>CANNZV010000180.1:0-396099 GCA_947561585.1 Caprella mutica
ATATATATATATATATATATATATATATATATATATATATATATATATATATATTCAATGATTAACTATTATTAATTATTTCATTATTCTTCGAATTAGTATAATAGAAATATGATTAAGGTTTGTAATAGCTGAAACTATAATCTTATGACTAGTAACGTTTGTTATTTAATCCCAAAGAGTAATTAGTACATGAATCAACCTCATCTGAACTCTAGGAGGTGAGAACGAAGAATTAATTTAGGGACTAAATAAGTAGCAGCGCCTGAACAATCGAAGTAACTTTTCTCATTACCTACAAATGACTTTGCGAATCGATCATTCACCCATCTCTTCAATGGAAGAAGTTGGTAATAGAAAAAACTTTGTGAGTTTGAGTAGAGAGTCTTTGACTCATAATCCTTGCAGTCGACAAATCATCAAGTCTATCAAGGGATTTCCGGTTGGAAGTGGGGTAAAAAATCGCAACATGATATTCTTATCCCTCTTGTCCAGATGGATTTGAACTGAAAAGAAAAGCAACAAATAAATAGAGAAAAGAAATATTGTAAACAATATTCTAGGTATTTTCGGTGAAATAAAAAAGAAGGTAGAAAAATATTCTGGTGTAAATATGATAAATAAATATTGTAAAGTAAAAGTAACTACAACATTTAGTGTTTTGTCTGTAAATTAGATATGCAAATAAAGAAAAACATGTGAATATAATATGATGTATATTTTTTTTCTGATTCAACATATAGAATTAATGACGAAAATATAAGTAATTAAATAACAGGTGTGTTTATCGTTATAGAGAGGAAAAAGTAATGAAATATTCCGTGTATTTTCTATAAAATAATTATAATAATAATTACAGTTTTATTTAAAACTAATTAAAAGAAAGTAGCTTTAAGACCACGGTCCCGATATATTCTATTATCATACAAGATTCCTACAATGAAATTTGTATATTTATCTTTCTTGTAATTAATAGGAGAAAAATGATAATGTAGTATCAGGTGAACAAAGATTATTGTAGAAATGCGATATTTATTTCATATGAATGATATAAACATATTGATATTATGAAACTGATTGAGATAAACAATAAAAGAAGGAATTATTAATAATGATGATGTAGTATTAAGATAATTTATTATATTACGTAATCAAATATGTTTTTAAAATCGAAAAATGTTTTTTGTTAAATTGATAAAATACATTTAGGGGTTAAATCTCAATTATCAGAAGAAAATGTAAATAGATTTTTATTATTAAAACAAATCGAAGTATTAAAATGAATAAAAAATCTTAAATATTGAACCATCAATTTTTGAGTTGTACTTTAATTATATATATTGAAACTTGAATAGGTTAATTGTTTTTCTTGTGTACCACTTAGAAGTTTGAGGGTTTATATCTAAACCCTAAATTGGTAATCTGAATTATTAAAGAATGATGCTAATTTCACATAAATAAATTCTATTAATTACCGAATATTTTGGTAGTTTATGTTTATTCGGTTTCCAAAATTGACATGAAATATTTAAAAAATAGTTTATACTGTTATAAGCAATGCGGGAGCTGAAACAGTAAATACTGTGAATAAATGATCGTACAAATGCCTACTCAGTGCGTGTGGAGAAACTTAGTCTTGTGTATGCAAAACGTGTTCACCAACTTGTCAGTCTGCTAACAAGAGCCAAATTATCACTAATGTGTCTTGTTTGAAGTTTATCCTCAATTATACTTGTGAAGCTCATGTAGATTCTTTATAAACTAAGCTAAAGAGAAGGCTTGACTTCTTGTGACGAGAACGCATAGTTGCTTTGAATTGAATAGTATTGCTCCTGAACAGTAAATGTGACGTTAGATTATAAGTTAAAATCGGCGATTAAAACATAATAGCATACATAATAATATTTATGAATGGTTATAAGTACTTATTAAGAGGAATTTCAATGATTATCAGGTAAATTATTAAAATAATAAATAATCAATAGTTACCTAGCTGCCTATCACCTTATTATACATTATTATTTTATTATTGTGTCTGAAGGAAAATAACAATGTCTCATTAGTCAGGTTAGAGTCAACAGTTTACTAAATAACAGTAATTTGGTTGAAAATACGTAAATCAGTGAAGAAAAAAATGTGACGGTTGGAAACTTGAGATATTTTCAAAGTTTGTTTCGAACGTTCTTGTATGAACTAATTATTATAACGAAAACTCGTGATACATATGTACCCACAAAATGATATTGTGTTGCAATATACTTTAATACTTTCCATCAAATGTGTTTGTTTAATTTATTCCCATAAAATAGACTCCATTGTATCTCCAAGAGACAAACAAACAGTGTCTAGTCTCGCATCCATTAGGGCCAAAGAACTCTGAGCTCGTCTTACAGCCATCTTTTCCGGGCCACAGCAGACTGATGTTCGTTCGAATCGCTATGAAGCCCATCATACCAAATTGAATGTCTTCATGAAACCCTCGTCTCAAACCTGGTAATTGCTCCCCAAATATCCTGGTATTTATTCCTTTACTGAGAGAGCTAAACTTTTTTAGTTCAGATATTGTCTGAAATATTCACATTGCGTAGGTACCTATTCGATGAGATAGGAATGACGAAACACTGGGAGGATTTTCTGAAATAGTGTTCGAACTTCAGTAATTGAGTTTTGTTTCACGTCGTTTGGAACATATAAAATATTTTTGGTACAGACAGCGAAGATTAGAAACTTATTTAATCTCTTAATTATCCTTTATTTTTTCTTGGTAATGTTTGAAAACTTAATTTGTAATTTGATTCTATTGAAGCTGATAGTTATATTAATTCATGATTTAGGTTATAAATTTGTGGATTATTTGAACATTTCTTGTTTTTACTTAATTAGGTTAAATCAAACAGAGTAAATTTAAATGCAAGCGAGTGAAATTAAGATTAAATTCAATAATTAATCTTGTAAAACTTTATTAGTAATGCCTTTCTTCCGATTAAATATGTTGATTAAAAGCTTTTCATATTTGATTAAAAGTGTATCTGATTTGTATCAAGATAATTGCAGTTATCAATTCATGCATCGCGATTTCCTGCTGAATAAACATTGGTCTAATATATTATTTCATCAGTCTACTTATTTTAAAACAATGATTTTATCCTCAGGCAATTTTTTTTAGATAAAATATTCCTGATTTGATGAGAGATTATTTAATATATTCTTGTTATGGATGATTAGGACATTATGCATTTATAATCTTATCTGAAATGATAACAATCCCTTCATAATATTAAAATTCACTGTTCATAGATTGATAATATTAATGTACTTATGATATAACTAAAAGTTTGCTTCTTAAATAGGAAGTGAAATTAATTCGCAAAGGAAGTGCATTAAATAGAAAAATAAAAATTTGAAAGCAAGTTTTATAAATAAATTAAAAATTGAATTGGTAATCTGAAACGAAGAAAAAAAAGGAAAAATGGAAAATGAGACGGGAAATAGAATTATAATGCAAAAGATATCGAAGATGAACAATTTGTGGCGGACAATAATTATTCGTCGCGGACAATTCATTTAGGACATTTCGTCGCCGTCTTTTCCCTTTTGGTCATGTTTCACATTATCAATTAATTTCATATTTCATTTCGCCAAGAAACTCGCCATATTTTCAAATTCTTCCAAATCCTCCAAATAATAATTATTATGCAATATGTACTAAACTAAACTAAAATATAAAATATTTTTCTAATGAATTTGTAATTGTACAATATTTTAAAATAAATTGCTACGCATTTGGAATTAGATTATTAAATATTTGAAAGAAGCCATAAGAGTAATTAATTAAAAAAACATCAAAACTTGGTATCAGTAATAATAAGTTATTTATAAAAAACCTAATAACTTCAGATCAAACCAACTCAAATATCTGCGGATGAAATTTTAAGAAATTTTAAAATTGTTAAAAAAATGTGTTGAATAAATATATAGATATACAATATATAAAAGACGAATTCTCAGTGACGAATTTACCAGCAAGATTAAATACGCTGGATAGATCCTGTAAAATATAGATATTAAAATTGAAGATATCCAATTTCTTAAAATGCTAACTTATGTTTTTCTATTTTTCCGTATATAAAACATTTATAGAGTGGAAGATGTCTGTGATAGACAAACAAAATGAACTGCGATATAAGAGTTAGATAATTACTATCATACAGTTATCAATTAGTACCTACCTTTAAATCATGAATGCAGTTAGCATTTCAAAAGTATCTGCTCTCCATTACTTCAATTGCAGCAAATGTACTCCCATAGGCATTCTGTACTCAAGATTTACTATAGAGAAATGAACACAAAGAAGTACAATGCTTTAACGGCCAACACAATCCTTTCGGACAATTTCTTCTGTAACGAACTTAACATTTTGTGACATTTCTTGGCCATATCTTGAGGAGGGAGCTGGAGATCCTTCTCTCGGAAGTCAATAGTCGAGTCAAAGAGATACAGTCCTGCAATTGTCCTATAAACTAGAAATTAAGAGCTCTATCTCGTGCACTCGTACAGACTACACACTCTCCAATTTGCTCCCTTGATTTTAGGCTCTGTTTACTTATTTATTTGAGTGGCCGGCCGGGACACAAAAGTGGTTCTTCGAGCTGAACGAAATACATCTGGAAAGTGAAGGGTGCAGTCTTGTGAATAAGATTTCGAGAGAGATTGAGCAGCAAAAGAAGAGGAAACACTCGGCATTGAGTCAACAAAATTATGCACTTCAGAAGGCTTGTTCATTCTCTTTGGGTTTTTATAGTCTGCATCTTCTGAATAGGCAAATGATAACATGAAAGCCCCATCTGATATCTCCGTTATGTTTTCTTATCTTCATTTAGAAAGGAGCATCAACAACACTGTGGTAAATTTTGATTTATCATTTGTACGTGTATTATGCTTATCTGGCATCAAATTTTTCTTTATTCAGTATGAAAGTTACAATGGGCCTTGAAACTAAATTCCTCTTTTTCTTCTTCACGCCCACTATAATTTTCTATCAAGGATGAAATCATTTTACGAGTGTGAAGATTATCACACATCAAATTCGTTATCATTTGCATCATAAGTGGACATTTTTGTTATTTCCTGATCCTCTAGTCTAAGAAAGCCCAACAATCGTAACAATAAAATTTATTGACTGGAAGAAGCAATCATCGATATCCCATACCAATATATCTGTTACACTCTATTAAATTATCTACATATATTCGATTTAATCCTTCCTTATTACGTTTGAGATCTTAGGCCCGATTGATGAATAGAGACGAGAATACTCGATGTCGCCAACAGACTACTTTTCGTTTTGGGATAATGGCAACTTGGGTCTGAGGACATTCATCTACACCACTCTAATGAAAGAACGCCTATCGCCTAAAAAGAGACTGCTTTCGGAAGTTGTTACAGATGCTTTAGTGGCCGGAGAACCTTAGTAAACATGCCAACTCGAACAAATAATTACGGGAGAAATGATGCTGAAAGTCAAATAAATAAGCCTTCGGGACTTGGAAACAAAACTAATACTCTCACTCTCTCTCTGGAAGAGATGGAGGGGGAGGGGGGGGGGCGTAATATAGATCTTGTACTATCGATATATTTGTAATCTAATTAGAATTAAAGGCAATTACATTACAATTATTGCAATTTCATGTAATTAAAATTGTTGGAATTAATATATATTTATTACAATTGAATGATATAACGATTATAGTAATTTAATTGTTTAAATATAGTTTAAATTGTTTAATTAACAATATGAATAACTGTGTAATCTATATCTTTGGTACTTCGAACAAGTTTCATTCGAATTAAAAATACTAATTTAATACTTATATATATATGGATCTGGATACAATATATACATTTTCATTTTCACCTAGTTTTTAATTTATTCTTCTACGTTATAATTGAATTATGAATACTTTTAATGCATTAATTGCATATGATTATTCATATAATTATTAAATCCTCTTCAATGAATATAATTATAAGAAATGCGTGCGAGGATGGTGTATTTTACTATTGTTTTTTTTTCTTCACAATCACAGATCACGATATATTTTTTCTGTTGAACAGCAGGATTAGGATATATATATATTAATAAAAATAAAATCAGGAAATGAATCATTTATTTTAATATTGTGTTCAGTTTAATATACGATTATTAATTATGCTATGTATATTAGTTTGCACGTAGGTCATAGATATCTATGTAAGTGAACTTGATAAATAACGCTCCTTTTTTTCATATTTTATAGTACTCTAAGCATCAATTTTACCTACCTTATTATTTCGTGTATTTATGTAAGTGAGTTATATGTATAAATAATATAAGATTTTCATTAAAATTTTCCTTTAGTAATAATCTGAGATTGTTTACCCTCATTAAGGTTTCTTTGGAATGCTGTTAAAGAAAACTCACAACGTTTAAATCCCCAACTAAGCTAAATACTGTATCGTTACAACGAACGCTGATCGGCATAGAGGACACTTTTCCGGTATATGATTAAAATGATTTTAATATTTAACAGTTACTTTAAGATAATCGATTTTATAGAAGAAAAATATTGAATAATGAATAAGAGTAAGTAAAATCCCAAAGTTTTAAGATTAGTTTTAAGGCAAATTTAAAGAAGGAAACGATCATTATTATTCCATGTAAAAATAATAAGTATAATTGTAATAATCTTGATTAAACAGTACTAAATTACAAAAGGATACATGTATTAAAAACTAGAACAATTTCTTATGTACCACTTCTGGGTTTAGCACTGACACTCGACTCAGATTTTAATGAGATTCTATTTAAATTTTGTTTAATTTCTTTATTTCCCTAATTCAGTAACGGATTTAATCATTGTCTATCAGTTTTACAGTAAATGAAAATGTGGATTAACCGACAATCTTTTTCTAGGCACAAATATCAAAATACACTGTACTGTACTATGCAAATATAAAATTAAACTATGGCTTATGCTTCAGTAATTAGAAGTGTGGCAACACTCTATATCAGGTGTGCATCCTTAAAATGCTAGGGAGTTCTGCCCAAAAACAAGTAACTCCTATAGGACTATCAAAGGTACTATTGTCACATTTATTAACTATAGGCCTATACATTGAATAGGTTTTTTGTGCTTTTTCTGGCTGATTGTATTTTTAACGAATTGGAAATAAGTAATTAACAACATTCGATGCCTTTGTGAAACTTATATTTTATAGGATTGTGTAGAAATAATAGATATATTCATATTGAAAGTATAGTTCATAACAAATGTAATAAATTAATCATAAATGTTACGATAATCTATGTAAATTAAATTAGCACTACATAATAATATTCCACTAACTACATTTTAACTGAGACACAAATATTCTCAACTCTATTTTATTTTTTTGACTCGCATTGAATTCCATGCCGTAGAAATGAATGTGTCGATAATTCAAAGCAACTCGATACGACGTTTCACACGTCAAATTTATCAGACATTTTTTTTCCTGATTTTAGTTCTACTGAGCTGTGTAGGATGGGCGCTGCCTGCATCCTCCTATCGACTTGGTATTAAAGGCCTCAAAAATATATGATAAATATGCCCAAAAAAAATCATACTCGCCTCCGTTCGGAATTGGGGAAAATCTCCGAACAAACTCCCTTCTGGTGATGTTTGTGGGCCTCTTTTGAATGAATTTCAAGGCATGGGAATTCCGCGGATATTTTTTTTATGCAAAAAAGAAGCACTGAGTCGCGAAGCCAATCATGAGCTCTATGGAGATTGGTGAACTCATATGATGTTCAAGAAATGATGTATTCATTTTTCTATTATAAGATATTATGATGGAAAAGTTTTTTTCAATTATTAATGAGGATTTAGTATATTAACCTAAAGTTAAATTGTACGGCATTTTCTTGCCTAAATTTCAGACAGCAATATAGTCACGAAATAATATGATTCTAAATTTCAATAAAAATACTGTATTTCAGTGTAATTTACATTACTTTAATCAGAATTTTATTGATTAATTCGATACAAGCTCAACATTGAATAATTAAAAAATTCTGATTTTGATCGATCTTACGGAAAATAAAAGAAGAAATGATTTCAGCAGAATAAATGTAAATCTAAAAATAATTGAAATTCTTTTTCTTATATCAGCATTCTCTTGTTCATTTAATTCAATTTCTTTGGAAAGGCGAATGAAAAAGAATTAATTGTAATTAAAAGTTTTAACATTTTTATTCTAACAGTTTATTTATTACAAGATCTTAATAATTTACGTTTCAATATTTTTTGAGCTCTAAGGTCAATCCAAGGTCAATCCAAGATAATTGAACCCAAAAACAACTGTGCCCAAGACAATTGGACCCAAGACAATTGGTCCCCAAAGCAATTGGACCCAGGAAAATGATTAGGCTCAAGAAAGTTGAACCCATAAAAAATGGGGCAGCAGATACAATGAAGAAATATTATTTTGTTATTACTGTAACATTGGTCTTCAATTTAGTTAATACAGTAGACTCTGGTGAAAATGTGTACATAATATTTAACTTTTACAAAATGTATTTTTTCAGATTTCCCTTTGTATGAAAGAAAATACGTAGGGTAATGAACCAATTACCAGATGCTTATTTTTCTTTACTAATTACCGAATGGAATATTTCGAATTAGTATATTTGTAAACTATCATTGTTTATTGACTATAAAAATATATTAATTTAATTTAATATCGTGAAAATTTATTAAAAATTTCAATTATTAAACCAGTTTCTTCTACTCAACGAATATATTTTTATAGTCATAAACAATCATAGTTTACAAATATACTAATTAGAAATATTCCATTTGGTAATTAGTGAAGAAAAATAAGCATCCGGTAATTGGTTCATTATCCTACATAATATTTAACTTTTCCTTAATTTTTTATAAAAGTTTATTTCTTATAACCCCTATAGAATAGATATTAATTCATTTAGTAGGGTTTAACGTTTGTTTCAGAACCAAAGACCATATTGCTGTTGTAAAAAGGAAATGAAGTACAAGGGACTGAAATCAATTGCAAGAAAGGAAAGTGGCTTCAGAAACAAAGTAATTTACCAACAGTCGGTGACAATGCTCATGGATGCAGAAAAGCTAGCCCATAAATGCAATTATTTACCAATGAATGTCACAAAAACAACTGTACAAAATACTTATATGACACCGAAGAAAATGTTTGAAAATTCTTTGTTCTGCTTTTCAATTAGAATTCTATAAACAAACGATGAATATTCGGCATTCGTTTAAAGACTTTAAGCTGTAAATGATCTAAGGAAGTATATAAACGTTTCTTTAGTAAGTTTGTCCGATTTTATACTTTCACACAAATATGTAATATTGGATTGATTATGCTTACCTAGATGCCATTCGAAACAAACGCTGAGCAGTTTTATATTTGAACTGAAAATTAAGAAATCCTTATTTAAACGGCAGTTGTAGAGGATTTGTTATAAAAACCCCAAAGAAAAAAATAGTGTGCTATCAAATTTCATGGGTGTACAGCAAAATTATTTAGAAACATTAGCCTCATTGATTGAAACAATTTGAAACAATTATTGGAGGGGACCTATTAATTGATGACAATTGCCACTTCAGTAACAAAGTAACACTTCCTTATTTTGTTCTAATTTTCTTTCAGGGCTTTACTTTCTTTGGGCCTAATTGACTGGGCCCAATTGTCCTGAGCCCAATTTCCCTGGCCCCAATTGTTGGTGGGCCAAATTGTCATGGGCCCAATTGTTGGCAGGCCAATTGTCGGAGCCCAATTGTCGATCCACGCTTTAGGAATGCTGCAATTTACATCAATGTGGTTTTCTCCGTATTTTTCAAATTTTCACTTGTAAGGTCAATGCCCAGACACGAAAAGGAGAAGTGTTTTCTCTGCTGAAATCTGTTCTGCTGACGGGATGCTTAGAGATTCTGAGCGGCAGAGAGCGCGAGAGGAGAGCGTAGGAAGGGAGTAGAAGGAGGGGAGGGATCTAGGCTACCCTTGTGTCCGAACTCCCAGTTCTATCCTGAGGGTGACCGAGAGTGCAGTGAGGTGCCGGGATTGAGTTCGAACAAGTGGCGACTGAGGAACGTTCATTTTTGGCTTCCTTCCCGAGAGATTATAAGAAGATTTGACTGTATCAAAAAATAACTTGAAAAAGGCTAGTTTTTAGAGCCATAAAAGAATGATGTGACTAATGTTGATGCTTTTTCATTGCTATTTTGGAACGAAATGGTCGTTTAATGGTTTTAGAAAGTCTTATACAAACACTGATAGTCGATGAAATGAACTGCTATGTGATATTGTAATTATAGAAGGTGGAATGGAGATATTTATTCTCGCGGAAATGAAGTAATTGACAAGAGACTGATGTGCAAATTAGATTACAGAGTTAATTCAATAGATGCGTGAACGTGGCGTTAGAACTGTACCTTGCCAAGCAGAATATTTTCAGGAGAAATTGTTGATTGAACCATTGTTTACAAAACTTATGTATTATTATTAAGTTTCATCATTTTATATTATGAAAATTTGAAGCAAACCTTGAATTGTGAATGAACCGATTGTATAACATTTTCTATTTTGAACGTAATTAAAAGAATGATTAACTATTTCAATAAAAAATATAAATTCTTGTGCGCACTATTGGTGTCAACATTTAATAATTGAAATTTTTAATAAATACTCACGATATTAAATTTTTACTCTGTTTCAAAGACAGACGATGAAAAATGCCATTAATTACTGTAAAATCCAATCACATTATCGTTTATTTTTTAAAATCGTGTGATTTCAAGAACATTTTGTTTCTATGCTCGAAGTCAGAATTTCGTCTGAAAATCAATTCTGAGTCTGTCTCAAACGAGGATTTATTCCGCAGCATCTACAGGTGAGAGGAAAATGAAAAACACTTTCTCTGTATTTTTAAGGACTTTAAGACCAGTTCCTCTTAGAGCTCTGCAAAGGGGCTGTAAAAGGCTTTACCAAATCTATTAAAGGTTATTTAAAGAGCCCATATATTGCTACCGTGGATACTTAATAGCATGAAAATTGGAGAACAAAATTGAATTATAAGGGGAAGTACAATTCAGTTTTTTCTTCCTTATATGTAGCCTTTTTTATGTGTTTATGGAGTTATTTTTGGAGCGGTATAAGTGCAATCATTCCCAGTGGAATAGCATTTATGTCTCAAAGCTTATTGGTCTTTATGAAGAGAGTCGAAAAGGGAAATATTATTCTTCCTGGAAATGTTGACTTTAGATTTTCTGATATTTATAGGCTATAGATTGTATATTTTAATACTGTAACTACATTTGGTTCTACGATATTTTACTTAAAACTCAAACTGATTATCACTCTAAATCAACCTGATAAATATCTTGCAGTAAGAGTTTCACCTAATTACAGTTAATATCCATCGCTTAATGTGTCTAACAAGCCATCCCTAATATTCGTAATGGCATTGACTGGATGGTGCGGGGCCAGTAATAGCCAGTCAATGATTGGTAATGCCAATGATTCGATTTAGCTGATGCAGCAGATTCATTCTCCTAATGATCCAATACCTAATCCATTGTAATTAGTCATGATTAATGATGGCTAGAGTGACACTAGATTAAATGTCTGGCCGCAGCAAACTATGATTGAGTTATTCATTTATTAACTACTATGATTGTAGTATTGATACTATGATTGTAGTATTGATACTATGATTGTAGTTTTGATACTATGATTGTAGTATTGATACTATGATTGTAGTATTGATACTATGATTGTAGTATTGATACTATGATTGTAGTATTGATACTATGATTGAGTTATTCATTTATTAACTACTATGATTGTAGTATTGATACTATGATTGTACTATTGATACTATGATTGTAGTATTGATACTATGATTGAATTATATGATTAATGATTAATTAAAAAGTATGATTCAAATATTCATTCATTTACTACTATAATTATTGTAGTATTGATACTATGATTGAGTTATTTATTTATTAACTACTATGATTGTAGTATTGATACTATGAATAGTTAATTCAATATTTAACTTATATTATTATAGTATTAAATCTATGATTAAATAGTTAAATATTTAACAATTCAATTATTGAGTTTTTATTTATTTTAGTTTCTTTAATTGTGGTCATAATTTCATGGCTAAAATATAATTTAAATGAATTCTGTTCAAATGTTTTTGAGTTTTAATTTAGGAATTTTTTTCTTTCCAGATGAACGAATACAGTATCCATGTTGTTATTTTAAAACTTTATTATGGATGTAACATAGTCGAACTGGACATTTAGTTCCCAATTTTTATTTGAAATCGATATCGAAAGCTGTTACCGATACTGTTTATTCGATTAAAAAGATCGATGCCGTAAGCGGGGAAATAACTAACCCTAACGAGAAATAATACTAAAAGACTTCTATACTCATTAAAAGTAATATCTATTTATCACAGATCAAATATTGATGCTAATATCAAAACTTCTGTACCGAATTAATAAAAAAGTTTCCCTCCAAGTCTATAATAATTGTCATTGAGCACAAATCTACCAGCAGCTAATTTTGGGATCATCTTTCTTCTCATAGGAAGTTCTCATTTTCCGTAGCATAGTTACCACAATAGGTTGACATTCTCTGAGATGGAAGCCAGCAATTAAGCTTAGGCTTGGCTCACGTGAATGGCTCCCAGCACGCTTGTAAGAAATGAACACGATGGAACAGAAGCCGAAACTGCTAATTGGTGAATATTGTATCGGCGATGCTAAACGAATTATTATATTTTATTAGGAGTTTTACGTCTGCTTCGGAACCAAAGGCAATATCGGTAATGTCTAAAAGTAAATTAATTACAAGGGACAGGAGAGTGAAGTAGTTCCATGAAGTTAGATTTATCTAAGATATTTCACTGTTCTAAATAGATTATTTCATTTAATCTTTAGTCATATCCATCTATATAATATGTAATAAGCCTTTTATAATTAAATTACGTTTTACAATATATTTTACATTATTTTTACTCTATGTCTTATATAATATCTTACATTGTTTTTAGTAAATAAATAGCCTATATAGTATATACATATCGCACCATTCTGTAGATCAGGTATAGATTCGTGCTTTAATTTGAAAGGAGAGCATATTGTTCGACTACCCACTGATTTGTCTTCAAACTGACGAAACTCTGGAAAGTTTCTTTTCATTCCCATCCTTTGTTCTCCAATGGAAGACTTTTTTGCTCCGCGTTTGATTAATCAAGCTGAGTACACATTGATTATGAATTTCCAATAGTTCAGTTCAAGTTGAGAATGAGTAATTTAAAAGAGAGATTTTATTTATTTATGTATGATATTATCTTACCTATTGTTTCAAAAGCATCTTTTTAATAAGTTTTATTATATTAATTATAGTTTAATTATTTCGTGAATAATAGATATTAAAAATGAATATTATGATTCAACAATTCATTATTTATTAACTTTAATATGTATTCTTGAATCCAACGAATAACAGACAATGTGTTATAGAAAAAATCAAGGGTAGGTTAGCATAATGAAACCCAAATATATTCGTTGTGAATAAAATAACTTAAATGAACACAAATAAAAATTTCTTTAGACTGATCTTCTATTGTGATTAATTTAATTTTTTTAATTAAAATAATTCTGGTTAATTCCTTATTTTTTACATGAATATCACGCAATTGTTTGTGCAAGCAGGATTCTCCTCTAGACTCCGTATAACGTGAAGTCAGTGTTCTAGCGGTCAAATATTTGCCTTTAGAAGAATTTATTTGTTTGATATATAAAATACTAGTATTAGAATATTTAGTAGGTTAGGTTACGAATTATCGGTTTGTGCTACATCTTCGGTCATAAAAGAAATAAAAACTATATGAAAATGATTATTATTACACAGTGCTATCTAATAATTTTTATATCGTTTTTTCGTATATGACCGAAGATGTTGTACTGACCGATAATTCGGAAATTACCCTAACTGGACAATCATCAAAACAATGTTAGGTATTTTTCATTTATTGATTTAAATTATTATATTTATTTTTAATTACGAATTAGGAGAAAAATTATTTAGAAAATTCAATTATTGATTGAATTGAAATGTTGGGAAAAGCAAGGTTGAGTTTATATTAGAATTTATTAACATGTAAGTGATCATATTATTTTGAATATATGTTATAATCATTATCAAGCAATACATACCGAGTTAAAGACTTAATATTGTAATTTTCTAAATCTGAAGAGAGTTATATGAATTTAGATCTAATTAATATTATATTATCATGTCGTAATAAATCTCTTTCGAGTAATGCGTATTGTATATTCAATTTGAATTAATTACCTTTCTCTTAGGATACAGTTCATGTTTCGAATTGAATAAATTGTTTTCGGGAAGGATTCGGTATATTTTTAATCACATTTTATAATTTGTGAACTCTAGGTAACTGGAAGCTCTGGTAAACTTATACTAGAAAATGTTACTCAAATCTAATTACTTCAATTGTTTCAATTGAAAGTTGATCGATCAGAAATACCATTTCCTTTCGATGGGGAATTTCTCAACATTCTTCTCATTTCTCTTCTCACATTCCTCAACTCCTGCTCCGTCTCTTGCAAGACCATCTCACGTGATCATCTCCTCGCAGAGTCTCCAGGTCCAAATCATCCGGAATTCTTACGTGGGAGCATCACGAGATCAAAAAAATCCTCTGCATTTACTGCTGCTTTCTGATCCAAACCACATGTGTACCGAATCTACCAACTAACTTAATAAACTCTGACTGATGCCAATTTGAAGAGCTAGGCTTCACGTACCGAAAGAAAGATGTATTGCACTCAGATGTTATGATTTGAAGCAACATTCTTGGAATTGTTGTTGCAAGACAACCTAGTTATTACTTATGTAAAGGAATACCAAGTTTTTTTTACAAAATATCAAAGGCAAGAATGTATGCTAGATATCATAAGATTTTAGATTTATTGCACAACTTTTGAGTTACTTTAAAACTGATGCAATGAAGAGATATTTTTAAATGTATTCACACACCCAATGAAATGAATATAAATAATCATCATTCATATTTCTTGTCATTGACAAACTCATTCCAAACGTAAATCTATTGGTGATAATTAATTAAATTATATGTAATACTTATATTGAATATATTCATCGGCAATGGTTACATTTTTGACTTACTCATTATACAGTATATTATAAGATATTATAATTTCTTGAATCATTTGTATTCTAATTGTAACTATTAGAAAAATCATACTATTTCATAGAGTAACCACTGAGTTATCGGACAGTTCGGTATTTTCGTTCATAAAAGTAAGAAGTGTATAACATTTATAATTTAACTCGTTAGTTTTATTCGTATCCAAGAATCTTGCCGGTATTATGAATATCAATTAAAATAAAATTAAAATATTATTAATTATATACCTTTATCTCATGTGATCGAAAATGTGGAACTGTCCGATAACACGGAACTTACCCAATGCGATATATAAGGTACAATTAAATGTTTTCTTCTCATCATACGAATTTGTGGTTAAAATTTTCAGTATATTTTGCTCCAATTAAAATTAATAACCTGTCATCCAATAAGATATTTTCTATCAAATATTAATTTCCATTAGGGTGTTTGTGAATAAAATATATTGAATTAATTTGAAACTGAAATGAATAAAAACTTTAACGAATTATTCGGTTGTGAAGGATTTTTCAAAAAATAATAAAATATTGGAGAAGTGAATTAATTTTTTAATACATTTTTAATTATTCATTTGATAATAAATATTATGTATCTTAACTAAATATTGTTTCTTGAAAGTATATAATCTTTTAATATTTTTGATCCAAATTTTTTTTTCGAAAAAATAATGATATATTTTTCAAATATATATATGTACATTATTATTCATTGATCTGTTGACTGTAATAGAAAATAAAATAATTTGGAATCTGGAGTAGCCGTGAGTTTCGTAAGTGCTAAAAATATTTTCCGAATTTAGCCATTACAGCTAAAGGCCCAGGCTTCCTTTCTCCATAAATCATAGACAGAGTATTAAAAGCTGTTCTCTTACCGAGTGAAAAACACCTCCCCTTTTTACCGCTGCTTACCGACTAACATTAGGTTGGTAAATCCTACCCTTTTTTACCGCTGCTTACGACTAACATTAGGTTGGTAAATCCTACCCTTTTTACCGCTGCTTACGACTAACATTAGGTTGTTAAATCCTCCCCTTTTTACCGCTGCTTACCGACTAACATTAGGTTGGTAAATCCTACCCTTTTTACCGCTGCTTACCAATTAACAATAGGTTGGTAAATCCTCCCCTTTTTACCGCTGCTTACCGACTAACATTAGGTTGGTAAATCCTACCCTTTTTACCGCTGCTTACCGACTAACAATAGGTTGGTAAATCTCCCCTTTTTACCGCTGCTTACCGACTAATATTAGGTTGGTAAATCCTACCCTTTTTACCGCTGCTTGCCGACTAACAATAGGTTGGTAAATCTCCCCTTTTTACCGCTGCTTACCGACTAATATTAGGTTGGTAAATCCTACCCTTTTTACCGCTGCTTACCGACTAACAATAGGTTGGTAAATCTCCCCTTTTTACCGCTGCTTACCGACTAACATTAGGTTGGTAAATCCTACCCTTTTTACCGCTGCTTACCGACTAACATTAGGTTGGTAAATCCTACCCTTTTTACCGCTGCTTACCGACTAACATTAGGTTGGTAAATCCTACCCTTTTTACTGCTGCTTACCGACTAATATTAGGTTGGTAAATCCTACCCTTTTTACCGCTGCTTACCGACTAATATTAGGTTGGTAAATCCTACCCTTTTTACCGCTGCTTACCGACTAATATTAGGTTGGTAAATCCTACCCTTTTTACTGCTGCTTACCGACTAATATTAGGTTGGTAAATCCTACCCTTTTTACCGCTGCTTACCGACTAATATTAGGTTGGTAAATCCTACCCTTTTTACCGCTGCTTACCGACTAATATTAGGTTGGTAAATCCTACCCTTTTTACCGCTGCTTACCGACTAACATTAGGTTGGTAAATCCTACCCATTTTACCGCTGCTTACCGACTAACAATAGGTTGGTAAATCTCCCCTTTTTACCGCTGCTTACCGACTAATATTAGGTTGGTAAATCCTACCCTTTTTACCTCTGCTTACCGAATTACATTAGGTTGGTAAATCCTACCTTTTTACCTCTGCTTACCGATTAATATTAGGTTGGTAAATCCTACCCTTTTTACCGCTGCTTACCGACTAATATTAGGTTGGTAAATCCTACCCTTTTTACCGCTGCTTACCGACTAACATTAGGTTGGTAAATCCTACCCTTTTTACCGCTGCTTACCGACTAATATTAGGTTGGTAAATCCTACCCTTTTTACCGCTGCTTGCCGACTAACAATAGGTTGGTAAATCTCCCCTTTTTACCGCTGCTTACCGACTAATATTAGGTTGGTAAATCCTACCCTTTTTACTGCTGCTTACCGACTAATATTAGGTTGGTAAATCCTACCCTTTTTACCGCTGCTTACCGACTAATATTAGGTTGGTAAATCCTACCCTTTTTACCGCTGCTTACCGACTAATATTAGGTTGGTAAATCCTACCCTTTTTACCGCTGCTTACCGACTAATATTAGGTTGGTAAATCCTACCCTTTTTACCGCTGCTTACCGACTAACAATAGGTTGGTAAATCCTCCCCTTTTTACCGCTGCTTACCGACTAACATTAGGTTGGTAAATCCTACCCTTTTTACCGCTGCTTACCGACTAACAATAGGTTGGTAAATCTCCCCTTTTTACCGCTGCTTACCGACTAATATTAGGTTGGTAAATCCTACCCTTTTTACCGCTGCTTGCCGACTAACAATAGGTTGGTAAATCTCCCCTTTTTACCGCTGCTTACCGACTAATATTAGGTTGGTAAATCCTACCCTTTTTACCGCTGCTTACCGACTAACAATAGGTTGGTAAATCTCCCCTTTTTACCGCTGCTTACCGACTAACATTAGGTTGGTAAATCCTACCCTTTTTACCGCTGCTTACCGACTAACATTAGGTTGGTAAATCCTACCCTTTTTACCGCTGCTTACCGACTAACATTAGGTTGGTAAATCCTACCCTTTTTACTGCTGCTTACCGACTAATATTAGGTTGGTAAATCCTACCCTTTTTACCGCTGCTTACCGACTAATATTAGGTTGGTAAATCCTACCCTTTTTACCGCTGCTTACCGACTAATATTAGGTTGGTAAATCCTACCCTTTTTACCGCTGCTTACCGACTAATATTAGGTTGGTAAATCCTACCCTTTTTACCGCTGCTTACCGACTAACAATAGGTTGGTAAATCCTCCCCTTTTTACCGCTGCTTACCGACTAACATTAGGTTGGTAAATCCTACCCTTTTTACCGCTGCTTACCGACTAACAATAGGTTGGTAAATCTCCCCTTTTTACCGCTGCTTACCGACTAATATTAGGTTGGTAAATCCTACCCTTTTTACCGCTGCTTGCCGACTAACAATAGGTTGGTAAATCTCCCCTTTTTACCGCTGCTTACCGACTAATATTAGGTTGGTAAATCCTACCCTTTTTACCGCTGCTTACCGACTAACAATAGGTTGGTAAATCTCCCCTTTTTACCGCTGCTTACCGACTAACATTAGGTTGGTAAATCCTACCCTTTTTACCGCTGCTTACCGACTAACATTAGGTTGGTAAATCCTACCCTTTTTACCGCTGCTTACCGACTAACATTAGGTTGGTAAATCCTACCCTTTTTACTGCTGCTTACCGACTAATATTAGGTTGGTAAATCCTACCCTTTTTACCGCTGCTTACCGACTAATATTAGGTTGGTAAATCCTACCCTTTTTACCGCTGCTTACCGACTAATATTAGGTTGGTAAATCCTACCCTTTTTACTGCTGCTTACCGACTAATATTAGGTTGGTAAATCCTACCCTTTTTACCGCTGCTTACCGACTAATATTAGGTTGGTAAATCCTACCCTTTTTACCGCTGCTTACCGACTAATATTAGGTTGGTAAATCCTACCCTTTTTACCGCTGCTTACCGACTAACATTAGGTTGGTAAATCCTACCCATTTTACCGCTGCTTACCGACTAACAATAGGTTGGTAAATCTCCCCTTTTTACCGCTGCTTACCGACTAATATTAGGTTGGTAAATCCTACCCTTTTTACCTCTGCTTACCGAATTACATTAGGTTGGTAAATCCTACCTTTTTACCTCTGCTTACCGATTAATATTAGGTTGGTAAATCCTACCCTTTTTACCGCTGCTTACCAACTAACATTAGGTTGGTAAATCTGATTGCAGTCTCTTAATTATAGATTCTTGATTATTTACTAATTTTAAATAGTTTAAGGAAAAGATAATATATTGTTACTGAGAGAAAATGGAAGATTAACATATATTCGTAATAATTATAAAATTATATATAGTATTTATATTCAGTGGCTGTGGACACATTTTTGGTGGACACACAATACATTATAACAAAATATATTAGAATTAAAGAGAGGATATTGAAGCTTAAAATAAGGTTTCTTTGGAATGAAGTAATTCTACTGATTTTACCAAAATTTTACCAAAAATATTCTAATAAAAGGCTATAAAAATTCGAATGTATTAACAATATATTTATGAAATCTATTAAATTTTCATTAGGAATTTAGTGTTGAGTATTAGGGTAGTCTTAGAAGGTTTTTCATGCAATACTTTGAATCTTTCCACATAAATAATAATGTAAATGACCATCAGAAATTTAAAGAAATAAACTATAAAATAAAAGTTTTGATCTTAATGTAATCTTTATTAAAATATAACTAGAAATTGGATTGAATAGTTAAAGTATTAGTAATCTTTATCATATTGAAATTTCGTAATTAACGAAATAATCAAACAATCAAGTTTAATATGAAATGAATTCCTTTATGTTTATAATGTAACTCATCAATACAAACATTTCTATTCAATAATCCTTCTATTTGCCCGAGAGTAAATACTGTCATCGCAACACAGGCTCAGTAAATCCCTCTGATTGTGTCCAGTCAGCATGAACACTTTTCGATATTAAGCCTCCAGTTCAGGTTTTCTAATTGAACCGCCTTGTACGGATCATTAAAACAGATATACTGTCATTTCGTTAGCCTTTGTTGCGAAATATTAATGCAATGGTACGGTGGAAATTGCGGATATTTTTGGGGATTTGTTTGATCTTTCAGCTTTTAATTACATTTGTTGACATTCACAAAGGTTAGTGGAACAAAGTGTATTCTTTGTGTGAGAGTAATCAAGTTTCCTTATATATAAAATTGCATGAATATCTCATATTTTAATGCTATTTTTTACTATTTAGTATCACATCAGAAGCTTTTATTGTACAATTAATACTGCAAATAAGATTTTGAAAGTAAATAAAATATTCGGAGTCTTCTCCGTAGACTGAAATTAAAAATCGGAAAAAATAATCAAATAATTCAAAACATATATTTTATGTTACTTATAAAAAGAACATTATGAAACTGTAATTTATAGAATTTAATATTCTAAATTTTTCAACTTATTTATTAGTTATCAGCTAGTGTTTTCGTTATACAAATATCAATGAAAGTATACATTTTTAATTCCTCTAATTCTTAGGTTAACAAAAAATTACGAACTCTAGAACAATAATTAGTAAGTATATTAATTAATAATTAGATACAATGGAAGTCAGTGTTTGATTATGCTGTATATGTTGATTGATATTTCATTTTATAATAAATATTAGCATCAATAATAAATTAATTATGAATTTCACCAATTTTAATTATCTGTTGCAAAAACTGGTATACTATTTGATATCTATTTATTAAAAACTAAACTATTGAGTATAATATTATAAGGAATTATAATTATTATATATTATTGTATGAACTCAATGTATCTTTGCCATTCAATCCATTACTTTAATCAATATAATGTTTGAATGGAAATGAATGATATATTGGGAACATTTTCCAAAGAAAAAACGTACTAATATTCCTAATGCAATAAATGGAGTATCCAGTCTTTACAAATATATTCCTGGTGTAAAAGTATCGGAAAAAGTCGAGCATAGTATTCCTCTCCATTGTAATTTACATCAGGAAATATAAATGATTTGAATAAAAGCTTTGCAGTTCTGACCGAGTAATTAGTATGGATTATCCGTATGTTTAATTATTACAGTTACGGATTAAATATTGGATGGCAACTTCAATAGGTTGTTTTTAATAAAGATTGCTTCTGTTGGTATATATATATATATATTTATGTATATTGAAATTAAATTTTTGTTCGAGAAAGGTATCATTTCCACGATAAATATATTATAAAGCTCATATATGTTTATGCAATTTTAATAAATAAACAATTGAATTAGCACTCGATAATTAATTCGTAAGCGCAATTTATAAATTACCATATGTCATAAAGGTCTATCAATTAGTAATGATATTTACACCGATCGATTGAATTTCTTTTTGTATAATTTGAGATCTTATTTTACTTAATTTATTCATTTGCCACAAAATTTATATCAGTTAGCCGTCATAGTCACACTCAATATTCGCATAAATTGACTCATATGTTATAATTCAATTTTCACCCCAAACTAACATGCTAGAGATTGATGACTGGTGTCAACTTTCCAGGCAACAAAATTGCTACCAGGAAAATACTCTATTCCGCAAAATGCACTCAATATTTAAAATGTCAACAGAGTTTATTTTTCAGTTAATTTCATTTGAAAAGTGCCCTCCCAGCAACAATTTTAAATATATTTTTGTAACTCCATTTTTGCAAGACCTATCACATTAAAATAATTTTGTAACTCCATTTTTGCAAGACCTATCACATTAAAATCTTTTTGTAACTCCATTTTTGCAAGACCTATCACATTAAAATAATTTTGTAACTCCATTTTTGCAAGACCTATCACATTAAAATAATTTTGTAACTCCATTTTTGCAAGACCTATCACATTAAAATCTTTTTGTAACTCCATTTTTGCAAGACCTATCACATTAAAATAATTTTGTAACTCCATTTTTGCAAGACCTATCGCATTAAAATATTTTTGTAACTCCACTTTTGCAAGACCTATCACATTAAAATAATTTTGTAACTCCATTTTTGCAAGACCTATCACATTAAAATCTTTTTGTAACTCCACTTTTGCAAGACCTATCACATTAAAATAATTTTGTAACTCCATTTTTGCAAGACCTATCACATTAAAATAATTTTGTAACTCCATTTTTGCAAGACCTATCACATTAAAATCTTTTTGTAACTCCATTTTTGCAAGACCTATCACATTAAAATAATTTTGTAACTCCATTTTTGCAAGACCTATCGCATTAAAATATTTTTGTAACTCCACTTTTGCAAGACCTATCACATTAAAATAATTTTGTAACTCCATTTTTGCAAGACCTATCACATTAAAATCTTTTTGTAACTCCACTTTTGCAAGACCTATCACATTAAAATAATTTTGTAACTCCATTTTTGCAAGACCTATCACATTAAAATATCTTGAAAGTGATTTACCAGGCATGAAGTATAGAAAATTGAAAGTTAAATGAAATATTCGGAGTTTTTTTCATTAATTTAATATTTTTGTAATGTACTGATATAAAACGTTAATAATAAAATCTTATGAATAATTATATAAATGTCATCTCAAATTGTAAAATATATAGCTTTATATTATTCTGTAAATCACGAACCAAATTTATTAGATAAAGAATATTTTCATAATCGAGATTATAACGTTCTAGCTATGAACTGTTTTGCATTTAAGATTTCAATGCAGATTGGGTCACAGTTACTGAGTGCAAGCATTTGTTTAATGCAGTAGAGATATAGCCAATTTATTCAGCCAACTCGTACCCTTTTTTCATCACGTGCAGGTAATTTGTAGAATAATGAGAGTCATATTAAACGTCTGGAAAGAGAAAACTCTAAGACACATTGTGTAAACCTCGTGTTGTGATGAAGTGGAGAAAAGGAACTATAGGAGGATGTTTTTATGCTCTTAGATACTAGTTAGTAGGTAATTAAGTATTGTAAGCGAAATTGAAGAAAAAAGGCAAGTAATTACATATTAATATGATATAAACATGCTTATAACTAACAAATTTCAAATGTAATATTGGAAGTAAATTAATCTTCTTAAAATATATGGTAAATTGGATTAAAAGGGGTACTAATATTTTACTTAATGCATATGATATAAAAATATACAATGGAAATCATTGTCACTATTATGATTATGTGAGTGTATGACTCTGTATAGTTGGTAGAGCTATAAAAACTATATAAAATGAAGTAATAGCTATTATTTTAATGAATTGAAAATATTTCAACCCTCATGGTATTCGAACAAAAAAAATTTCATTTGATTAAGTTATTTTTTATTTCTGTTTAGTTATAAAGTATATAAAATAAATATAAATAGATATGAATATATATTGCAGAAAAATATGTATGAAAGATTATAGTAGACAAATAGATATGAAAAATGATAGTAGGAAAATAGATAGGAATAAATATCGTAGAAATATATATATGAATATATATTGTAGCGAAAATAGTTAATCACAAGGTGAATGTACTCACTGTAATTACAATATGTTACAATTTCATAACGATAACTCTGCATGTAATTATTTTTCAAAAAACATTTTAAATTTCTCCGAAAAAGTGAAACCAAGAAAAAAGGAAAGAAAAGTTGCTTACAAACCAACCGACTTTGTGACAGTAGGAAAGAAATTATGGAAGTTCTTTGGTGAAAATAAAATGGCTAGAAAGTTAGGTTTGTGGTCTTAGAAGATTTTTGGGAGATTTTGTCGGCACCTCTTTTTTGGAGGAATGTTTAGGAGGGAAACAATGGCGCTAAACTAAGTTATTGGTTGACTTTTGACAGTCACTGGAAAAATGTGTAACAATAGTTTTCCTGAAAGTCTTCTGAAAAATACAACTTGACAACCATTTTAATGGGTTGCGATTTTGGATCTGAAATTTCATCTAAAAGTTTTTACATAAGAATTGTGTTTTAAAATTATTATTATTTTCCAATTCTTTTCTAAAGTATATGAATTCAATCCAGGAACACCAATACTTTATTTATTTTTCTATAAAAAAAACTTATATAATAAAAAAAAAAAAATAGACATAACTAAAACTATATCAGTTCATTTGCATCAACTAATATTTATATAAAAAATCATATCACATATTATCTATAACTAACAATTTTGATATCTTTTTTTCTTTTACTTTCTAACATATTTATTGAATTACGTTCGCTGCACGACATGAAAGCTTGTTAGGCTTCATCAAATGAACAAAATAAAGTTGTGTTAATTGAATTTAAATTCTATTGCGAAGAGACCATTAAAAGTTAGCATTGCTCTGCCTATTTCGCTAACTAAATATAGAGAGTAAGCATCAAATTTAACAAATTAGGTGCGTAGAGACGATATTTACTAATTAATGCGATACTTTCTCAAGAAGAAACATCGCCCCAATATTGTAATTTTTTTAACAATTTTGACCCCATAGATATTTTTTCCTTGGTTTTGAGGAAACTATGGTATTTTATTTTACTTTCGATTACACAATAACTCCTCTATAGTGAATGTAGAGTTCTGAGTAAGAGAACTATACCATATAGTGAACTTTTTCCTTTAATTTTGCCCCAAAACTCCATTAGCTCTCTAAAACAGATGATTGTCAAAAGAAAGTCTATACAGGGAAGTTCTCTTACTGATGACTCTACATTCACTATAGAGGCGTCCACTATAGAGGAGTCCACTATAGAGGAGTACAATATAGAGGTGTCCACTATAGAGGAGTACAATATAGAGGTGTCCACTATAGAGGAGTACAATATAGAGGCGTCCACTATAGAGGAGTCCAATATAGAGGCATCCACTATAGTGGAGTTCACTATAGAGGAGTCCATTATAGAGGAGTCCACTATAGAGTAGTCCACTATAGTGGAGTCCACTATAGTGGAGTCCACATATATAGTGGAGTTCACTATAGAGGAGTCCAATATAGAGGAGTCCACTATAGTCGAGTCCTCTATAATGGAGTTCACTATAGAGGAGTCCACTATAGAGGCGTTCACTATAGAGGAGTCTACTATAGAGGCGTTCACTATGGAAAAGTTCTGCTGTAGTAGCATTTTACTCACATTTGTTAATATTTAATTATTTCAATCCAATATAGCAGAGGATTATTGGTATTTACCTTAAAACTAAAACTACTAAAAAATAATAAATAGTGTAATGAATTTGTTTTACTTTATAACAAATAGTTCAAATACAAAAACCAATATCGTCAGTTTGTAATTTCTCGATCTAGAATTATGTCATCCTCTACTTATTCCTGTGGAATCATTTCCATTAAAGTCGGCCATAAAAGTCTTAGAGTAGCGTCTACATGAGCTCAAACAGTCCTGAGCTAAGCGGGGTGAAATTGCACCAGAATCCTTATAGCTCTTGGTGACTGAGACAGCATACCTCCTTCGATAACATACTTCTCTAATATATTTCACGCTTTATTATTATTAGGAAACTGGTGCCTAAAACATTGGGGCGGTATCTACGCTACTTCTTTGATACTGGCTTTAATTTGGAAACAGCTTTGGTTTTAATAAAAGTAGGACTCCTAGGTGATATTTCGAATTGAGAGTGCACTTTGAGGTCAAGTGTCGTATTTCGGAGGTACATTCTGTGTTCAAGACAGAATTATGGTTATTGAAACTCGGCAAGGAGCTGTAATGCCGCTGTATGGAAATCTCAAATGAAGATATTAGGGAGAAATGGAATAGTAGAATGTTTAGATGTATTTATTTAATGTACACTTGAAGTTATATTGAAACGTAAAAAACTTCACGATTATCCGCTTTTCATATAGTATATCATAATCATAATAACGAATGAACAGGGAAAAAAAGGGCGTTTTTATTTTACCTAGAGCCATTATGAATATTTCAATCTATTGTATTTAATACTTCGTTTCATAAATATATAATAAGTAAGTACATTTCATTAATATTATCAAACAATAAAGTAAACTAAGCTATATTCACAATTAAGGGTGACCAATAAAAAGTGTACCCATCTTAGAGTAATATAAATATCGTATTTATAAGTAGTTAAAAAATGAGTTGAAGTAAATTTTAAAATAATATTTTTTTCATTTATCCATTCTACCACTGTCATTGCTTAAGATTGTATTATATACGATATTAACATTAATTCAAACTTGGGTACACTTTTTTGTGGTTCAACCAGTATAGCTCACCATCATGTGACATTGAAATACGGTGTTCACTACCCAGGAAGAATTTAATTATACCAACACGGAAGATGAGAATCCTAGTTATGTTCTATTGCTCCTTTAAATGTAAATATATCTCAATGTAAAGCGATGCCTTTACAATCAAACCTCATTGTTCATGCAGCATCTTGAGTTATTATTAGTCTCATTCAATGCTCGGCTAAGTAATACACGTGAAACATCTGCCAATGACGAAATGGAAACAACCTAATAGTCCCTTTGAAGCGGGTACGTTGATTGGTCTGGAAACAGGCTTACAAGGCGGGATTATTGTATCGGATCATTTTCTCCTGCCTTTGAGGATATTGTCTAAATATCATATTTATTCTTCAAAGGTATTCATCAAGTCCCAGAATATATATAATATGAAATTGAAATAGTATTGAGTCTAGGCTCACATGAATTTGTTCGTTATATTGGATTCATATGGAACACTGTACATAGACTATTTTATATTGGTATATAGTATATTTTATGCACTATAGTGGTATGTGCACTATGCAATACGTGTGAACTGAAAATACATAGTATCTCTTGAAAGAAATTCTTTCCAATCATATTTCCGTATGATTTTCAGGAAGTAGTGATACGAGATAAATGTACCAGATAAGCAAAACAAACAGACATAAACATAAAAATAAATACTACATATAAATTGAAATGCCTACCTACTTATATATACCTATCTGATATAACATGAAAATAACAAGCAGATATGTTTACCTATAAGCAATTAGGCCTACCTACGAGCTGATAATCCTACCTACAAGCAATTAGGCCTACATACGAGCAGATAATCCTACCTACAAGCAATTAGGCCTACATACGAGCAGATAATCCTACCTATAAGCAATTAGGCCTACATACGAGCAGATAATCCTACCTATAAGCAATTAGGCCTACATACGAGCAGATAATCCTACCTACAAGCAGCCCCAGGGACTACACTGAGAATGGACTCACATCGAGCTGATGAGCGAACAATTTCAACTTATGAATATTCAGCAATTGACGGACAGAGGAGAAAACGAGTAAGTGTTACCAGTTAAGCTAACTGTGAGTGTTATCAGTTAAGCTAACTGTGAGTGTTACCAGTTAAGATAACTGTGAGTGTTACCAGTTAAGATAACTGTGAGTATTACCAGTTAAGCTAACTGTAAGTGTTACCAGTTAAGCTAACTGTGAGTGTTACCAGTTAAGCTAACTGTGAGTGTTACCAGTTAAGATAACTGTGAGTGTTACCAGTTAAGCTAACTGTGAGTGTTACCAGTTAAGCTAACTGTGAGTGTTACCAGTTAAGCTAACTGTGAGTGTTACCAGTTAAGCTAACTGTCTAACCAGTGTTGAATTATTGTAAAGGGATGATTCGGAAATAATAAATGGAATGTGTTATGCTTTACAAATGCAATTTTGAAATCCTAATATGGCACTCAGAGAGCGAGTCTTCGTGGTGCCATGGAAGATTGGTATTAGACTCTCTCAGTCTTTAACAGCCCAACCAAATTTTTATTGACTATCATCACCTATGTGTATGATAAGAATTATACGGTCATCCAAAAGGAAGACCGTTTTCATAACAAATTATGAGTTTTCATATAGTCTGTCAGTGTTATTTAATATGTTCTATGATATGATCATTGATATGTTCTTCGATAATATTATGATGAATAGAATATGTTCTATTTTATATCAATAGAATATGTTCTGTGTTATGATCTTGAAAATTTGTTATATGTAAAGATAATTGCTAACCATTGTTTCCATCCAACTGTTTTTTGATATTTTATTACTATATAAATACCTAACGAAATAAAAAATAAATGTACCTATATCTCAGATTTAAATTAATTTTCATTCTTTATAATTAAATAGAGAAATAAGTTTTTGTATAATAGTTAGTCTAGGAGATTAGAGAATATAAATTGTGAATCTTTAAGTTAGAATTATATTTACTGAATAAATCAAAAGTTTGAAAAGATAAAAGTGCAATTTTTATTATTACTCTTGTTTTTAATTTTATATTGAAAATATCTAAATAAATCAATATATTTACAAAAAATCAATATATTTAAAAAAATCAAGATATTTAAAAAATAATTCAAAAAATCAAGATATTTTAAAAAATCAAGATATTTGAAAAAATCAAGAGATTTGAAAAAAAAAATCAAAACACTTAAAAAAATCAAGATATTTGAAAAAAATCAAGATATTTTAAAAAAAAATCAAGATTTAAAAAAAAAAATCGAGATTTTAAAAAAAAAATCAAGATTTAAAAAAAAATCAAGATTTAAAAAAAAATCAAGATTTAAAAAAAAAAATCAACATATTTTTCAAATCAACTAACAGTCTTTAGTGAAGTCTTTTGAACAAAATAGTTAGCATGCAAATGGTTACATTTATGATATGCTATAAGTTAAGCTTAACATCATAGTAGCAAATGAGTACCTAATAGCTAGGCTATGTGCTAATAATAACGTGTTCAGTACATTTGTTTCATTTTGTATTTCTTCTTTCTCTGGATGAAAGAAAATTTTGATTGGTAATTGGCAGAAAAGTAATTGGCTCGTCTGTGCTATATGATTTACCGTATAATTATTAGGTTTGGTTGCTAATGCAGTACCACTTTTATACTTAATTACTAGGAAATATTGTCTAGCTATTTGTATTAGAATCATCAAACTAAATATATTTAGAATGTTTCGTGCGTGCTACATTAAATTGTAACGAGGTAATACTAATTTGTGTGCAATATAATCAATAAAAATAAAACAACTCAAAATAACTGTTGAACAACAATAAGCTGTAATTGAGAGCCATAACAAATGAGGCAATTAAAATGGTGTGTAATTCGTGTGGAGGTCTTAGGAATTATTCGGTCGCATTGGGGCAATGTTTGACTGCATTTTGAATATACTGCTAAATTCTCTGAATGAAAATTAGAATGGGACCTAACAATGCAGAGCGTATTGGTGGAGTAATTGAAACGAAATTCATTCGTTAGGGAAATTAAACGGAAACCTTCTGAAAATGGTTCGGAATGCCATGGCACAATTCTGTAGAGTTCAGATAAGCCTTTTGGCTCTGAATACAGTCTTGTAAGGAATGAATATTAAGACTCGTGAAGTATGGTTTGAATATGGATGAGAATTACAGTAGGCTACACAATTACTACATTCCTTATATATACAGCTAGTTTGAAAACAGCAGAACTATATGTATAAGGAGTAAAGGATTTAACACATATATCATAATAAATTTATTATATTAGTTTTGAAGTATAACTAAGTATCCCACACATTTAGTTACTTTTGCTCCATATTGTGATACCATGTAATCAACATATTAAAATTATTAATGGTCACAAGTTTCACTAGAGATTTTAATTATTTACTAAAACATTGATGTTTATTTCAAATAATAATTAAAAATTATCTGTGCAGCTTGGTTCTTTTTTATCCTCATTTTTTTTTTGCATCAAAGAGGTAAACTTTTTCCAATTTCGAACAAAAAAATATCATTGAATTCAATTACTTTAATATACCTCTATTGTGCATGAATAATATAAGTTATATTATTACATCCAGATTGTAATAATAATTATCCCTTTAGCGTCAAAAACACGTTGTAGGCCATAATAAACTATTTTGATATTCAATATTAGATAGGTTACCTTTTTAAGTAGGAATGTGTTAACCCGTGGCCGGTAAATTCCACCGCGGGAAGTTCCCCCGCGGAAAGTTTCACCAGGAAGATTCCACCGCGGAAGATTCCACCGGCGTTTAATACCAGGTGTGGAAAATTCCACCATGGAAGATTCCACCATTTTGAAAAAAATATACAAATGAACAGTATAAATAAACAGTTTACTTTAAAATGTATTTCTAAGTCTAGGTAATTGATAATTATAAAATTGTAAATGAAAAAATCTTCCTTTTAAAAATAAAACAATTATTAATCCGGCCATCATATAGACATTGAATATTTAACTGGTTAATCGTGACAGAATATGACGCTGGCATTGGAACACCAACCTGTGTCAACACTGCTAAATTTAGCTTCTTGAATCTATAAACAGAAACACTAAGTACAGATTTTGATGTTTGATACAAAATTTTTGTTTAGGTTTCATTATGAATATATCTTCATTATAAATATATCTTATGTGAGTTTTGAAGTTATGATTTTTATTCATGAGTCTGTGGTTCCAGATCGAAGCTATAGTTAATGTACCGCAATTTTCCTGCCTAACCCTATGTTCAAAATTTAGTTGAAACACATTATATTTAAACTTTATTCTCTAATAGTTTCAATAGAGATAATCATACAGTTTCAGAAAGATTCATCTTGGTAACTTCAATTTTCTTTTTTATATTAAAATATATCGATACTAATTAAAATTTTTATTTCAGTACGTGTCAAATTATTTTTTTAATTCCATCTTTTATCGTCGCTGATTTAAGTTGAAATATATATTGGTACATTTAAAAACTAGGGTGATAGATAATATACATAAAATAAAATTTATATTACAAACAAAATATAATCCTTAATTTCAATTTCATCATAATTATATTATTAAGTTCAAAGGATAATCACACGGAATCTTAATTGTTGGTCACCGGGGCAGTAGCAATTTATTGTTGAATTTACACTATTTTGATATTGTCATAAATTGAATTGATTCATATTTAAAAGATAGATTGATCTGGCTATTATTTCTTATGTTCTCATTAGCTTATCTTTTAGGTCTTCACTTAACATAACATATTCTTATAATTTCTTCCCTTTTTAACTAATGAAATGTTGTTCGGCTACCACCAAAAACACATTTTTCTTTGAATAAGTTTTATTAAATTTAATACCTTTTGTAAATGAAATACTGTATTATGCGGTGGAATCTTCCGCGGTGGAATTTTCCGGCGGTGGAATATTCCGTGGTGGAACTTACCAGCGGTGGAACTTTCCTGGTGGAACTTTCCGTGGTGGAATTTTCCCCGGGGGAATTTGACTAGAACCGTGTTAACCCTAGTAACCTATAGTCATTAAAAGTTTGCTCAGTAACCCAGTGACTGACGCGGACGTGCCAGTCCTCACTAAAACTATTCTAAAATATTAACAAATTGACTTTTCAATATTTTGTCTTTATCAAACCTTCGTATGATATTTACATATCCATTGGTTGCTGCTAAAGAATAATTATATAGTTAAAATAAAAATTTAATTATTTAAAGCAAATTTACTAAGTTTGTAATTTGTTTGAAACATAAATGTTTCTCAAATTAGATGACTTTGTTTTGAGTTACTATATTTATTATGTTTAAAATATAATGTCTAGAATTGTTCATGCTTATTAAAAAATGGATTATGGTGGAGTAGTCAGACAATATTATCTCTGATGTATTATCTCTAGAATTTGCACCGTTACTCCATTTTGGAATTTCCATAGAGTGAAGCATTTGTCGGAAAACACAAAAGATTTTCCGTCTGTCGGAGGCACGCTCTGTTCTCGACATTTATCTGCTCTAGTTTTTTGCACTATTCCTCCTCTCCCATTTAGGCTAATTGCTGCAATCCAATCCTCTGCAATAACAGAAACAACGAAAAGATTTATAATTTAGTGTTAACAGAATATATGTTATTTATTAATTAGTGAGTTTACATTGGAGTCACCCAGACACAATTAAACTAACATGACAGCTGAATGCATATTGAAATCATCACCAAATTCTGCCTTTGAGGCTATTAAATTCCATTAGAATTCTAAGCTGATGTCGGTGGTATTCAATTTCATAATATATCATTCAGTGAGTCTGGTATATATGATCGACAGGAAATTGTGGCTACGGAGCATTGATTCGATATTCTGGACTCAGTGACCACTCTCCGACAATCCTATTCATACATGTTGATGCGATTCACGTGTGTCGCACATTAATGATCATTTGGACGAAGCGTTGCCTTATTCAACGATGCGTCTAGATTGATCGTGATAGATCGCAGCTAACCACCGTTTGTCAAGGAGATGATTATGGAGATTCCTTGTAGGTATATGTAGCTTGCATACTATTAGTTCGTTTACATAATCAACGGTCGGTCATCTAATTCCTGAAATAATCTGACTACATTATGCGTTTAATTGATTATATATATCTACATTGACAATTCGATACATAAACATGAAACAGGACATCTCGTCCCACTAAAATAATTTCACACATTTAACATCTTTTTCTTCTTACTTCAAGTGAAGAATAACTTACGGTATTAGTGTAATTTCAGAGGAATGAGTTCGTATGGAATAATAATATTCAAAGCCGTAATAATAAAAAGTAAAAGTTCTCTCTCAAATGTGTTTCACTAATGATCTAATTTTTTTGTAAGATATAGGATGATATTTATATAAATCGTCTTCGACTATTATAAAGCTCTTCCCATATTATTTTTGGTAGCAGCACCACAAAGACATTCTCACTCGTTAGTTTGAAATTAACAAGGCTTTCGACACCAGCACTCCTCGCCAGTCTCGCAAACTGTGCCAAACTTTTTCCAATCTGTGTCCTATCAACTCCTAATGTATCCATTATCTCTCCCAATCTCAGGATATTGAACTTCTCAACCTCAAATAATACACACTGAACTCAACAATGACCAATTTATATCATATAATATATTTAAAAATTTAAAATATCATATCACCTCAAATGGGAAAATGATGATTGCTATAAAAAATATTTTGATTTAGTTTACTAGATATTTAATACCAAGGATGTGTCTGGAGATATTTTATATATAGGTGCATAATAAATGTGAATATAAATAAAAATATTACAATAAGAACTTCTTCTTCTTCTGTCTGTCTGTCTGTCACTCTAAGGCCCGCTTCACACATGCGTTTTTATAAACACCGCGGAAAAGAGCGCGTCGTTGGCTGTTCCAGCAAAAAAAAAATATATATTGTTGTGAATATTCCTTCATAGATAAAATGTAAGTGAGAACACATTTTAGGAATAGATTATGTATCCGCGGTGTTTAGAAACACTCAAGTGTGAAGTGGGCCTTAGTGTTACGGACAGACAGACAGAAATAATCATTTTTTTATTGTAGTATCTTTTGCCAAGCAACTGGTAGCATGAACATGATGTTATTCTGAATTAATTCAATAAATGGTTTCAATAACTAAATTATAATATATTTTATTCAGTTGAAAATATTGGAGTAAAAGTATAGCGAACAATAATAATTACATGAATAATTAAACCACTGTCCATAAAATTTACATATTAAATATTCTATCATATTTGACAGAACACGTGCAAGAGTATCGATAATTTTCACCTTTAAATACAGATTTTCAACCTAGAAGCTCATGTACTATTGGTTTCAAAAACAGCCATTTTACTTCCAACGGACATTATGATTAATTAAAATGATGTGAAATTATAAGTCTGCTTTATTTATCTTTGAATAATTTTTTGAAAAAAATATTAAAGAGGACTAAGTTTTTAATAATTTTTTTAATTGGCAAGAATATAACGAATCCTATTTAGCTATAACAAGTTGTATAATATTACTATACTATTTAATGAAAACTATTTGAAAAAGATTTATAAAAAACATACAAAGTCGAATTATCATAACATTTTCATCATACCTACTAACAAATTCAATTCAATGCTAAGTTAATTTTCAAGTAAATAACTTCATGCAAATTACGAGTACATTCCTTTAAATCCGTAAGTGTAACATCGTGCATCTCGCCATCAAAAATGAATCTTTCCAAGGCGTTTGATGTCGAGGCGTCACAGCGAAGTATAAAGAATCACTCCCAAAAATTTTTGAAGCAATAATGTCACAAGAAAAAATAGAGTAAAAACGAAGCCGCCTCGTCTTCAAAGATGGAAAAAGGACGGCGCATTTTTCTAGTTTGCGCCCGGTTTGAGTAAATAAAAAAAGCTACGTTAGCGCCATCTATCATCCCAGTAATTACTCGTCTCCTTTAGGAAGAAGAAGATTCTTTGCCTTCATTATGTCTTTGTTTGTTCTGTATATTGAGGATCATTAGGAAGATGTTTTTCAAAGAGCTGAATAAAGTACGTTATGAATTACTAGTACTTATTTACTATTGTAACACAGACGAAATGAATTTGAATTTTGTGATATATGAAAGCAATTCCTAACTACATCGAAATAGCAGCATTAGGAAACAAATAGAGAGAAGTTCAAGATGAGAAATTCGGTCTTACGTGTGTTCATATTTTCCATCGGGAAATTTCGGCATCAGAAGTTTCCCCGAAGTTATTTGAGCTGATCGTGGTACACCTTTTCTCATTTCCTCTGGAGCTTCCAGATGATGTACACAGAAGACATGTTGCCTCCCCATCTTAATTTCCTATAATGATTAGTCACAGCGTCAGGCTGTCTGGACTTTGAGACTTGCGGCAATGGACCAAATCTCGTCTGTGGAATCTTGATTAAAATTGACTCATGAAGCTGTACATAAGAAGTCAGTCTTGTAATTATGCTCGAAAGTTAAATTTATGGTGGAGCCAACGGAGATTAAAGTTTTATCATAGTTAATCATATAAGATTCCAAAATAACTTTAGCTTTGGGTATATGAACTAAAATCTAAGAATTTTAGGATACCTTTAGATTTAAAGTAAATTTATTATCAATAAATATTTATCTTTGTAGCTTTGCAAAATTGATTTAAATGTGCAATATTACGTATTAGTGAACTATGTATAATTTTCATTAAGCCTCAGCTTTTAGTTTTACTTTTAATTTAGGAAGCATTTTAGTTTAGCTAAAGCTATACCATTTGATACTTTATCAGGACGATCGATTCACTAAATATTGTACAGGGTAGAACTCGTGAAAAAGCGTCTGTTTTAAAGATTGCCTACAATTCTTTGGTAAGAATTTACGAGGTTAAAGAGTTTCTGTTCTTTACGAGCAATCGGCCACTTCGATTCCGTTTGGAGGGCAACTATCTGATCAAAAGAAAGAGCGAAACTGATCCTATATTGTTCCTACATTACAGGAACCGACTCCAGCAACTATCTGATCAAAAGAGAAGGGAAAACTGATCTGAAGGTTGATATTGTTCCTACAGAGCAGAAACCGGTTCTTACAATCTCTTGATCTATGCCGCTCTTTTAAACACGCACCTTCAGATCTTTCTTGGAGATATGTTACTTCATGGAATAAATTTATGGGATAGCATATGAGAATTCCGGTGATATGATGAAATGATAAAGTATAGAATGAGATAGTGCACATAAAGTACTTTATCTAATGTATTTATTATGCTAGATGTTTTTTTTCACTATTTAGCTTGTAGACCAGAATAAATACTTAACTTGTATTCATCTTATTAAATTTTTTTAATGGATATGCTTAAAAGTAATTTACAACATGGATTATGATATTAATCATAAAAACCTTTAAAAGTTTAATTCTAATTTTTTTAAATATTATTCATCTGTTGTTTCAGAAGAATTATTTCTCAATTCCTTTAAAATAATAATAACTATCGAATAAAGATACTATACAGTACATGCTTACATATTGATACTAATGCAAAAAATAAGCCATATAGTTACGAGATGTAATAAATAGCATCTTTCTCATATTTCCATATAAATCTTTCCTCTAGCTACGCTCTATTAATAAAAATATAGGAAACAAATTGGCAAGGATCTCAAACATTACACAGTCATCATGCGGAATATCTGAGACTAACCCGGTTATCTGCCTCTGTTTTATATGCCTATATGCCTTGCAAATCAGTGCAATGTATTCGAATTATTTTCTCGTAAAAATAACTGCAGTGTCGCTGATATAAATTCAGCTTGCCTTCTTCGCAAAACTTGAGATATTATCGAGGCGGAAGCGTTTCAAGCGGAGCCTTGCTAGCATGGGAATATTTTGCAGTGATATTATTCGTAGAATTCTCTTACTTATTATATTTGGGTGGATATCTAGAAAGAAAACCATTATTTATTTCCAATAAATCGTTTTCTTTTATTCAACCATCTATGGACTAAGACGACATATGTGCTTCTCTTCATGTGATGAACTTTGCGAAAAAAATTGAAATATAAATTAGAGTACATGTATGCATTTAATAAGTTAATCACTATTATGATTACTATTTAAATTGTTAATATGTTTTAGTTGCCTAAATAATACAAGAATATAATTTTTTTCACTGATATTAAATCATCACACGAGGGTTAACAGTGATGTTGTTAACTGTATTGATGGTATATAAATTATATTATACAGTGATTAATGTGGCTTCTTGATGAAAGAATACATTGAATCATTATCGACTGCAGCAATAATATTAATTAATAAAAAGTACGGAATAACCTCATGTGTAGGATATCATTAATAATTAATATCAATGAACACAACTGTATTAAAAATATATAAAGCTATAAGTTAGATATTTTATACTATAAAGGCTATTCTGAATTATAGAAGAGTTGCGTGCGAGGGATCATATTATCATTCCATCTTCGAAACTATATTTTATAATGAATTAATTTTTGGAATTAATTCGTATTTGAATTATATTTTAATATAATTAATATTTCATATATATTCATATCACTAACTTATTTCTCTCATCATTATGAGATTCGTATCATATAAAAAATATTTTAATTACCATTCCGCAATAATAAATGAAATTAATTGACGCGTTTTGAATAATTAATTATGATTAAATTAGAGGGTACACGAACACTCGTACAGAATATTGTTTACAATTTTAACCATTTTATATAACTGATATAAGTTTGTTCTCAATAAGTAGTAGGCGAAGATTATAAAAAACATAAGGAAATGTTTGGTAATTAAAAATCATTCAATTTAATATTCCATGTATACTTATTTACTGTAGGACTTCGAAAGAGAATTCGATATTTTGTTACCAAATAAATGCTTGTCCTAAAACTTATCCATAAACTAATATTTATTCGATAAATTATAATTGCAACCTTTCCCCTAACAAATTCAGAGTACGAACTGTTTTTACTGGTAGAAATTATCTAATATCTAAAATCATAGAAAACTGAATAGAAAACTATGGTTATTGAGGGATGACTATGACGGATTCTTAACGTATATCATTTTCTATAATTTATTCATAGAAAATACTTAAAAGTGCAATTCATAACTCAGGTCCTTCATTACTCTAGATTGATTCATAACTCAGGATTTTCTCTGTACTTTATAAAATAGTAAGTTATGTGTAGCCATTTAAATATACTTATTCTTTAGTTCAGAGACAACAATATCGACTTAGTTAACTCAGTGGTTGCAGTAACACCTTGTGTAAACATACTCCATTAGTAATAATATAAGCTAATGATGTTACCTAAATTAAAAAACTACTTCACAATCTTTCTTATGTGATTAACTATACCTACCTACATACTCTCAGCTATAAGAGTCTTCATTTCTTCTTGGCCGAAATCTTGCTCTTCCATTGGGCTTCAATGCGATCTGACTGCCATTAGGACACTGTGAATTGGCAATAACAGAGTCATTCCTCCGTCATAACATTGCTGAAGACTCTTCCCTCTCTTTTCCAGGCAAGAAAGAACAAATTTATCTAAAATTTACTGCATCCTGGTACGCCAGTCAGTCGATTGGAGAAAATTATTCACAGTTATGATGCTTGGATACACTCTGTGACTATTGTTCGCAATCACTTGGAATTAACGTGTATAATGCAGTGATAACTGAGGGAAGAGGAATTCAATTACCGGAGAGAGATGATATACTTTTAGTTATATTCAATATTTGATGACTTCTGTTATATATCCAAACAGTTTGAAATAAATTTGTGTTTAAGTAGAATTTAATATTTATATTATATTTTAAAATCATAATGATATTATCCAAAACAATACCTTCTAGAATCTAGATGAATGATAAAAAGTATACATATAAATACTACATAATTTATACCTATTTCTTTACTTATTCCTAGATACTATTAATATCGAAGATATGCACAACCTGCAGATTGTATCCCTATTCCAAATGAGACATAGATGCTCCTCTCAAATAATGTAAACAAGATATTCACAAGTCATTAACTTGAATCTCCTCATTTGTTCAACCGATAGGAGAAAGTAATTCCCGATTGAAGTGCGGAGAGAAGAAGATATCGACGATAAATTCTGGGAGAAGTTCTGTCGTCCCTCTTTACAGACGATAAGGTCCCTGAAACTTTTCCATATTGAGAGTAAAGTGAAGATAACGAAAGATAGGTAATGGATTATTATAAAATGCCAACCAGATGTCCTTATTGTCGGCATGTGCTAGATAAGACTTTGAAGCAACTTATTGTGTAGGAAATGATTAATAAATATGTACATTATACATAGGTTGTTATATTACATTTTGAAAATAAATATTGTGATCTGTCTGCAATTTCATTAATAATTTCCAATCTATATCAAATTTTCTAGTTAGACAACAAATAAATTTACAAAATACAATACTAAAATTATCATATATATAAGAAGATCAAATGTTCCTCTATTTATTGAAAAGTATATAACATATTTCTATTAATCTCTAGATTGCTTCTAAATCAACACTATCAGCCACATCTAACCTATCGATGAGCATCCATCTACAATATACTTTTTATTGCAGATAACCTTTGAGTATTTGTCGCCCAAACATCTGATAAATTTATTCCAGAAGTTATATTGCGACTCTGAAGATGCTAACTTTATGAAAAGTTTTCTCAGAGGAAACCTTCGGTCAAATAACCTATCGTAATGCAAACAGTTTTCCGTCTGCAAACAACTTTAGATGTTTGTTATGCAGGATAAATAAATGATAGCTATCTAAATAATATTGTTAGTCATTTTATTCTCCAGCTTATAATTCTCCATTTTCATCATATTGGAATTTCTTATCATTACATCTTCTTGAAATAAAATGATGTTTTAGCTTTAAATCGGAGAACCGATGGTCTATTAAGTTATTTTTAATCAATTATGATTTTTAACTCAAAGGGAAAATAGTAGAGATAATATGTGTAAAAGTTATTTTCTGTTTCTTCTCGTTGTGACCATAGATGATCATACAGATGTTGATCTTCCTCCATCACACATTCACTTGATCATCAATAACCCAGCACATTGGCAGATGTCAGTGATATTGGTGATCGTAACTGCATTTGCATAATGATGCTGAATGCATTCGTTAAAATCTCATCAGTGATATTCTTGATGTTTCACTATTCAATAAATGCTCCCACTCTCGCATCGATTGGCTCAATCTGAACACTTTACGGCCCTTTTATTTTCCCTTACAAGTATTTTTTGCACATATTCAGAACTTCGTCAAAATGCGAATAGCGATTGAATATGCATATGAAGTATTAAGAGCTCACATATCTAAAACAGTAAGCTATCAAGAAATAGTTTTATTAGTAATATACATAGAATAACCATTACTGTAAAGGAAAATGGTAATCTGGCATAAGATTTCTCGTGCATATTAAGTTGTTAACTAGCAATATTCCAGATTAAAGGATAAAACGAACGACAATGTAACCGCATTGTCAGTACATGAATCCTTGCAGCGGAACGATAACAGTTTCTTTCAGCTCAAAAGAATAGGCATTAAAGCTCAATAGAAAGGAAAATGATGTTGTCCAGTCAGCATTTCGTAGTGGAAGCTTCATGCGATATGGTTCTGAAATATGATTAGGAGTGTAAGATAAAGTTTGGAGTAAAGCAAGATATTTTTGTCTGAAATCTATGGGTATTGAAATCTTCTTAGATTTTAAGGTGAACTATTAAAGTTGATTTTCTAGGTAAAATAAATGAAATGGAATCGCAGGTACTTCACTCAATCTTCTAAAGACGAACTGAAAATTTCTCTCTGTGAAATAAAATGTACAAATCTAATATTAGATTCGTAGAATAGTTTAACGGAAAACTTTCAATCTTCTGTGGCTCCGTCATAAGTTTCTCTAGCAGAAAGTAATCTAATGATGGCCTCTTGCAAGACTCTCTGTGACTATAGAGTGACCTCACAGGTGGGAAGATAAACACTTACGGAGGTGCAAAGTCAACACACATCCTGACTCGAGTTACCGAGAGGACTTTCGAGAACCCACTCGCGTCAGCTGTGAAGTACATTTGAATGTCAATAATTCGGCTTTCGAATTAGAGTCGGTGATGAAATATTAAGAGGAGTAGTTGAATGATGTAAGTAGGGTGTTAAAATATAATTTGAGACTTGGATAAACTAATCAATTTCGTAATTATTTTATGAATGTTTCGTTTGATGGATAATTGTCATTAAGATAGTTATATCAAATTACTAAATTAATTTGATCGGTGCTTCTATTATAATAAATAGAATACTTTATATATTAAGTTTTATGCAAATTGAATTTCATCAGATTAATCCTTTTTCAGTTTTCAAAACCTCTTATTCAATAAATAATATTCCTATTTTGTATCTTCCAAATTTGTTTCCATGTCGTAAATTATTTCGAAGTTCATATAGAAAAACTTTGTGTAAACCTATTGGATATTTAACGCAAATAAAGTTGTTCTTAGCGCCATGAAAATGTGCACACTGCGGTATCAAAAGTAAAGCCATCCAAAACTCAAACTTCTGACCATTTTCTTTTAGTTTTACGAGAGCTAAACTCTTTTCCACTTACCAGCACATCTTTGAGCTAACAAAAAATTGGCAGATAACGTGGGTGACAAGAGAATTGGAGGCAGATTTAGAGGAGAAAAATGTCACATTTTGCGGCTCGGTTCTCTGAATGTTGATGAAGCGGCGGCAAAATGTAGCGAAATAAAATGTAGCGAAATATTTTATCTGTGAATGTATATTTGTGGGAGGAAAAATCTGATGTTTATTTATTTTATATAGACCTTTTTTCCCCTCTTAGTTATAGTACAGCCTCTGAAGATATAGTGGGAAACTCATTAACACTTTCTACTCACCAAGACTTAAAACTTTTTAGTCCGACCCAAAATAAAAAATTGAAAAAAATGAATCAATATTATCATTTTAATTAAAATTCAGACCACATGTAGTTGAATATTTTATACAATAATTCATAACATACCCTGGAAATTCTAATTTGAGACATATTACCTTATGATGTATCAAACATTTTTTTTTTTATGTAATCAAGTGAAGGAAAAATGAATCCTATATTTTTCCTATTAAAAATTAGCGCAACCTACTCTTCAGAATGCTCTTACTTACAAAATTCTGATATTCTTTCCTCTCCCTCCCCAGTTTTAGGTCTCCTCTAACATTCTCTTGGGACAACACTGGTGAACCAATTTATTTGATATCAGCAGCAGAATCTCTCAGCAGATATGACATTCTCCACATCAACTGACACACTTTGGGAACACCTAAATTCTTTCAAATTATATTGCTCAGATAAAGAAAATATTTTGGTTATAATTTCAATTATAAAAAATAATTATCTATTTCACAGAAGTAATTTTCTATTTTTTTTCATAGGTATGAATCTCTTATTCCGTATTTAAACAAAAAATTCTTCAATTAAATGTATATAGTTTTTGATAAATGTATCTTGTATATCGGATAAAAATTTCCTATTTTTTTCGAAAAAGGTACTAAATATATTTAGAAAATATATATTTTTTAAAATAAATAGATATATTTTTTAAAGATATTTCTTTACTAATTTTTAAATGTTATCAAATTTCCTGTTTATAATTGAACTATATTTGAAACTCATCAAGTTTGATTGCTAAAATATATTCATGGCTTCAATTTGGATTAATTTGAGTGGGAAATGAACCCCTGTTCATAAACCATGTTTAGTATGTGTGTAATCAAACTGGAGAGGGTTATGGTCCGATACGCACTTTTACCAACCAAAATATCTTAATGAACTCGTTCCGAAAAGCTGGTCTAGTGAACATTCTACAACTTCCCGAGTGCTTTCTAGAGCATGTTATAAAGTTATATAGTTAATATGGGAATGGGAGAGTGTTATGGATTAATATATTCTCAAAAGAATTGACATAAAAAAGTAACACACTCAGCTGTTCGTAATATTGTTAAAGAGGACTTTGACATGAAACTAAGAAAGTGAGTGGATGTTGGTCCATTGTTCTGAAGACTGACATCGAATCACACATGTACTTCTAATGAACATGTTTAAACAGGAGGAGCATTTTTGTCCCGACCTCTAAGGAGAGTTTTAGAGCTCTAAGACCAGCCTCTAATAGACTATCAAGATTTTAATTAAAAATGAGAAGTGAGTTGCCGTCGACGTGCCCCTCAAACTGGGACCAATTTTGTGTAACGTCGCCTGATTATTTTGATACTTCAATAATATTTCAATAATTGACATAAGTTTTTAATGTTATTACTTTTCTATTATACAATTTTATTCAAATTTAGTTTCTATTTTAATCACTAAAAATTACGGTTATGTCATAGGTTCATAGAAGATTGAACGTTCTAAATAATATTTTTATGGCACCAAAATGACTTTTTTTCTGAGAATTATTATATAATATTATGATTAAACACATGCATGGTTATTTTTCCACTCGAAAATGACGAATATAAGAAAGGCATTTCTGCCAATATTCGAAAGGAGATTTGGGTGCAGATTGAGAGACCTGGCTGAAGAGTGGATCTTTAGAGCCATTTTAGAAGAAAATTCAATCAAGTCTCGAAGATTGAAACTTATAGACAGTGAATGGTCGAATCTTTGGAAGTGAGAACTGCATTTGAATTTATATTCTGCTCTCACTCAAAAAATATATCTAAATAACTAAAAATCATCTCAAGTTAAATTTGGCTTAGAATATTCCGTATTTATATCATGTATTAATAAAACTATTTAATAAAATGATGTAAATAGAATTAATCTCTAAGATAAATCTAAGAATTTCAAACTCATTTTATGTTTATTCTTCTTCATTGCGTTGATAGAATTTATGATAAGACGAATTTGAACAATAATAAAAATACTCATTCGATGTAGCACAAAAACAGCCATGAAGTGAAACATCTCCTATCTTTGACATTGCCCATTTCATAGACCATCAAATTTGGAAATATTATTCCCAATGTCTCTCTTATTCTCATAAAGACATATAAAACAAATAAAATGATATCACCCAATCTCCATCTAATAAATACTGTAAATTTGACAGAGCATCTAACTAATCTATAAATGGAATTGCCTATACTGCCTGCAATGAGGGAACAGAACGAGAATTATCTTCCGTTGCTATTGTCTCGTCTGGAAGATTAATCTAATATCAGGGCGATGGTAATTCTCTCCTATGATATCATTCAAAATGACGAGAACAAAAGGAAGTAGTCCAAGACCGCAGATATAGCAACAGATATCAAATTAATGTGCCTATAAATCGTATAAATGGGATAAGTGATGATTAGTTATTTTATTTAATATATATAATATATATATAGACAGTTTATATAATGTATATCAATAGGAAATAGGTGTTCACGTTTAAAATTTTACTTTTCAATAATGAAGTAATGTATTTTTAGAAAACGATAAATAGATTTTTGAAATATAAGTAGCATACACGATTTTTCTTGACCATGATATTGATCAATTTTTATTGGTCTATCAACATCAAATGTAATATTCATGCATGGTTTTACATAAACATTAAAAGATTAAAAATAATTGAATATAAGATTATTATTGAATTTTGGTTCTGGAAAGAATGTTTAGAATTTGAATTTATAGAATGAAGCACGTTTCAAAATGCGGGAATAGTAAAAAACTATATATTATAAATTTATAGTATAAACTATACGTAAGACTCACCACAAAATTGATCGTACATTCTTTTACAAATAAAACATTAGCAGTTCGATAGAACGGGTCACAGTGTGCTATACGGATTAAGTATAAAGTCACTATGACAGGTTTCAATGAATAACAAAAGGACTAAATTATATAGCGGTCGGAATAGCGTAATTCCCTAGCATGAATTCAATAGCACTGCTGACATCTCTTAAAATGTGTGTGAGTATATGGACTATAGCGGTCATTTGGCTGTCAGCGAGGACATCTCTGTGAATGTACACCCGACTGGAGATACAATCAGCCTTTCACTGTCCAGATAAGAAAACAAGAAAGGAATAATAGAGGAAAATAACTGTATTCTATGTCGAGACAGAAATTAAATATGTGTGTCTCTGATATCCTAGTTCTTTATTCAAACAATTGCTATATTCAGATGTTATCAAGAATTAATCAAATAGTGAGAATATTTGATGGTTAATTGGAAATAAACTCATAATTGTAATGTTTTTGGGAGACAGTTTTATATTATATAGTAATTATTCTATTTGAATTGATAAGGAAATTAAATTTGAGAATATTTAGATATTCTCTTATTATTCGGTTTATGTTTTCTCTAAAATAATAATAAATTATATATATATTTCTTTTTCAGAATGGGCAGTTATTATCCAAGGAATCTCCAGTGAATTGGCATATTTCGGTAAATATAAAAAATAAATAATAATAGCACTTATATTTTAATATAACATATTATGCTTTTGAGTTCGTATTGCTCTTAACTTTTAATTTAATTATAATTAAAATTATATATTAACTAGCTGGACCCGAGTGAATACTACGGCATTGGGAAATTAGCACATAGGTTTTGGTTTATTTAACGCATTTAGTGACGGACTGACCGACTGACACGGCTTTTTTTACTATAGTACTAAGATAATCAATAAAAAATATCCTCTTAATGACATTACTCTGATTTACAGCAACTTTATGATGTGCTATTGATAGAATGTCTGTTTAACGTATTTGACTGACGGACCTTATCTATATACACTTTTTTTCTAAAATAAGTTTTATTTTTAGATCTAAGTTCCCCTATGAAGTTCATATCCCAAAAACATTCACTTCCTGCATCTACACTTACACCACCTACACTTACACCCCCTGCACATACACCCCCTGCACTTACACCCCCGGCGCTTACACCCCCTGCACTTACACCCCCTGCACTTACACCCCCGGCACTTACACCCCCTGCACTTACACCCCCGGCACTTACACCCCCTGCACTTACACCCCCTGCACTTACACCCCCTGCACTTACACCCCCGGCGCTTACACCCCCTGCACTTACAAACCCGGCACTTACACCCCCTGCACTTACACCCCCTGCACTTACACCCCCTGCACTTACACCCCCGGCGCTTACACCCCCTGCACTTACACCCCCGGCACTTACACCCCCTGCACTTACACCCCCAGCACTTACACCCCCTGCACTTGCACCCCCTGCACTTACACCCCCTGCACTTACACCCCCTGCACTTACACCCCCTGCACTTACCCCACTTTCAGTACCCCCAGCACCACTTCCCCCACCTTCACCTCCCCAACAGACGCTTCCCCACATACACAATACACTAACACATACGCTATCGTATTAATATATGAATAATAAGAAAATATTGCAAAACTAATCTAGACGTATCAAAAATATTTGATCACAGTATCATATCATTTAAATAATGTAATGTTTTCATCAATATATCTTATAAATCAGATCTCCTATCACCAATCCTTGCAATTTAAAACTCTAATTAACATCGAATAGCTTTCAGTTTCACATTCTACAATAATTCTCCACAAATTTTTCTTCTGTTGCTGAAACTTTCGACTGAAAAACTGGAGGATGAGTTAAAAATAGATATCCAAAATATCATTTTTCAATCTTCAAGTTCAGACTACACGAAAACTTCATCCGTCCTCTTGATTACATTGTCATGTCTGTGCGACATTTTTATTGGTTATTCGTTTAGAGAGTTAAGATGATCAGATCCTAGGATAGAATAACGGCTGTTCTTTTACAGAGGAGGCCATTGTTTTAGTTTCCAATATAAAGGGGAAGATGTTACGCAACCTATAGGACAGGCTTCTGATACTCTCTTCAAAATTGGATAAATTTCTTATGGCAAGGGAAGACCTAGAATTAGTTAGTGAACCTACTGGTCTTATTTTAAACTGATAGGTTCAATTACTTTGTATAGTAATTTTGTGTTATTTGGTGTATTGCTGTTTATTTCAAAGTACTAAAATCACAAAATTAGATATCGGATTTGCCAGACATGTGTGTATGGAAGAGGAAAGACGACATCGTGCTCATATATCAAATTTCTGACAGGTTGACCCTGTCAGAATAAGAAACAGGAAGAAAGATAAACATGTCACGGGTCCAAAACCGTAAAGAGAATTAGGAGGGAGAGATAAGTAAGCGTAGGAGTTAATGTAGTATGAATGTATCCAAACAAGAAACATTTATTCCTGGATAGTGAGGAATCCTTCTTAATACATCAGGAATAAAATTTTTGTTTTCTGATTATTAAAAATTGAATGGCAATATTGGTTAATTTTTCTATTAAATATTGTTATAGACTTCAGATTCTTATTCGGCTAGCAAATGTATATTTAGAAAATATGTATTGTCAATGATTTTGACAGTTCAGTAATATCAGAGTTAAAAAAAAATTAACATATATTATAATTTCAATGTAGCGTTCGTATTAGTATATCTAGTGACACAACGAAAAATTCGTGAAATGCGAAAATTATATGAAATTAGAAGCTGTGATATTTTGAATTAATATCACGTAGTGCATCTCATCAAATAACTATGCTTCTTTGTGGTGTCATGATTAGGATTCAATCAATTGTTTCGAAAAAGGTCAAGTTTCGAGAGCTTATGTAAAAGTGGCTCTTTCGAGTCTCATTTAGTTTTACGAATCAGAAATCCGGTTTTATAGATTAAATCCAAATTGAAAATTCAAGAGGAAATATTTGCGTCATATTCAGAGAGAACCCATGCATGATCTCGATCTTAATTGCAATGAAGTTTTGTAATAATCGTAATCTTTTATATCCACATTGTTGGATGAGCTTCTTCCTTTGGAATTTCGATTAAGTAGAGTCTGAGGGAATGGGTTTGGTATTACAATGGAGAACAAGTTTGTTAATTAGAGCATTTGGCAGCACCTAATTATGGCTGTGAATGGAAGTGTCAGAATAACAGAAGCAAATTCATCAGCCCTGTTATCTTCTAACTAATGACGAGTATGAAACATCACTATAGTCAAGCATGTACAAAAAGATACATTCAATGGAAAGAAATTTTGAGAACGACCTACTTTTCAGTTTTTTTGATCAATGTAAGGTCGATAAAGTAACAATAGACTTCGTACGCTATATATATATAAGAAGAAATACATCTGATCATATGAAAGATTACACCATATATAAATATATATAAATAAAGTATATGTTCGGTTCCAAAGAAGATTAAGAATTGGTTGCATTCAATATTCTACAGCCCCGCCATTAATCTTCTCTCTGGGTGCCGAATGAAATGGTATCAAAAACAGGAAAATTTGTACGTACGACTTCAATGAATATTGAAAGTCATCAAAAGTTATTTTGAGAACAAGGGACTTTGAAGCAACCAATCTCTTTGAGGTAAACAATCAAGGGTCCATAATGCATGGCAGAGGCTTCATATCTTTCATCAAGGGACACATAACCTTGTTGTACTCCCACCAGCAATCCATCCTTCCATCTTCCTCCAGGAAAGAGTCTTGGACAAAGGAAATGTCTTTTCATATGTGAACAAAAGACAGAACAATGGTGGAACATGAAAGTTACTTCACATTTCACCGCCAAAATTAGAAACTGGCTGTCGGCCGGCCTTCTTCTTCTCCATCAGCGATAAAATGAATAGTTTCAAATAAAAACTTTTACATGGAAATCACTTCTACCAGAAAGAAACTCTACCACGCTTCTGTCACTTTCACGATCCAATAAGAACAGCTCTTGAGGACATAATTAATAGAGTCGTCTTCTCACTCTCGGTCTTCCTATTTGGCTAGTCAGAATGTCTTTTGAGTTGTTCTATTAGATGACATTGTCAAGAAATAACTGTCAAAAGAACGGGGGAAAGTTTTTCATTATCTTGTTTGGAATGAGTTAAAGTCAGAAACTGGAATTTCTTTTACTAAAATCATAATTACAGTTATTTTGAGATATTGTTTTCACAGTTGATAATGCCCTTGTTATAATCTACTACTTATTCCAGGGATGTTTTCACTCGTCTCATATAAAATTAACCCTTTAATGACGAGATTAGTTTTAGGTCATCCAAGTAATGTTGTCAAAATTACTGATTGATTGCCTAAACATTTAATTTCTTATACACTTAACATTTCCATGACTATAGTTTGGTACAGAAATATTGTTCAATTAAAAATGACAGAGTTTTTTGAATACTTTTGCGGGATCATAAATATGATAATTATTTTACAGTCTGGTGAGCAGTAAAATGAATAATATAAAAAACTCCAAATTGTCAGGAAAAGGTAGTAAGAATAATCAGGTCTTAATTAAAAGAGTGATGCTAATCTCAAAACACTAAAGCCGGTAGAACAAAGCGGGTTGAAACATATGATTCACGAACCCCCAAAAATACTTACAATTTACCACATTCGATACAAATTAGTGGTTCATTCCTTAATGATGAAAATTGATGATATCATTTACTGTCCACTTTCTTTTCAACCAGTTATATATATACTGACAACCAGATAATTTTCCTCAGTTCTCTCCCTATCTGCTAATGACTGAGTAAATAAAGGTATATTTCTATACTAAGGAAAATAGTTAATAGAACATATAGACAGTTATACTGTTTCTCCCTGTGGGGATCGTACTTATTTATATTATATAAATAGGGAATACCATTTTTTATTCATGTTGAATTGAATTTTTTTGAAAAATACAGATATGCATAATGCACATATATACAAAAATGATTTAACCATTTAATGAGTGTAGGTATTGATAACACTCACTTTAATATTATTGTTTTAATAATATATGGATGTTACTATGCATACTGATGAAAAATATTAATTTTCTATGAAAATATAATTGGCAATTAACATATTTGATATAATTATTTTAACAATATTACAATAAGTGACGAATTATCAGACATATCCCCATTTTCGTACATTTAAGAATTAAATTTAAATAATATACCATTTTAACTGGTTACTATAATTGGGTAGTAATTTCACAATCAAAATAACAAGCAAAAGTATAAAATAATTATTTTTTCTTATATGTCCGAATCTGTGGATCTATCCAACAATTCGTACCCAATATTTAGTTTTACATTTCCGCCTTTCAATGAAAATATATTATTGATATAATTTGAATGGTAAGCCTATTAATTAATGAAGGAATGATCGTTTTATATTAACCCAATGCATCTTTAATAAAGTGTTCATATGCCCCGGTTCAATTAAATGCATACGACAATTATTTAGCGATTACGATGTTCCCTCAATATCTTCAAATTACAAACGGTAAATTAGTGGATAATTGCGAACCCAATACGCTTATTATGGCGTAATATGATCGTACTCACGGAGCTCTACCTACCGCCATTAAACCATCAACCGAATTAATAATTATTATAATGCTCAAATATAGTATGGACCTAATATGAAATAGCTATAATGTTTATCAAGGTTTATTTACGTTATTATATACATTATTAATATAATATATAAACTAGATTATGTTCACTCGGTACAGCGCATACCTTCGCCTCTGCTTTGACCCGTTCTCTCCCAAAATTTAAAAAACTGCTAACTGGATAATAACCAATCATCCCACCAAGTTTCAAGCAATATGGTAAAATACTTTTTGAGTTATCAAGTTATGGACGACCTTGACCTTGACCTTTGATCGGATCGCTTCCAAAATTCTACCAGATCATTCCTGGACATTGGACCAATCGTCCTATCAAATTTTAGACAATTTGGTTGAATACTTTTAGAGTTATTGAGTTACAAATGGGCTTGACCTTGATTTTTGACCTTTGACCCGATCGCTCTCAAAATCTAACAAAATGGTTCCTGTATATTGACCAATCGTCCCATCAAAATTCATGCAATATGGTTCAATACTTTTTGAGTTATAAATGACCATGACCTTGACCTTTGACCGGGTCACTCCCAAAATTCTAGCAGCAGGTCACTGGACATGGACCAATCGTTTCCCCAAATTTCAGGCAATTTGGTTGAACACTTTCTCAGTTAAGCGAATAACAAGATGATAAATAAATATATAAAGTCCGATGAAAATATGACCTTCCCGCATTCTGCGAAGGTAATTATATATTATATATATATATTTATATTATTATTAAATACCTCATATATACCTACACGTTATAATATACTTACATTAAACGTTAGCTATTCTATTTATTATTTTATTGGATTTTAAAGGGAAGTTTAATTTTAATGTGCTATAAAGTTTTTTCATTGTGAATTGCATAATATTTTCATATCTCACATTACCGGAGTAACAATGTTTTTTGGACAAAATTGCCCCAATATTGATACAATATGGCGGCCGATTGAGTTGTTACCAAAAACATTGATAACTCGGCAATTGGAAATACATTTTTGATACGCAAAACATATATGCGTTTCTGAAATTCAAAAGTACCTATGTACTGATCTAGATTCAAGAAAATATATTGTTATCTTTATGTTTCCTGTGTACTGCTATATTGATTTACATTGATAATGTTTGAAGTTGATTCTCAATAAATATGTAATCGATTGGTATAGTAATGTTTAATTTACTGTTTTAATTCAATAATTCTTTCGTTTCTTTCAATGATTAAAATTATTTTAGATCTCCTAATTTCTGAATTATTGAAACCAAATCGCATGAAAATTGTAATGCCTATACAGAATTTATACATTCTTTCTTATTATGCTGGACACTATCAAATCTTACAATAAAAGTTCCGGCCATTGTCCCATAGCGCATCATCATTAAGATTTGGTTGGACAATTCCTAGCATGAATACCACTATCTTCATTGCCTTAAGAAGAACTCGTTACGAGGATCCTCTTATTGCATTGCCACGATTGCTTCCAACTCGATCTTGACCCGTTTCTAAAGAGTAAGAAGAAGAAGAAGAAGAAGAAGAGTATCCTGGTGATCTTTATAGGTACCTCTAAGACTGCTTTTTGTTTGAAGATTACTAAACTGCCAACAACGGTGAAAACTTGAACCATTTCAGAGATCCTGAGCATGGCGGATCCAATAATAAGATGGCATTAGTCGAAGGCATCAGATCGCCATTTTGAAGGGTGGTGCTTATAGGTATGGTAACATATCGATGATGAACTAATGTTTATTCCTTCAGTAACAATTTCAGATATTAGGTTGGTTATACCGTTCATGCTCTAAGACAACATATATGGGGTCTCAAAAGATATATTTCATGCTTTATCTTTAAATGACCGGATAAAAACAAGTGTATGGTTTCATATATTGGAGCACATGATCAAAGTTTCATTACTCAAGAACTATGATAATTTTTTTTATTGAAAATAATGTAAAAATCTCTCTTCTCATTGCTTAATATGTTTTCTGTTCTTATTACAAAAATATCATATTTGTTCGTTTTCTTATACGCTTAAATTAATTCATGGCATAACGGGTTAGGGAAATGATTTTAATTATTATTTAATTTAATAAGAATGAGTTCAAAAATTTGTGTAGCTTAGATTACTTTCATTATTGAAAGTAATTGTTTTCTACTTTGGATTTTATACAATTGTACTAGAGCTATAATTAGATCCAAGTTACCTCTTTCCCTCCTTCATTTCTTGATTACGTTCGTGAGAAGATTTAATTACCCGTAATTGTAAGAAGTAATGAACTGAAAGTAGTCAGTTTTATCTCTTTCACATTCTGATCTTCTTTCTTCTGCCAAAAAATGTTTTTTTTTAGAAATTTGATTATCAGAATGTTTTCAAAACACTAATTTGTTCAAACTAATCATTGGGATTTATATATATATATATATATTTGTTTGATACTTTTTTGGATGCATATAATAATAATGGAATATCTCATTCAGAACTAGTACATAAACCAAGGTACTTCAATATCATAAATAAATCTCTCCATATCTCTCTATAATAATGCCGGTAACTATTCACTCCATTAGAGCATTTCACTTCCACTTGAAAAACTTTTACATGAGAATACTGCAGCCTAATCGCTGTGAATGATCCTCACAATGCTGTGAATGATCCTCACAATACTGTGAATGATCCTCACAATGCTGTGAATGATCCTCACAATGCTGTGAATGATCCTCACAATGCTGTGAATGATCCTCACAATGCTGTGAATGATCCTCACAATACTGTGAATGATCCTCACAATGCTGTGAATGATCCTCACAATGCTGTGAATGATCCTCACAATGCTGTGAATGATCCTCACAATACTGTGAATGATCCTCACAATAATGTGAATGATCCTCACAATAATGTGAATGATCCTCACAATACTGTGAATAATCCTCACAATACTGTGAATGATCCTCACAATACTGTGAATGATCCTCACAATACTGTGAATGATCTTCACAATACTGTGAATGATCCTCACAATACTGCGAATGATCCTCACAATACTGTGAATGATCCTCACAATACTGTGAATGATCCTCACAATAATGTGAATGATCATCACAATACTGTGAATAATCCTCACAATACTGTGAATGATCCTCACAATACTGTGAATGATCCTCACAATACTGCGAATGATCCTTACAATACTGTGAATGATCCTCACAATGCTGTGAATGATCCTCACAATACTGTGAATGATCCTCACAATACTGTGAATGATCTTCACAATACTGTGAATGATCCTCACAATACTGCGAATGATCCTCACAATACTGTGAATGATCCTCACAATACTGTGAATGATCCTCACAATGCTGTGAATGATCCTCACAATACTGTGAATGATCCTCACAATGCTGTGAATTATCCTCACAATACTGTGAATGATCCTCACAATACTGTGAATTATCCTCACAAGGCTTTGAATTATCCTCACAATACTATGAATGATCCTCACAATACTGTGAATTATCCTAACAATGCTGTGAATTATCCTCACAATGCTGTGAATGATCCTCACAATACTGTGAATTATCCTCACAATGCTGTGAATTATCCTCACAATACTGTGAATGATCCTCACAATACTGTGAATTATCCTAACAATGCTGTGAATTATCCTCACAATGCTGTGAATGATCCTCACAATACTGTGAATGATCCTCACAATACTGCGAATGATCCTCACAATACTGTGAATGATCCTCACAATACTGTGAATGATCCTCACAATGCTGTGAAACGATCCTCACAATGCTGTGAATGATCCTCACAATACTGTGAATGATCCTCACAATGCTGTGAATGATCCTCACAATACTGTGAATGATCCTCACAATACTGTGAATGATCCTCACAATACTGTGAATGATCCTCACAATACTGTGAATGATCCTCACAATGCTGTGAATGATCCTCACAATACTGTGAAACGATCCTCACAATGCTGTGAATGATCCTCACAATACTGTGAATGATCCTCACAATGCTGTGAATGATCCTCACAATACTGTGAATGATCCTCACAATACTGTGAATGATCCTCACAATACTGTGAATGATCCTCACAATGCTGTGAAACGATCCTCACAATGCTGTGAATGATCCTCACAATACTGTGAATGATCCTCACAATGCTGTGAATGATCCTCACAATACTGTGAATGATCCTCACAATACTGTGAATGATCCTCACAATACTGTGAATGATCCTCACAATGCTGTGAAACGATCCTCACAATGCTGTGAATGATCCTCACAATACTGTGAATGATCCTCACAATGCTGTGAATGATCCTCACAATACTGTGAATGATCCTCACAATACTGCGAATGATCCTCACAATACTGTGAATGATCCTCACAATACTGTGAATGATCCTCACAATGCTGTGAAACGATCCTCACAATGCTGTGAATGATCCTCACAATACTGTGAATGATCCTCACAATGCTGTGAATGATCCTCACAATACTGTGAATGATCCTCACAATACTGTGAATGATCCTCACAATACTGTGAATGATCCTCACAATACTGTGAATGATCCTCACAATGCTGTGAATGATCCTCACAATACTGTGAAACGATCCTCACAATGCTGTGAATGATCCTCACAATACTGTGAATGATCCTCACAATGCTGTGAATGATCCTCACAATACTGTGAATGATCCTCACAATGCTGTGAATGATCCTCACAATACTGTGAAACGATCCTCACAATGCTGTGAATGATCCTCACAATACTGTGAATGATCCTCACAATGCTGTGAATGATCCTCACAATACTGTGAATGATCCTCACATTGTCATGGGATTTATCCAGTTATGCGAAATGGCTTTCAAGTGCACTCAATGAGAAACGGAAGCTTGACTCATCGTAAACAAAAGGATTGCTGGTTCAAGTAGCATAATGTTTGTATATTTCAACACACAGCTCTAGGTCATGCAGAGTGTCTACCCAATAAATATCATTTACAAATGCTGTAATAGTTTAAGCTCAAGTGTATGTATTGAATTTACTAGTGTTTACTTTATTGGTTTAATAGTTAAACTGAAAATAGTCAGTTTGCTGAAAGTTATCGTTAAATGGAGTGATCATATTGGATTATCTTCAATGTTAATTATTGTACTATAATATTGATCAAAATTTCATCATTACTAAAACTGTTGTAGTTTCATATCTGATAATTATTGGGAATTAACTATTTTTATTTATCGTTTAATTGAAATACCAGAATACAGTGTATAAATGAAAATTTATTTGAAGGTTTAAAAACACAGATCTTTTAGAAGCTAATTCTTGGTGTCAGAAGATTTACAAACACATATCTAATGCAAGTTTTACTGGTAACCGATAAACAGACTGAAATTATGATTGGATATAGTCGACGTGTAGTGCTAGGTAACAAGTTACCTACTAACTAATCATTCAACTCTATCCCCATAAATTTCATCGAGTATTTATAACTGCATTTGAAGTTTCATTATTTGCTGCAGTGCAGTTGTTAGTGCCAAATTGCCGGACATAAATCGAGTGATTGCAAATTGCTCTTCACGCCATTCCATGAGTTCTCCCAAACACAGAGAGAATGAAGCAACACAATCACGATTATGCAGAGCACTTCTCAAACTCAGAGAGAATGAAGTAACACAATCACGATTATGCAGAGCACTTCTCAAACTCAGAGAGATGCTCTTTTTCTCGGGAGAGAGTGAGAGAAAGATTTAAGTTTTTTTATAATTTTTTATTCTTTTCTCTATTGAGCAAGTCAGAAAAAAGCAACCAATTATATACCATTGTCGGTAAACCACTTGTGAACAAGATTTCTCATTCTGGCTGCATAACTTATGTTGACTGCATCATGCATACATTTCACCATTATTTTTATCAGTAAAAGCCGTGGACTAAAGACAATCATCCAACCAACCCAAGTGAAAATAGGAGCAGGTTCAAGGCAGCGGTTAAGCCCATCGAGGTAGTCATCACGTCAGTCAGGGAGCAGCGAGAGCGCAGCGTGGGAGCCGAACTGACCGCTTTGGGGTCTAATTCTACACCGGCATAACTGCGCAGAACTACTTTGGGCACATGCTCATGTTTGCCTAGCGCGCTGCCTACTGCAGGTGCGCAGCCCCTAGCCACGACTGTAATATTATATAACTTTTATAGCAGTTTTGGCTAAGGGCCGCGTATTTGCAGTTAGGCAGCGCGCTAGGCAAATAGGAGCAGGCGCCCTGAGTAGTTCTTCGCAGTTACACCGGAGTAGAATTAGCTCACAAAGCGGTCAGTTTGGCTCCCACGGTGCGCTCTCGCTGCTTCCTGGCTGCCGTAGTGACTACCCGATCGGCTTAACAGCTGCCTTGAACCTGCTCTTATTTTCAATTGGAAAGGGAAAAAAGAGTCATTAACTACAATTTCTTCGTTCATTTTTCTTCTTAGTCCTAAAATAGCGAACCCGCTGAATGAACTATTCACGGATGTGTGTGAACAATTATTCTATATGCATCATTTTTTTTTTACTTTTTGCACTTCAAAACATAAATATAATATGGTTATTTACAGTCTGATCGTATAAAGGATCTATATATAGATCTTCCGATTAAATGTCAATAAACTTCTTAATAATTGCAGTGATTTCAATTTAATTGAAGTATTTTGACCTACAGTAAGCCTAAATTGAAATATTGTTAGGCCACATTCCCCATGAATAGCTCAATAATTAACAGACAGCTATCATGGCAATATGCGCCTACGAAGACCACCCCAAGCTGTGAAGATAATTTCTATGAAATCAACATCCCTGCAAGAAAATACATCTATCTACTACTATGTGGCACTTACTCATTTAAATCATGTAGCATATATCTTTTGGAAATGGCAATATGGTAAATTACGTGTGGTTATTTTCGCAGAATGCGGGAAGGTCATAGTTTAGCCGTCGTTTATTTATTTATTTATATACTTATTTATCATCTTGTTATTCGCCTAACTGAAAAAGTATTCAACCAAATTGCCTGAAATTTGGTAAAGCGATTGGTCCATGTCTAGTGACCTTCTGCTAGTATTTTCGGAGCGACCCGGTCAAAGGTCAAGGTCATAATCATTCATAACTCAAAAAGTATTGAACCATATTGCATGAAACTTCGTGGGACGATTGGTCAATATGCAGGAACCATTTTGTTAGATTTTGGGAGTGATCGGATTAAAGGTCAAAGGCCATTAAAAATTCAATAACTCAAAAAGTATTTCAACCAAATTGTTTGAAATTTGATGGTACAATTGGTCAATGTCCAGGAACCATCTGTTAGAATTTTGGGAGCGATCCGGTCAAAAGTCAAGGTCAAGGTCATTTATAACTCGATAACTCAAAAAGCATTGAACGATATTGCATGAAACTTGGTGGGACGATTGGTTATTATCCAGTTAGCAGTTTATTAAATTTTGGGAGAGAACAGGTCAAAGCGGCGGCGAAGGTTTGCGCTCTACCGAGTGCACATAATCTAGTTAACATATGTTATAATAGGGTATTTGACTTGTTGTTTTATATGTTACATGCATGGTGCTTGTATGGTGAATGACATGTGAATAAGATCTGGTCGATTAAATTTTTATGCAATATCAATTTGATATGTTTTTAATGGTTAAATGGCATAGGCACATGTTTCTTATTTATATTATGATGATTATATTGCCTATTTGGGAATAACTTTTATCGGATCTGGTAAAATTATGTATTTAAATTATAGACAGTGGCCGTATGTTAAATAGGGCACTAGCAATATGAAGTAGCACTACGCACTTCAAAGTTTCTCTCGTTTGCTAAATTGGTACTACCTACTAAGCACTTCAAAGTAGCACTACATTGCGTAGTATCGCACTTCAGTTTCGTATGCAAAAAGACTTTTTAGTGCTACTTCGCTTTTTAACGAAAATTGTAGTTTTGGCGTAGTGTGCAAATTATTAGTTCTTGTACAGCATAGCAGTCCCCGTCCCATTGTAAAAAAACGTATAACAATTAACAAAATACACCAAAGAACAAAAACGATACACGAAAATTGTGTTATAATCTTTTCACAAATAATATTTGTTATTTGGTATACATTGTGAAAAGTTGTTGAACTTTTTATAAATCCAGCGACAAATGTATTCGTCAGGATCGAATCAGAGTTCTTTCAATCACACCAAGTCATAAGGTGAGTGAAGTTCATACCCTAAATTTGTTCAGCTTGTTGAAGTTCTCTTCTTGTTCTTAGGAAGTATATGGATATATATAATTGTTACATTTCCCCTACTTCTTTGATAACCAGGCTTAGAGTACCTTAGTTTAAGACATTTTTTATCCACGTTTTTCTGAAAACCCGGTTCTCCAACATACCAAAGAAAACACTTTAATGTATTTTCTTTCTAATAAGAGAATAACCTCTCGATCAGTTTCTATCGCCAAGAAAAATATTTGCCATATTATTAACATGGTCTTCAGTCCTAACGTACGTCATCTCCCGATGATACCTTTGACGAAAACCGAACAGATCCGTGGGCCAGTACCATGGTAAACAAGTAAACTCATCAAATTAAACTAAAATAAAGCAACGTGTGGTCTCGTAGGGCGGTCTCCAGGACACTTTAAAATATTGAAGTACGCACTTCACTTTTCGCCAGATTTAGCATATAAACCGTTTTTTGGAGGTGGGCACTATGAAGAGTAGTTTGGAGGTGGGCACTATGAAGAGTAGTGTGGAGGTGGGCACTATGAAGAGTAGTGTGGAGGTGGGCACTATGAAGAGTAGTGTGGAGGTGGGCACTATGAAGAGTAGTGTGGAGGTGAGCACTATGAAGAGTAGTTTGGAGGTGGGCACTATGAAGAGTAGTTTGGAGGTGGGCACTATGAAGAGTAGTTTGGAGGTGGGCACTATGAAGAGTAGTGTGGAGGTGAACACTTCAAGGTAAAATCTCGCGTCACTCTATGGCCTGTAGTATGTAGTACTACTTCAAAGTGCTAGTGCCCGATTTAGCATATGAGCCATTGTATGTATATCATTTATAATATAACCATAGTAACATTAAGAACAGTAATTGGTAGCTATGAACTTTGCCTTTTGATTCAATAATTGGTGGAGTACTTTGTTAATAGAGCAAACAAACGGAGCGTGTAATAACTGTTTGCTAATACTCTTTTGAAGGACTCAAGCCTTCATAACGACAAGGCTGAACCACTGAAGGAGCTTTTGTCAGAGCTCTCATCAGACACAAATTGAAGTTAAAGTACATTTTAGGGTACATTTTTAAGCCTTTAATTTAATGACTGGAATGAAGTTGGATATTATGTTCTTCAAAGTGACACAATTTAAAATTTAGATAATTAATATGCCAGGAAAATGGGAAAGTGACATTTTTAAATTCCTTTTTCAATCATTTTGATAAATATAAAATTTATACAAACATTAACTAGAACGGACATTCGTAGAGAGCCTCATACCTTCGCCGCCGCTACATCTTTATTTTCCTTTTTACCTTTTCGTGACTTTGAACTTTTATCCTATTCAATTTCGAAGAACATCAGCAAAAATAATGAATAACAGGTGAGCTTCTTACCATAATTACACTTTCTGGGAGAATAATCATTAATATTGGAATAAATTACAAAATGTATATAAGATCATTCATTTTATTCACAATTTCTGTCTATGAAAATAGCCATTCCAATCAACAAATTATTATTACCGAGTAATTTCTAAATATTGAATAATATTCTCTCCATTAGCTGGAAGGGGAGATGAACTTAAATGCTAAGTGGAATGAAGAATTATTATTATAATAATAATAATAATAATTCCCTATTCTGTGCATTTGAATGTAAATTATAATAATGTTGGGGTTTATAGAGTAGGGTTCAAGTTTTCAGACGGTTTCATGTTTTCGATCATGTGAGAAAAATATGTTATAATTATTATTTAACTTTTGGTAAATTTTTTTATATGATTATAAACTTGAGACACACAATAACACAAAATCTACTGTATCTTCACAGATTATTAATCATAAAAGTAAAGAATACAGGGCGGAGCTACAAAACTAATAGAATTTTTCCATCTCCATCTCATTCATTAATTAGAAACCCTACTTTCATTTTTTTGGAATTTTGAAATTATTTCTTTAGTTCCCAACAAATTGAGAATAACATTTTTAACTCATATTAGAGATTCCTTGAAAATTGAATATTTGCAAACCATAATTAAGTTACGTTTTGCATGCAGCTTTTGTCACGATCATCACCCAGCAATAGGAAGGGCATCGATCTAGTGCCCCGCGATAATTGCTGTGCGATGATCGCAACAATCGCTGCATGCAAAATGTATACCATTAACAAATTGACAAATTATGTCTACAGAATTACCTCCCAGAATTTGATTTAGTTTTAAAGGAATTTTAGTAATTGATAAACATTCGCTGGAAACAAGTAGAAATTGCTCCATGTATTATTGATGGGAAATTTGTTCCATTATATAAAAGGCCTTTAACACAGAGCCAAAAATAGGGCATCCCTCTCCACTGGGACTGCGCAGTGTATTGGACATCTGAAAGTCGATTGAAGTGGTGAAAAAGGTAAAGAATTTGGTCGGAATTTGCTAAATTGTTTTTCAGTTTTATTTTGACCAGTCTAAATACTTTAAAGGTGGTTAGAATTCAAACTTTTTGGATTTTATTAAATGAAAAAATATATTGTTTTTAGATTGAATTAGTCAAATAATTACATAAAATTTTAGTTTAATAATTGTATTTTGAATTTTTGAATAGTTTCACAAATTTATTTAGCGAGTATATTTTGAGAAATAAATAAATGGGCAATTATTTTAAATTATACTTTTCATATTAGAAAGCTAATTTAAAAATAGATTTAAAAGCTGAAATAAAAATTTGTTGAGTAACTTGAATACAATGCTTAAATAATTTTCTCATTCAGTTCATACAAATAGCTATTTTGAATTTATTTATAGTTTAAACGGGTCAATATTTTGAAACTAATTCTTGCATCATTTTATTTAGAATGTACAATAACCAGTATTAGAAATAATATTCATCTTCATATGCTTACCACTTTAAAACTCACCAAAATAAAAAATAATTTAGAACTGTGCAAATAATGAATTTATCATTGCTCATTCAAAGTGACTATTGGTGTAAATATACCAAAAAAAAATTGGTTAATAGTAGACTCATCGCTGATCAAAGTATTATTATCACTTTATTGTTTCCGAAAACTTATGATTTTCACACAAATTTGCTGCTATTACATTTTATAGTTTACAATAGATTTATGAGTTCAGAACAATGCATTAAAAATAAACAGTATTTCCTAGTCTAATTTCCCAAATCCTGGTTTTCGTACAAACAATAGAATCGCATTTATTTCTCCAGAGCCTCTGAGTTCAGGTTCTGAATGGAAGCTAATCTGGAACTACTGCTCAAACGAGTGCGAACGTATCAAAGAGATTGTGTCTCTGTGAACAATATTATTATATTACGTGGCAGCTATTCAAACGGCATCACATGAATGAATTTCACAATTGTGTTCAATTCAATTTTGCTGACAAGAAGTTATAATAATAGAATATAAAAGGAATTGTTCATATGTTATTCATGCTGAAACTGAATATTTCATATCTAGGAATATTTATTGAGCGGTAAAAGATCAAAAGAAAATGTTTTAAATTTGAGTTTTATATTGAGCGATAGGTAAATTTTTCTAAATTTTAAAATAAGATGAATTCCGTTTAAAAAATAGCGCAGTAAATTCGTTTACTTCAGCATAATAAAATTGGGTTCATTGTAAACAAGAAACTTGGACCCCATAATTGCCAGTTAGGTATCGCTGTATCTGGAACACATCTTGATTTTTTTTATAACACACATCCTATTCTTATCCTATTTTTTATCTTACATCTGTTGCCAAAATGAAATATTTGGAGACAATGACATATGATTCTATTTTGTTGAAAACTCATTTCGAGGCCTATTTCCTGCTTCGTGTTCTCATTCGGTTTCAGATCTCGAGTACAGAAATCCCACAGCTGTATGATCTCTCTTTCATCTTTTTATAAATCCAGTGTCAGGAGTCAAAATCATGTGTGTTTTGTTTCGTAGATTTGGGCGCAAATAACATATCACTTCTCGTATTTTAGACAACAACTCTAGCTTTGGATGTCGTATTCTGAGAGGTTGCCATGTTATAGTATATTATTATTCTATTATATAATGCTGTGTCATGTGGGATACTTTATGAATATTAAATATTAATAAAATCGAAATTTAAATAATGGTGTATATTATACGTAGTATACAAACTGCTTTATCCATTTACGTAGACACAGAAACAAGTTGCTTCTTTCTATTTTTCTATTTTACTCTGGTTCAATGTACATAATTCATTTGTAATTACATTCAAAACAATTGTTAACTTACTATTAAATTTCTACATACACATTTATACTTATTTTATGAACGTTAATTATAATAATCATATTCACGAAGGAAAGTTATATATGATATAGCTTAACTGATACCTATTTGAACAGGAATAACTGAATATATTTATTATTCAAATAACCTATGTATTTGTGGGAGGACGTGACTGGAGAAATAACGCAGTTGCATTTCATCGTTACTTTGTGTGTCTGCCGCCTGCCTCCACAATCAACTGTCAAAATTAGATCGCCATTTGTTGATTAACACCTCCCCTTCGAAAGTTTCCCAATCACATAAATTGGAAGTCTTGACAGGTCCAAATGAACTGCCAGGAAGGCTTTGCACCAGACATTCTGGTCTCCAAATTCACCAAATAATAGTCCGTTTAAACAACATTATGTCAGCAAGAAATATTGTTCGGGAAGTTTAATTGCACCATAATAGTTCCAAGAAATTAGGAAACTTCGAAGAACATTTTTTTTCAGGAGTACACAACAGAAATTGACAGTTAGTTGGAAAGGAATGTTATTTTAGGTTTGTATAATGATGAACTGGAAAATTAGATATAATATGTCAGAATGTGGAAATGCAATCCTATTTAACCTATCTATTTAAAAAAAGACCCAAAATAATGAAACAGTTTCATATTATTTATAATAAAAGGAAATATTACAGTTATAAACTTCTATGATATCATCACATTCATAGCATCTTATTAATAACTAGATCACTTCCCAGTTAAAAATTAAAAATAGCGAGGTTCCAACATTAAAAGGAAAACAAGTTCAGAAGGAAATATAGATATAAATTATGTAAAAAATGTATATATACTTTTTTTTATAAATACAAAAAACTTGAAAAATAACGAGGTTCCATCAGTAAAAGGAAAAAAAATCAGAAAAAATATATAAACAAATAATATAAAAAAATATATTTACAATTTTTTATACATACATAAAATTTCTCTCTATATAAAATATATTTCTTCAGCGTGATTGATATATAAATAAATATATTGTATATAAAAAAACATTGCTCTTTATTTATAAGAAGGAATAAAGATCTGCTTGTTCCTATTTGTTATTGATTGATAAAAAAAAATATATCAGTCTTCATATTTTCTAAAATATAATTCAGATTGCTATCATAAAATAATTCGGGATACACAACAACAATTACTTGAATAAATTGGCATTAAAATTCTCATTTAAACTATATTCTTTAAATATTGGTATCTTATCAAAATTAATGAAATGCACAGTAGGTTCACATTATATCTGGGCACTAAAGTGACTAACCTTGTGATTTTGTTACACTATGTTTTAAAGAAAGAAAAAGCATAAATCTCTCATAGGAACGATAGTCCAATTTCCAAAACAAGATTGGTATTTCTCGTTCCATTGCAAAGAAATGATTCAGTTACTTGAAAAGTAATTTTTGTGTTTTGTAAAAAGAATTTTCTCTAGGTTTATATTTATCTTCAGAAATATGTTTTATCGATCATTGAATATCGATTTTAAAAATTTCCTTAATGAATAAACTATTATAAGTTAATTTCTTTGACAACGAATAGGCAATTGATTTGGATGAATATTAAACGTGGCTGTTTTTTTTACTGAAATTGGGACACTCCACATCCCGGTTTAGCAATCACTACTTCCACCTTACTTGTACCATCCTTGTTCTTTAACGAGAAATAAAGTCCAAAAACACAACTGAATTAGATTTGGATCTCCAATGTCGACCACTGACTGTTATCAGGACTGTGTTCGAAAAAATGAAGAATGACAGCAATAAATCTGTTAGGCTTAATATATTCATGAAGAACAGGAGAGATTTGTAGTCCAGACTACAGAACGTCGGAAAGCCATTTCCTTTTTCTTATAATTGGAAGTTTCTTCCTTTTTCCCTTTCCCTTTGAATGTGGTGAGAAAGAAAATTAGAAAATTTCATATTTCTATAAGTTAGCACGATCAATATTTATAAGTTATAACAAATTGTCGATAAATGATAATGTAAATATATATGAAAGGTTTTAATTGATTCATGCGTGGTTTTAATTTATTCATTAGATAATAATTATAATGCATGTTCTAATATGCAAAAATAGGAATTGGATAATTATTTATTATCTTGATGTGAAATACTGTTATGGAATGGTTCTAGTTTGAGTGAGCAAGGATTCGATTAACGATAATGGAATTCGATTTCAATACCTTGAACTTTGTTATTTTTCAATCACGAATTAGAATTAGATTAAGTTTCTAAACCACTTTTTAGCCTTTTTCACTAAATTACTCGTATATAGAAAAGGCTTTGCAGTACTATAACATTGCCTCTGGCTTATTCGAAGCATCTTCGAGTCTTCCCAAAGCAATTTGTCATTCGGTATGATTTATGAAGGTGCTGCGGCGAAAGAAATAACTATGAAAGAGGATCGCCTCCACATGAACCCATTCACATTCATTTTATTAGATTTATTTATGTCACTACCAATAAATTTAGTCCAGGAGAAAAGATTTTTCGTAGCGAAATGAAATATATATTCTCTCTTTGTGTCAATACATTGAAAAGTTCGTAAATTTCGAAAACTGACAATAAGGCAGTTTGGTATTTGGTGATTTGTTAGAAGCACTTTTTGAAATATTGGTAATGGAGTATAGATTCAGTTTTTCAGAGTCTTATTTTCATTGGATTTATCGAGACGACAGGTGAAAAAGTATAATAAAAATTTCATGGGACTAAAATTCTTAAACATGTAGGTATTTATTGGAAAATTTAAAAGAAACGATAACAGATGAACGTAAATAAAATCAATCTTTGTATGATTAAAATTATAAAGCAGAAACTATTATGAATTTTCAATTAATTAAGTAGAACATTTTATCAATGATGAAAAACATTCAATATTGGATTATGAATTTATAATTTGATTGGAGATTATTATACAAAGAACCATTTCAAGTGTACGTTCACAAAACTAATCGAATTAATCTTACCTTACTACATGACACAGTATTCTGATTTCAGAAGAAATGATTGTACAGTTCCTACATTTTGCAGTTCTTAAACCTGTTTTGTAATTTCTCTGCGAATCACAAAAGTTGAAGTAGTCTGTCTAGCTCTGATGAGTGAAGAGGAGCTACAACTCCTTCCTTTGTTTATTCAGTAGTGGCTCAGCTCCAAAAAATAGCGAAGTTTCTCTCAAAAATTGCATCTTCAAATGGGACGAGTGTTGTCTTACTCAAGGAAGAAGGAAAAATAAATCAAATTTATCAGAGAGATTCATGTCTTAATTTGAATTAAATCACTTCAAGAAGTGTATGGGATGAGGTTGAAGAATTCCATATGCACAGTTTGACTATAACGATTTGAGTAATATAGTAATTAAACTTATGCATTAATACATATACAACAATCATATATTATTTAATATTTTAGGAAACCAAACTAAGAACTAATTATAAGTTTAATTATTGCAAAATTAGAAAGCTTTTCGTCTTCCTGATGGTGTGCCATGAATCGTTCTGCCGAACTACTGCATTTACAAATGAACCCACTTTTCATTGTAGAACTTTACTGATAAATCTTCAGGAGTTTCCCTTTGAAGAAACACGAACAAAAGATCCCCATCATTCCTCTGGCCTTAATTATGATAGGGCAATAAAAGAAAATTAAGACGTAGAACTCTGATGAAACGCTGATTGGGAACAACTTTCCGGTCATCTTTAGTTCGAAACTTTACAGAGCTAATAGCTATGTTTAGGTGCTTCAAGGTCAGTTGCGTTTGATAACGTCCGCCGTTTAGAATATTGAGCTGGTTGTGAAGAAAACTTGTGAAATAATTGTGTTGTTCAAACTAGTCCTTAAGATTTATCATGGTAGAAATGTTAGAGCAAGCCTTTTGAAAAATGTGCAAATTGAAAATAAACTGTTAATCAATAATCTCATTTGATTAGAATTGACGTTAATTTTAACAATTCCATTGTATTTTAAAGGACAGAAAAAGGTGTTGTATTCTCCATTAAAATTTTAGTTTCTATGATATTTGGAACAAATATGAAAACATATTAAACTTCCAGTTAATTCAATTCAAAATGAAAAAAAATGATATCTGTTATTCTTACATCTAAGAATATCTTGTATATTTTCTATTTATAATCCTCGAACAGTGTTAGTTCAGATACCAAAAAGCAATTGATGGCCGAATTCGATACAGATACGTTCATAATTGACCGATAGCGGCAAATTTGTTCGAAATCCCTTGAGTGCAGCACATCAGTTTTGGGAGGGTGTAGTTCAATCTTCCGAGCTTGGCATCGTTTGTTTCCAGTAGAAAGCAAAGTGCATTTAGACTTAACGATTGCAGGGATGAAAGGGAGAAGAGGCTTTGGAAGTAAATGCAACTACTGTTGTTCAAGCTTGGCCTGGAAACTTACTGTAAAATAGTTAGTCGGAAAGTGATGTGTTTTAACAAGTGTTTGACTAGTGGATATTTATTCTATTAAATATTTTGTGGAAATGCATTTATTATATAAGATAAGCGATATAAATTATAAATTCCTAAAAGTTTTTGAAGTTTTAGATGTAAATATTAGGTTATCATCATATACACAAGGTTTCATAATGATAATCATAATGATAATCATAATAATAATATTCATTTTCATAATGATATAGAGAGAAAAAAATACGAGTCAAATTGACTCACAATTTGAATTTTTATTTTGTCCCAAAACTGGTTCAAAAATGTTAGTCAATTTGACTCATCCTAATATTTTACTCAAAAACAAGAGTCTATTGTCTCCTAATGAATAGTCGGATTGACTCAGGTAGAGTCAATCAAGAAAAAAGACTCCAATATTGGAGTTTTCCAGACTTGACTCAAGCAATGAGTCAGGCTGACTCGCAATTTTTTCTCAGTGTATAGTGATATTTTGTTCATCCTGAAGCTACTTCATGCACTGCCAGTTTCATCTGGGTTTTCTCGAGGATAATACGGTTGAAAGGAGTCTGTCAATTAAATTCTTACTAATACAGTCTGGCACTAACACAAACATTGGAAGATTTACAGCCTCTGATTCCAGATGGAATCGGGAATGATTGAAAAATAGCACTCTCAAAAAAATGAGTTTGATCCGAGAAACGATAAATTCTATTTTACCAGATCCACATGATCTAGATTCGTAGGAATTAAAGATATTGATTCAGCAAACATTCTTTTAATATCATAAAATGAACCTTACAACATAGCTGTAAGGATATATATTGAATAAAAGAAAAAATCTACAATTCGACAAGCCCATTAATAATTTCCATGAAATAAATTTTCGGGGAAATTAGGAAATTATACGTAAAGAATATATCTTTCCTAACTCTATTCCAATAATCGATGGGTGAAATTCAGTGTCACGTGAAAGGCAAGGAGAGGGCAAGCTAACTCGTTTGAGAAATATTTGCGTCCTTTCGGCATTTCGGCGGACTGAAGACTTTTCGGAGTAGAGAATTCTTCGATATAGGAGCACAATATCCTTGAAAGCTGAGGCATTTGATGGAAACTCATAAATCCGGAGAGTGAGAGGAAAAAATTTGAAGAAGTAAAACGATTTAAAGAAAGACCAATTTTAGTGTCCATTATTTTTGTTAATTTGGTTCTTGACGTTATACATTCTATAAAATGTATTGTTATTGTTTTCATTTTCTGTTTTTATATTTTGTCGTACTTTTTAATCTATTTGTAGTGTTAAATATTGTTTGTTACATAACTATTTAATGCAGTCAATATTAAACTGTATAATATTTTTGACACATTCTATTCATTAGCGTGGTTATTTTTAGGTAATTTTCAGATTTCCACTTCAAATTAAAGGTATTTATAGTCTGTTTGTTTTTATATTATTGGACTCATCTTTAATATAATAATTTATAATTTCGGTAAATATGTAACTAATAAAGCACAGTAATTGAGCAATTGGATCGAAAGGAATTATTGAAATATTATTTTCATCCTTATATTTACAATTTTTTTAAGACTGGAACCCAAATCCTAGTAATAAAACAGAAAATAAACTTTAATTAGCAAACAATATAAATAAGATATAAAATTTTTTCAAATTCATTTTTATTATCCTTCCATCGAATAATCATAGCGTAAACTGCTCTCTGAATCAATGGATTATTCTGCAATCCCAGAAATGCATCCTCTATCCAGTATTGACAATGTGGGCGGTGACGTTTTAAATACCAGATTCTTGACATACAGAGAGAATTATTGTATGGGGTTAGGAGTGGGATTCTAGGTGGCCCTTCTACATCAAACTCGGTGGCCAAAATTCTTGTCTTTTACTACATATTTTTGAAATTTAATCTGATTACAAAATCAATATTTCCTATAATATGAAATTACCGATATACGATTAATACAAATAAGGGTACACTTTTGTGGGTCACCCTGTATAAATTATCCAGTTATCTTCCCAATTCCTCCTATTTTAATTTTTCCGAAATGAAACAATGTTATATGACACAAAAGCTTCAATAAACTTCTTCTGTAAAGGTAAACAAACAAGAGACTCTTCAGATTTCGTACAATGATGTTCAGATCATTTTTAGAGCCCTAAAACTGCGACAGTTCAGCACGAAAAAATGATAATAGTAATTGGAGAGCTCTCGAACGTCGTGAGATAAAACGTGCTCTCCGGCCCAAACAAAAATGATTTTGCTTGAATTTATTCCTATTTGATGAGTCGATTTTACTTGTTTGGTAAATATATATATTTTTTTTATATATGTATTAACAGGGAATAGGTAAACCAATAGAAATACATTTCATAATAATTATAATCTATGGACATGGTATATAGACAAGCAAATCTGGTATAAATTAGATTTTTTTTTGTTCATTAATACTATATTTATTCATTGATTATATGTTTATTTGAAATAGCTTTTTTAAATACACATATAATGGTTATACCTTTAAAACCTCTTGGATTTTCAAGGCGGTTAAATTTTGGTGCTGAACTGCCCAATTGCTGCCTGGCTTTTCAGGAGGTACTGTCTCAAAAATGATGTCTTCCGCAAATTAACATCCTCAGCAAAAATACATGTCTGGCCGAATGTCCAAGTTGTCTGAGAGTGACCGACGGACTCTAATTTGAATTGTTAGAGAAAATCTCAAGACCAAACGGCTCCTAAAATCGCTACAGAACTCATTGAAAAACCTATATGCAGAGAGTTGAAAAACCTATATGCAGAGAGTTGAAAAACCTATATGCAGAGAGTTGAAAAACCTATATGCAGAGAGTTGAAAAACCTATATGCAGAGAGTTGAAAAACCTATATGCAGAGAGTTGAAAAACCTATATGCAGAGAGTTGAAAAACCTATATGCAGAGAGTTGAAAAACCTATATGCAGAGAGTTGAAAAACCTATATGCAGAGAGTTGAAAAGCCTATATGCAGAGAGTTGAAAAACCTATTTGCAGAGAGTTGAAAAACCTATATGCAGAGAGTTGAAAAACCTATATGCAGAGAGTTGAAAACCTATATGCAGAGAGTTGAAAAACCTATATGCAGAGAGTTGAAAACCTATATGCAGAGAGTTGAAAAACCTATATGCAGAGAGTTGAAAAGCCTATATGCAGAGAGTTGAAAAACCTATTTGCAGAGAGTTGAAAAACCTATATGCAGAGAGTTGAAAAACCTATATGCAGAGAGTTGAAAAACCTATTTGCAGAGAGTTGAAAAACCTATTTGCAGAGAGTTGAAAAACCTATATGCAGAGAGTTGAAAAGCCTATATGCAGAGAGTTGAAAAACCTATATGCAGAGAGTTGAAAAGCCTATATGCAGAGAGTTGAAAAACCTATTTGCAGAGAGTTGAAAAACCTATATGCAGAGAGTTGAAAAGCCTATATGCAGAGAGTTGAAAAACCTATTTGCAGAGAGTTGAAAAACCTATATGCAGAGAGTTGAAAAACCTATATGCAGAGAGTTGAAAAACCTATATGCAGAGAGTTGAAAAACCTATATGCAGAGAGTTGAAAAACCTATATGCAGAGAGTTGAAAAACCTATATGCAGAGAGTTGAAAAACCTACATGCACAAACCTGGACTGCATCAAAAAGCTGCAAGGCGTGTCTCCGTTAACTATATCTATGTATATATAAAATCGATTAATATCTGTTCAACATTTTTCATTGATTGAAATAATTTAATATAACATTTAGGCTGGTTAGACATGGCCTATATTATGTAAAATAATTTAATGATAATAATAACAGGAAATCAAGGTTCATTTTTGAATTACCCTCTTTCCCTCCATTTTTCTATACACTATGAGAGAGAGATGCCATATTTTACCCTAAACTATATTTATTGCCCTGAATGTTCAACACATAGCTGGAATTTAAATATGTTTTTTTCCTCTAATCACGTAAAAATAAAATCTTCGAATTTATACGCCTTTAAAGTTTAATCATTTATTCTAAAAATATAGTATATACTGGAATTAAAGGTAAAGAAAACGTGTGATAGAAAATATATTTAATTCATTCATCTACTTTACCATTTTCAGTATTTGAAACACAGTTGTGAAAATCAATACTGAAACGAAGATGTTGCTGTTCAACAATCACCAGATCTTATTTCTCCACAGGTTCCAAACGAAATATATAACTCTGAAATAATATGAAGGTGGTATGTTATCCTCGGCATCCTTATCTCTGAAGCTTGCTCCTCTGACTCAAAATTAATGAAGTGGACGCGAAATGGAAGTGTGGTGAGGTAACACGTAAACATGTTATTTCTCCGCTCCTTAAGACTGCCTGTGCCGCCATACGCTAACGCATTACCACCACAACTTACGGTTCTGATATTTTGAGACTCTCAGTTCTCTTCCAGTGGATAAATTTCCGAATTATGGTATTGGAGATTTGAAGGAAATTGAGGCAAGATAAGAATTTGATATAAATATTGGAAGAGCTTAAGAGTTTGAGAGTGGAATTTAGAAAGTGCCTAAAGTTTATCATATTTGGTAAATATGTAATGTATGATTAGTTTTTCGAGGTAAAGATAACAGTGTTATCTTGGAAATATTTAGAATTATTTTTTTCATATCAATTCTTCAAGTGATTTTAAATTTATGAATAAAGGGACACAATCAGAATAGAGCATTGATTTGATTGCTATCTTTTTTATGAAATAGAATAAAAACAGTTTTGATATAATAATTACTGTCTGTATTCAAAAAATTATTTGTAACATATTGCTTTTCTAACAAATACGAATGACTGAATTGGGATTCAAAATGATTTCCATTGAATGGTCATTTAAATCAAAAACTAATTTGTGAACTCTAAACATCGATTACAAGGTAAACCATATCTAGCTGATTGAGCATCACATCTTGGTAGATCGACTAACAATGAACCATTTAAGGAAATCCGACCAAATCTAGTACAGCCTTCATGTGAATTTATGCAAACTAGATGTCGACGAAAGGGATTCCCTCCTAAGCCCTGTTTGATGTATTCGCATAATGTCCTTCATGGTTTCAACAAGAATAACTCAGTTGTAAAACATCTCTAGTTTACAGTGAGCAAAAGTGTGCTTCTGCTTTGTGACAAAGCAAATAATATAATTGTAATTTGATAGCTCATTTAAAATAGATGCAAATAATTATTGTATTTTATATAGAATCTTTGATCGAACTACTATTTAATCTTGTTCGTAGTATGTAGATTTAAAAAGAGTAACCATTTTATTGACACCTTTCCGTTTATGAAAGATTTTCCTCTTTACAAATTAGGGTGCATGGAATTCTTCAGAAGGCAGAGAATGTTTGATGTTTGGCAGAGTATGAAATTCACTCACTGCTGCCTGCTAGATCTTCTCTTTCGTTCTTTATTATTCATTGTTGTTGTGTAGAAATTCTCTGAGAGAGAGAGAGAGAGAGAGAGTGTCTCTGATCGTGCCCAGATAATCATTCTTTAAACAACACATTTATTCCATTAGCCTGAAGAAGATGTGGGAGGAGGTATTCTGAAACTTGGAGCTACGTTTCATCAATTAGAATATAATGGTACTGAATATAAGTAAATAGGTTGTAATTATCCAAAGATTATTATTTTATTGAAAAATACAAGAGTTCCGATTTTAAACAGTGACTACAAATATCATTCTATGTATTTCGACATAAATTTCAACTTTTTATTTGGATTGAGTTTCGATCTGAGTACAAAACCGCCCTTATAGCAAGCTCCATATAATCTTCTTTTAATCACAGCACTCAAATAAAATAGATATTTCTTTTAATTGAAAATATGTCATATATTTTTGATTAGAGTCTCACAAATTATATTATCTATGACAATAGCACATTATTGGTTGCCTTTTTCTACCATTCTCTGGTTTTCAATTAAGGACATCACTCTAATAACTATTGAAATAACAGAAGTAACACATGTGCTCAAACAGGTATAAAGCACAATTATTTTATTTACCTCCTATAGGGAGCAAGTAATTAGTACAAGCTTTCTTCATCAATAGAATCTGCTTACATTTATTAATTAATTAATCATTGTAAGGAAGGATTTAATAATGTGATACCTATTCTCTATCCACCATATCTCCAGTTTTTATTTATTTACATTGCTGATTTTTGTTTATGAAAGATTTCAGTTTGTATGAATAAATAATAAAAAAATTATCTATGTACAAAATACAAAATAATATACTAATTTTTTCAAAGGAGATAAACTATGTTCGGATTCATATAAGTAGAACATATATCTAGGAAGCGTCAATTGCAAACTCACTATAATTGTGTCTTATGGCAGATCCTCCATCAAATATTTCAGCCCTCACCTGAAGAAGTTGATATAATATGCCAGGCACATCTTCAGTTACTTCAAAAGATGGACAGACTTTCAAAATTGTGCTCAAAGAAATTGAATGAGATGTCAAACTTAAACCTTGATATAACGTGCCACTTCTACTGGAACTTCACTTGCTTCAAGAGAAATTATATCCATTTCAGAAAATGATTATTAAAGGAGAAGATGATGGTTTTATATCGATAGATACCTACTATAACTTATATTTGTTACATACGAATCGTCTTGTTGATGTAAAAAATTCTTTCTGTTTCATAAAACTTTAATTCAAATGTATAATTGTATATACCTAATAGTTAACTAGTTCTCATAATAAAACAATTAATAAATTCCGTTACTTGATATTCTATTATTATATACATTATTGTTTATTTAAATTCGTTTCACCATCATTATTATTTCACAGGCCTCTCCTAATAAATTATGATATTTTCCGTGGACGTTAAGTTGAGAAGAGGCCATCGAAAGTGACATATTTACTTAAAGTTTCGCTATTCGGACGAAACATGACTGAATTATCGGAGGAAAATAGGAAGAAGCTGAGACAGTGGGATTGGCAGAGCGTATTGGTACAGAGTCTAAATCTTAAACTTTGCCACTTTAAGTTCGACAGAAAGTTTCCAGACGAAATTTATGTAAACATTTAGAGTTTATTTTATTTCTTGCGATAAACAACTTTTCCGGCAATTTTTCCTGCATCATTGGACAGAGTTTGTGACTTGAATAACGAAATTTATTCTCGCTTTGGTAGTATAGATACTTTGTCAATTCTAATGATAAATAAATTGTGCCCATTGTATATTTTCAACCACTTTTCATTAAAATTAGATTAATGAAAAGCAGGAAGATTAACAATAAAAATTACTATGTTATTTCTATATTTCTTGTCAATATCATTGACAAATTTTCTAGCTGAGGAAGATTATCTATCCTAATAATACCCATTGTGTGTTTATTTAATTGGTGTCCTCATTCATTTTTTTATGGATTTAATCTATGAGAAAAATTAGACTAAGAAGAATATTTATTCTTGATTCAATTCATCAAAAGGAACCTACTAACGGATAATAAATTAGTATTGACGATGACCCGTTATTTTTAACGGGAAAGTACACTAGTCAGAGATAATTTTCTATCAGGTCTACCAAACATAATTTTCTAATATAACTGCTGTCCAATGACAATACTCAGCTCCACGAATCTCCTCCTTTTGTGCCTGTTTATAATTTCCCAAGTCTCTGATAGAGTCACAGGTGTGAAGACATTTCCCCATTTACTGCCAGACACATAATCACATTATTATTATTACAAGTATTATCTGGTAAGTAATCAGCCTCTTTCCTTTCGCGCTAAATTATCTATACAACTTATCATCACTATGATATTTATATTAGTACAAGATATGATAAAAAGGCTATAGAAGAAATAACCATAAATTTCGTACCTACTTAGATATATTATAGAGTGACACTATTATCTTTTTATATTAACATTGTGTTATATATAAAAATCTAGTAATGGTTAGATGCTATTTTATATAAAAAATATACAGTTATTTATTTATACATATTATTTATAACAATGGAGTTTTTTCTGACGGAATAAACATTCAAATAATTTTTCAAGTAATTTTATTAATATCGAACACAGTTTTAATTATTAATAAATAAATTATTCCGAATGAAAATATAATAATTTTATATATTTATAGAAACTACATGCAATCATTATATATTAAGAATCTATTCACATTTTTTAATAGATTAGGTTAGATATTCACTATCTATACCAACGATTTAATCGAATAAGGACATTTAATGAATTTTTGATTATTCTTTCTGCACCAATAAACTAAATATGCTAATATTCTTCACTATATGCATTGGCTGTTTAATCACTGATTACTTTCTTGTAATTAATGCAAAAATTTCGTCCTTTTAATTAATCTAATAAGAATCAATGTATGCATTGGCTGTTTTAATCACTGATTGACCTCACTGGAGCGGAGTGGTCCGATCTCACAGCGAGTGGTTGCTTTCAGTTTATCCCTTTGGGGAGAATGGCACCCGAAAAATAAAGACTAACTCAGCCTAACCCTAATCACCAAATGGACCTTCAGTCGCTAGGATTGATGGGTCACTAAATAAGTCGTTAGATGGTCATTAAGATGCAAATCAATTGCACTGAATGAGGATAGAACTGATACGTTATTTCTCGTTTGTTAAAAAATATTAACGAATATCACTCATATGTTGTAAATCTACTGTAATGATTTTCAACTGGGTCTCAAATTCAGTGGAAATAGTTATCTAGAAGAAAACGTAAGGGGTATGCCTTTCAATTACGAGGTTTTAAAATTTCTGTGTTAGGTAGGCCCATAGGCTTCATTTACCATAACCTCTTAATTTTCCTCTTCCATTCGTGAGTGCAGTCACCAGTGCTTGTGTCCATTTTCGTCACATATTCTGCATTCATGAACCTTGTCACAGGGGTGGAATTTAACAGGGTGAAATTTACTGGTGTGTAATATACGTTGAACCCATTGTTTCATCAAACAATTTGAAGAAACAATAAACATAAAAGAGTAAATCATAAATATTTCTCATTTGTGCAGTTAGTTTCATCAAGAATCTGGCAATTATAGTCAAATTAATGAAGTAGAATAATTAATTAATTATTCATTGCATTAATATTCTAATATCATATTTAATTTATTATAGAGTCTAGTATTGAGCTTGGTTGTTATGATTAATTTACTTCAATTTTTTACTGTTTCAATAATTACTGAATTTCCGGTCTAATACAATCGTCCGAACAGTTTTATAGCGGTTGGTTTCATTATCAAAACAATATGAAAATAATTCTCATCGCTCTTTCCGTTATGTATGAATAGTGAAAATTAAAAAGAAATGTATTATTCATACACAAGAGAGAAAAATATGCCTTACTTTTTATTATCATAGTTTTTAATTAAAATTAAAATAAATAATATATATCTATACTATAAAAAAAGCTGCATCTGTCTGTCCGTGTGTCACACTTATATTTAGAATTACATTAAAAGGAAAAAAAATATGAGACTAATGTTATTTATTAAAAAAATTATTTTTGATTCTTAGTAGTAAAACTTGTTTCCTTCAAATCAGTATACATATATTGGTAATACATAGTTACATTTGAATATAATCCTTAGCTCATCAAATGAGAAAAAACTATATAATAACTATTAATTAATTTTTATCATTATTAACAATTAATATTTCATTTTTTCTTGTATGACCGAGGTTGTGAAACTAAAGAATTTATCGCAACTTACCCGACATGTATTTACGACAAACTAATTAAAGTTGTGCCACAGTGTATAATTGTGAGTGTTGGAATAATTAAAGTTGCGCCACAGTGTATAATTGTGAGTGTTGGAATAATTAAAGTTGTGCCACAGTGTATAATTGTGAGTGTTGGAATAATTAAAGTTGCGCCACAGTGTATAATTGTGAGTGTTGGAATAATTAAAGTTGTGCCACAGTGTATAATTGTGAGGGTTGGAATAATTAAAGTTGTGCCACAGTGTATAATTGTGAGTGTTGGAATAATTAAAGTTGTGCCACAGTGTATAATTGTGAGTGTTGGAATGATTAAAGTTGTGCCACAGTGTATAATTGTGAGTGTTGGAATAATTAAAGTTGTGCCACAGTGTATAATTGTGAGTGTTGGAATGATTAAAGTTGTGCCACAGTGTATAATTGTGAGTGTTGGAATAATTAAAGTTGTGCCACAGTGTATAATTGTGAGTGTTGGAATAATTAAAGTTGTGCCACAGTGTATAATTGTGAGTGTTGGAATAATTAAAGTTGTGCCACAGTGTATAATTGTGAGGGTTGGAATAATTAAAGTTGTGCCACAGTGTATAATTGTGAGTGTTGGAATAATTAAAGTTGCGCCACAGTGTATAATTGTGAGTGTTGGAATAATTAAAGTTGTGCCACAGTGTATAATTGTGAGGGTTGGAATAATTAAAGTTGTGCCACAGTGTATAATTGTGAGTGTTGGAATAATTAAAGTTGTGCCACAGTGTATAATTGTGAGTGTTGGAATAATTAAAGTTGTGCCACAGTGTATAATTGTGAGTGTTGGAATAATTAAAGTTGTGCCACAGTGTATAATTGTGAGTGTTGGAATAATTAAAGTTGTGCCACAGTGTATAATTGTGAGTGTTGGAATAATTAAAGTTGTGCCACAGTGTATAATTGTGAGTGTTGGAATAATTAAAGTTGTGCCACAGTGTATAATTGTGAGTGTTGGAATAATTAAAGTTGTGCCACAGTGTATAATTGTGAGTGTTGGAATAATTAAAGTTGTGCCACAGTGTATAATAATTTGTGAGTGTTGGAATAATTAAAGTTGTGCCACAGTGTATAATTGTGAGTGTTGGAATAATTAAAGTTGTGCCACAGTGTATAATTGTGAGTGTTGGAATAATTAAAGTTGTGCCACAGTGTATAATTGTGAGTGTTGGAATAATTAAAGTTGTGCCACAGTGTATAATTGTGAGTGTTGGAATAATTAAAGTTGTGCCACAGTGTATAATTGTGAGTGTTGGAATAATTAAAGATGTGTCACAGTGTATAATTGTGAGTGTTGGAATAATTAAAGTTGTGCCACAGTGTATAATTGTGAGTGTTGGAATAATTAAAGTTGTGCCACAGTGTATAACTGTGAGTGTTGCAATAATTAAAGTTGCGCCACAGTGTATAATTGTGAGTGTTGGAATAATTAAAGTTGTGCCACAGTGTATAATTGTGAGTGTTGGAATACTTAAAGTTGTGCCACAGTGTATAATTGTGAGTGTTGGAATAATTAAAGTTGTGCCACAGTGTATAATTGTGAGTGTTGCAATAATTAAAGTTGCGCCACAGTGTATAACTGTGAGTGTTGCAATAATTAAAGTTGTGCCACAGTGTATAATTGTGAGTGTTGGAATAATTAAAGTTGCGCCACAGTGTATAATTGTGAGTGTTGCAATAATTAAAGTTGTGCCACAGTGTATAGTTGTGAGTGTTGCAATAATTAAAGTTGCGCCACAGTGTATAATTGTGAGTGTTGGAATAATTAAAGTTGTGCCACAGTGTATAATTGTGAGTGTTGCAATAATTAAAGTTGTGCCACAGTGTATAATTGTGAGTGTTGCAATAATTAAAGTTGTGCCACAGTGTATAGTTGTGAGTGTTGCAATAATTAAAGTTGCGCCACAGTGTATAATTGTGAGTGTTGGAATAATTAAAGTTGTGCCACAGTGTATAATTGTGAGTGTTGGAATACTTAAAGTTGTGCCACAGTGTATAATTGTGAGTGTTGGAATAATTAAAGTTGTGCCACAGTGTATAATTGTGAGTGTTGCAATAATTAAAGTTGTGCCACAGTGTATAATTGTGAGTGTTGGAATAATTAAAGTTGTGCCACAGTGTATAATTGTGAGTGTTGGAATAATTAAAGTTGTGCCACAGTGTATAACTGTGAGTGTTGCAATAATTAAAGTTGTGCCACAGTGTATAATTGTGAGTGTTGGAATAATTAAAGTTGTGCCACAGTGTATAATTGTGAGTGTTGGAATAATTAAAGTTGTGCCACAGTGTATAACTGTGAGTGTTGCAATAATTAAAGTTGCGCCACAGTGTATAATTGTGAGTGTTGGAATAATTAAAGTTGTGCCACAGTGTATAATTGTGAGTGTTGGAATACTTAAAGTTGTGCCACAGTGTATAATTGTGAGTGTTGGAATAATTAAAGTTGTGCCACAGTGTATAATTGTGAGTGTTGCAATAATTAAAGTTGCGCCACAGTGTATAACTGTGAGTGTTGCAATAATTAAAGTTGTGCCACAGTGTATAATTGTGAGTGTTGGAATAATTAAAGTTGCGCCACAGTGTATAATTGTGAGTGTTGGAATAATTAAAGTTGTGATACAGCGTATAATTGTGAGTGTTGGAATAATTAAAGTTGTGCCACAGTGTATAATTGTGAGTGTTGGAATAATTAAAGTTGTGCCACAGTGTATAATTGTGAGTGTTGCAATAATTAAAGTTGCGCCACAGTGTATAATTGTGAGTGTTGCAATAATTAAAGTTGTGCCACAGTGTATAATTGTGAGTGTTGGAATAATTAAAGTTGTGCCACAGTGTATAATTGTGAGTGTTGCAATAATTAAAGTTGTGCCACAGTGTATAATTGTGAGTGTTGGAATAATTAAAGTTGTGCCACAGTGTATAATTGTGAGTGTTGGAATACTTAAAGTTGTGCCACAGTGTATAATTGTGAGTGTTGGAATAATTAAAGTTGTGCCACAGTGTATAATTGTGAGTGTTGCAATAATTAAAGTTGCGCCACAGTGTATAATTGTGAGTGTTGGAATAATTAAAGTTGCGCCACAGTGTATAATTGTGAGTGTTGCAATAATTAAAGTTGCGCCACAGTGTATAATTGTGAGTGTTGCAATAATTAAAGTTGTGCCACAGTGTATAATTGTGAGTGTTGCAATAATTAAAGTTGTGCCACAGTGTATAATTGTGAGTGTTGCAATAATTAAAGTTGTGCCACAGTGTATAATTGTGAGTGTTGCAATAATTAAAGTTGCGCCACAGTGTATAATTGTGAGTGTTGCAATAATTAAAGTTGTGCCACAGTGTATAATTGTGAGTGTTGGAATAATTAAAGTTGTGCCACAGTGTATAACTGTGAGTGTTGCAATAATTAAAGTTGTGCCACAGTGTATAATTGTGAGTGTTGGAATAATTAAAGTTGTGCCACAGTGTATAATTGTGAGTGTTGGAATACTTAAAGTTGTGCCACAGTGTATAATTGTGAGTGTTGGAATAATTAAAGTTGTGCCACAGTGTATAATTGTGAGTGTTGCAATAATTAAAGTTGCGCCACAGTGTATAATTGTGAGTGTTGGAATAATTAAAGTTGTGCCACAGTGTATAATTGTGAGTGTTGGAATAATTAAAGTTGCGCCACAGTGTATAATTGTGAGTGTTGGAATAATTAAAGTTGTGATACAGCGTATAATTGTGAGTGTTGGAATAATTAAAGTTGTGCCACAGTGTATAATTGTGAGTGTTGGAATAATTAAAGTTGTGCCACAGTGTATAATTGTGAGTGTTGCAATAATTAAAGTTGCGCCACAGTGTATAATTGTGAGTGTTGCAATAATTAAAGTTGTGCCACAGTGTATAATTGTGAGTGTTGGAATAATTGAAGTTGTGCCACAGTGTATAATTGTGAGTGTTGGAATAATTAAAGTTGTGCCACAGTGTATAATTGTGAGTGTTGGAATAATTAAAGTTGTGCCACAGTGTATAATTGTGAGTGTTGGAATAATTAAAGTTGCGCCACAGTGTATAATTGTGAGTGTTGGAATACTTAAAGTTGTGCCACAGTGTATAATTGTGAGTGTTGGAATAATTAAAGTTGTGCCACAGTGTATAATTGTGAGTGTTGGAATAATTAAAGTTGTGCCACAGTGTATAATTGTGAGTGTTGGAATAATTAAAGTTGTGCCACAGTGTATAATTGTGAGTGTTGGAATAATTAAAGTTGTGCCACAGTGTATAATTGTGAGTGTTGGAATAATTAAAGTTGTGCCACAGTGTATAATTGTGAGTGTTGGAATAATTAAAGTTGCGCCACAGTGTATAATTGTGAGTGTTGGAATAATTAAAGTTGTGCCACAGTGTATAATTGTGAGTGTTGGAATAATTAAAGTTGCGCCACAGTGTATAATTGTGAGTGTTGGAATAATTAAAGTTGTGCCACAGTGTATAATTGTGAGTGTTGGAATAATTAAAGTTGTGCCACAGTGTATAATTGTGAGTGTTGGAATAATTAAAGTTGTGCCACAGTGTATAATTGTGAGTGTTGGAATAATTAAAGTTGTGCCACAGTGTATAATTGTGAGTGTTGGAATAATTAAAGTTGCGCCACAGTGTATAATTGTGAGTGTTGGAATAATTAAAGTTGTGCCACAGTGTATAATTGTGAGTGTTGGAATAATTAAAGTTGCGCCACAGTGTATAATTGTGAGTGTTGGAATAATTAAAGTTGTGCCACAGTGTATAATTGTGAGTGTTGGAATAATTAAAGTTGTGCCACAGTGTATAATTGTGAGTGTTGGAATAATTAAAGTTGTGCCACAGTGTATAATTGTGAGTGTTGGAATAATTAAAGTTGTGCCACAGTGTATAATTGTGAGTGTTGGAATAATTAAAGTTGTGCCACAGTGTATAATTGTGAGTGTTGGAATAATTAAAGTTGCGCCACAGTGTATAATTGTGAGTGTTGGAATAATTAAAGTTGTGCCACAGTGTATAATTGTGAGTGTTGGAATAATTAAAGTTGTGCCACAGTGTATAATTGTGAGTGTTGGAATAATTAAAGTTGTGCCACAGTGTATAATTGTGAGTGTTGGAATAATTAAAGTTGTGCCACAGTGTATAATTGTGAGTGTTGGAATAATTAAAGTTGTGCCACAGTGTATAATTGTGAGTGTTGGAATAATTAAAGTTGTGCCACAGTGTATAATTGTGAGTGTTGGAATAATTAAAGTTGTGCCACAGTGTATAATTGTGAGTGTTGGAATAATTAAAGTTGTGCCACAGTGTATAATTGTGAGTGTTGGAATAATTAAAGTTGTGCCACAGTGTATAATTGTGAGTGTTGGAATAATTAAAGTTGTGCCACAGTGTATAATTGTGAGTGTTGGAATAATTAAAGTTGTGCCACAGTGTATAATTGTGAGTGTTGGAATAATTAAAGTTGTGCCACAGTGTATAATTGTGAGTGTTGGAATAATTAAAGTTGTGCCACAGTGTATAATTGTGAGTGTTGGAATAATTAAAGTTGTGCCACAGTGTATAATTGTGAGTGTTGGAATAATTAAAGTTGCGCCACAGTGTATAATTGTGAGTGTTGGAATAATTAAAGTTGTGCCACAGTGTATAATTGTGAGTGTTGGAATAATTAAAGTTGTGCCACAGTGTATAATTGTGAGTGTTGGAATAATTAAAGTTGTGCCACAGTGTATAATTGTGAGTGTTGGAATAATTAAAGTTGTGCCACAGTGTATAATTGTGAGTGTTGGAATAATTAAAGTTGTGCCACAGTGTATAATTGTGAGTGTTGGAATAATTAAAGTTGTGCCACAGTGTATAATTGTGAGTGTTGGAATAATTAAAGTTGTGCCACAGTGTATAATTGTGAGTGTTGGAATAATTAAAGTTGTGCCACAGTGTATAATTGTGAGTGTTGGAATAATTAAAGTTGTGCCACAGTGTATAATTGTGAGTGTTGGAATAATTAAAGTTGTGCCACAGTGTATAATTGTGAGTGTTGGAATAATTAAAGTTGTGCCACAGTGTATAATTGTGAGTGTTGGAATAATTAAAGTTGTGCCACAGTGTATAATTGTGAGTGTTGGAATAATTAAAGTTGTACCACAGTGTATAATTGTGAGTGTTGGAATAATTAAAGTTGTGCCACAGTGTATAACTGTGAGTGTTGGAATAATTAAAGTTGTGCCACAGTGTATAATTGTGAGTGTTGGAATAATTAAAGTTGTGCCACAGTGTATAATTGTGAGTGTTGGAATAATTAAAGTTGTGCCACAGTGTATAATTGTGAGTGTTGGAATAATTAAAGTTGTGCCACAGTGTATAATTGTGAGTGTTGGAATAATTAAAGTTGTGCCACAGTGTATAATTGTGAGTGTTGGAATAATTAAAGTTGCGCCACAGTGTATAATTGTGAGTGTTGGAATAATTAAAGTTGTGCCACAGTGTATAATTGTGAGTGTTGGAATGATTAAAGTTGTGCCACAGTGTATAATTGTGAGTGTTGGAATAATTAAAGTTGTGCCACAGTGTATAATTGTGAGTGTTGGAATAATTAAAGTTGTGCCACAGTGTATAATTGTGAGTGTTGGAATAATTAAAGTTGCGCCACAGTGTATAATTGTGAGTGTTGGAATAATTAAAGTTGTGCCACAGTGTATAATTGTGAGTGTTGGAATAATTAAAGTTGCGCCACAGTGTATAATTGTGAGTGTTGGAATAATTAAAGTTGTGCCACAGTGTATAATTGTGAGTGTTGGAATAATTAAAGTTGTGCCACAGTGTATAATTGTGAGTGTTGGAATGATTAAAGTTGTGCCACAGTGTATAATTGTGAGTGTTGGAATAATTAAAGTTGTGCCACAGTGTATAATTGTGAGTGTTGGAATAATTAAAGTTGTGCCACAGTGTATAATTGTGAGTGTTGGAATAATTATAGTTGTGCCACAGTGTATAATTGTGAGTGTTGGAATAATTAAAGTTGTGCCACAGTGTATAATTGTGAGTGTTGGAATAATTAAAGTTGTACCACAGTGTATAATTGTGAGTGTTGGAATAATTAAAGTTGTGCCACAGTGTATAACTGTGAGTGTTGGAATAATTAAAGTTGTGCCACAGTGTATAATTGTGAGTGTTGGAATAATTAAAGTTGTGCCACAGTGTATAATTGTGAGTGTTGGAATAATTAAAGTTGTGCCACAGTGTATAATTGTGAGTGTTGGAATAATTAAAGTTGTGCCACAGTGTATAATTGTGAGTGTTGGAATAATTAAAGTTATGCCACAGTGTATAATTGTGAGTGTTGGAATAATTAAAGTTGCGCCACAGTGTATAATTGTGAGTGTTGGAATAATTAAAGTTGTGCCACAGTGTATAATTGTGAGTGTTGGAATAATTAAAGTTGTGCCACAGTGTATAATTGTGAGTGTTGGAATAATTAAAGTTGTGCCACAGTGTATAATTGTGAGTGTTGGAATAATTAAAGTTGTGATACAGCGTATAATTGTGAGTGTTGGAATAATTAAAGTTGCGCCACAGTGTATAATTGTGAGTGTTGGAATAAATAAAGTTGTGCCACAGTGTATAATTGTGAGGGTTGGAATAATTAAAGTTGTGCCACAGTGTATAATTGTGAGTGTTGGAATAATTAAAGTTGTGCCACAGTGTATAATTGTGAGTGTTGGAATGATTAAAGTTGTGCCACAGTGTATAATTGTGAGTGTTGGAATAAATAAAGTTGTGCCACAGTGTATAATTGTGAGTGTTGGAATAATTAAAGTTGCGCCACAGTGTATAATTGTGAGTGTTGGAATACTTAAAGTTGTGCCACAGTGTATAATTGTGAGTGTTGGAATAATTAAAGTTGTGCCACAGTGTATAATTGTGAGTGTTGGAATAATTAAAGTTGTGCCACAGTGTATAATTGTGAGTGTTGGAATAATTAAAGTTGTGCCACAGTGTATAATTGTGAGTGTTGGAATAATTAAAGTTGCGCCACAGTGTATAATTGTGAGTGTTGGAATAATTAAAGTTGTGCCACAGTGTATAATTGTGAGGGTTGGAATAATTAAAGTTGTGCCACAGTGTATAATTGTGAGTGTTGGAATAATTAAAGTTGTGCCACAGTGTATAATTGTGAGTGTTGGAATGATTAAAGTTGTGCCACAGTGTATAATTGTGAGTGTTGGAATAATTAAAGTTGTGCCACAGTGTATAATTGTGAGTGTTGGAATGATTAAAGTTGTGCCACAGTGTATAATTGTGAGTGTTGGAATAATTAAAGTTGTGCCACAGTGTATAATTGTGAGTGTTGGAATAATTAAAGTTGTGCCACAGTGTATAATTGTGAGTGTTGGAATAATTAAAGTTGTGCCACAGTGTATAATTGTGAGGGTTGGAATAATTAAAGTTGTGCCACAGTGTATAATTGTGAGTGTTGGAATAATTAAAGTTGCGCCACAGTGTATAATTGTGAGTGTTGGAATAATTAAAGTTGTGCCACAGTGTATAATTGTGAGGGTTGGAATAATTAAAGTTGTGCCACAGTGTATAATTGTGAGTGTTGGAATAATTAAAGTTGTGCCACAGTGTATAATTGTGAGTGTTGGAATAATTAAAGTTGTGCCACAGTGTATAATTGTGAGTGTTGGAATAATTAAAGTTGCGCCACAGTGTATAATTGTGAGTGTTGGAATAATTAAAGTTGTGCCACAGTGTATAATTGTGAGTGTTGGAATAATTAAAGTTGCGCCACAGTGTATAATTGTGAGTGTTGGAATAATTAAAGTTGTGCCACAGTGTATAATTGTGAGTGTTGGAATAATTAAAGTTGTGCCACAGTGTATAATTGTGAGTGTTGGAATAATTAAAGTTGTGCCACAGTGTATAATTGTGAGTGTTGGAATAATTAAAGTTGTGCCACAGTGTATAATTGTGAGTGTTGGAATAATTAAAGTTGTACCACAGTGTATAATTGTGAGTGTTGGAATAATTAAAGTTGTGCCACAGTGTATAACTGTGAGTGTTGGAATAATTAAAGTTGTGCCACAGTGTATAATTGTGAGTGTTGGAATAATTAAAGTTGTGCCACAGTGTATAATTGTGAGTGTTGGAATAATTAAAGTTGTGCCACAGTGTATAATTGTGAGTGTTGGAATAATTAAAGTTGTGCCACAGTGTATAATTGTGAGTGTTGGAATAATTAAAGTTATGCCACAGTGTATAATTGTGAGTGTTGGAATAATTAAAGTTGCGCCACAGTGTATAATTGTGAGTGTTGGAATAATTAAAGTTGTGCCACAGTGTATAATTGTGAGTGTTGGAATAATTAAAGTTGTGCCACAGTGTATAATTGTGAGTGTTGGAATGATTAAAGTTGTGCCACAGTGTATAATTGTGAGTGTTGGAATAATTAAAGTTGTGCCACAGTGTATAATTGTGAGTGTTGGAATAATTAAAGTTGTGCCACAGTGTATAATTGTGAGTGTTGGAATAATTATAGTTGTGCCACAGTGTATAATTGTGAGTGTTGGAATAATTAAAGTTGTGCCACAGTGTATAATTGTGAGTGTTGGAATAATTAAAGTTGTACCACAGTGTATAATTGTGAGTGTTGGAATAATTAAAGTTGTGCCACAGTGTATAACTGTGAGTGTTGGAATAATTAAAGTTGTGCCACAGTGTATAATTGTGAGTGTTGGAATAATTAAAGTTGTGCCACAGTGTATAATTGTGAGTGTTGGAATAATTAAAGTTGTGCCACAGTGTATAATAATGTGAGTGTTGGAATAATTAAAGTTGTGCCACAGTGTATAATTGTGAGTGTTGGAATAATTAAAGTTATGCCACAGTGTATAATTGTGAGTGTTGGAATAATTAAAGTTGCGCCACAGTGTATAATTGTGAGTGTTGGAATAATTAAAGTTGTGCCACAGTGTATAATTGTGAGTGTTGGAATAATTAAAGTTGTGCCACAGTGTATAATTGTGAGTGTTGGAATAATTAAAGTTGTGCCACAGTGTATAATTGTGAGTGTTGGAATAATTAAAGTTGTGATACAGCGTATAATTGTGAGTGTTGGAATAATTAAAGTTGCGCCACAGTGTATAATTGTGAGTGTTGGAATAAATAAAGTTGTGCCACAGTGTATAATTGTGAGGGTTGGAATAATTAAAGTTGTGCCACAGTGTATAATTGTGAGTGTTGGAATAATTAAAGTTGTGCCACAGTGTATAATTGTGAGTGTTGGAATGATTAAAGTTGTGCCACAGTGTATAATTGTGAGTGTTGGAATAAATAAAGTTGTGCCACAGTGTATAATTGTGAGTGTTGGAATAATTAAAGTTGCGCCACAGTGTATAATTGTGAGTGTTGGAATACTTAAAGTTGTGCCACAGTGTATAATTGTGAGTGTTGGAATAATTAAAGTTGTGCCACAGTGTATAATTGTGAGTGTTGGAATAATTAAAGTTGTGCCACAGTGTATAATTGTGAGTGTTGGAATTATTAAAGTTGTGCCACAGTGTATAATTGTGAGTGTTGGAATAATTAAAGTTGCGCCACAGTGTATAATTGTGAGTGTTGGAATAATTAAAGTTGTGCCACAGTGTATAATTGTGAGGGTTGGAATAATTAAAGTTGTGCCACAGTGTATAATTGTGAGTGTTGGAATAATTAAAGTTGTGCCACAGTGTATAATTGTGAGTGTTGGAATGATTAAAGTTGTGCCACAGTGTATAATTGTGAGTGTTGGAATAATTAAAGTTGTGCCACAGTGTATAATTGTGAGTGTTGGAATGATTAAAGTTGTGCCACAGTGTATAATTGTGAGTGTTGGAATAATTAAAGTTGTGCCACAGTGTATAATTGTGAGTGTTGGAATAATTAAAGTTGTGCCACAGTGTATAATTGTGAGTGTTGGAATAATTAAAGTTGTGCCACAGTGTATAATTGTGAGTGTTGGAATAATTAAAGTTGTGCCACAGTGTATAATTGTGAGTGTTGGAATAATTAAAGTTGTGCCACAGTGTATAATTGTGAGTGTTGGAATAATTAAAGTTGCGCCACAGTGTATAATCGTGAGTGTTGGAATAATTAAAGTTGTGCCACAGTGTATAATTGTGAGTGTTGGAATAATTAAAGTTGTGCCACAGTGTATAATTGTGAGTGTTGGAATAATTATAGTTGTGCCACAGTGTATAATTGTGAGTGTTGGAATAATTAAAGTTGCGCCACAGTGTATAATTGTGAGTGTTGGAATAATTAAAGTTGTGCCACAGTGTATAATTGTGAGTGTTGGAATAATTAAAGTTGTGCCACAGTGTATAATTGTGAGGGTTGGAATAATTAAAGTTGTGCCACAGTGTATAATTGTGAGTGTTGGAATAATTAAAGTTGTGCCACAGTGTATAATTGTGAGTGTTGGAATAATTAAAGTTGTGCCACAGTGTATAATTGTGAGTGTTGGAATAATTAAAGTTGTGCCACAGTGTATAATTGTGAGTGTTGGAATAATTAAAGTTGCGCCACAGTGTATAATTGTGAGTGTTGGAATAATTAAAGTTGTGCCACAGTGTATAATTGTGAGGGTTGGAATAATTAAAGTTGTGCCACAGTGTATAATTGTGAGTGTTGGAATAATTAAAGTTGTGCCACAGTGTATAATTGTGAGTGTTGGAATGATTAAAGTTGTGCCACAGTGTATAATTGTGAGTGTTGGAATAATTAAAGTTGTGCCACAGTGTATAATTGTGAGTGTTGGAATAATTAAAGTTGTGCCACAGTGTATAGTTGTGAGTGTTGGAATAATTAAAGTTGTGCCACAGTGTATAATTGTGAGTGTTGGAATAATTAAAGTTGTGCCACAGTGTATAATTGTGAGTTATGGAATAATTAAAGTTGTGCCACAGTGTATAATTGTGAGTGTTGGAATAATTAAAGTTGTGCCACAGTGTATAATTGTGAGTGTTGGAATAATTAAAGTTGTGCCACAGTGTATAATTGTGAGTGTTGGAATAATTAAAGTTGTGCCACAGTGTATAATTGTGAGTGTTGGAATAATTAAAGTTGTGCCACAGTGTATAATTGTGAGTGTTGGAATGATTAAAGTTGTGCCACAGTGTATAATTGTGAGTGTTGGAATAATTAAAGTTGTGCCACAGTGTATAATTGTGAGTGTTGGAATAATTAAAGTTGCGCCACAGTGTATAATTGTGAGTGTTGGAATAATTAAAGTTGTGCCACAGTGTATAATTGTGAGTGTTGGAATAATTAAAGTTGTACCACAGTGTATAATTGTGAGTGTTGGAATAATTAAAGTTGTGCCACAGTGTATAATTGTGAGTGTTGGAATAATTAAAGTTGCGCCACAGTGTATAATTGTGAGTGTTGGAATAATTAAAGTTGTGCCACAGTGTATAATTGTGAGGGTTGGAATAATTAAAGTTGTGCCACAGTGTATAATTGTGAGTGTTGGAATAATTAAAGTTGTGCCACAGTGTATAATTGTGAGTGTTGGAATGATTAAAGTTGTGCCACAGTGTATAATTGTGAGTGTTGGAATAATTAAAGTTGTGCCACAGTGTATAATTGTGAGTGTTGGAATAATTAAAGTTGCGCCACAGTGTATAATTGTGAGTGTTGGAATAATTAAAGTTGTGCCACAGTGTATAATTGTGAGTGTTGGAATAATTAAAGTTGTGCCACAGTGTATAATTGTGAGTGTTGGAATAATTAAAGTTGTGCCACAGTGTATAGTTGTGAGTGTTGGAATAATTAAAGTTGTGCCACAGTGTATAATTGTGAGTGTTGGAATAATTAAAGTTGTGCCACAGTGTATAATTGTGAGGGTTGGAATAATTAAAGTTGTGCCACAGTGTATAATTGTGAGTGTTGGAATAATTAAAGTTGTGCCACAGTGTATAATTGTGAGTGTTGGAATGATTAAAGTTGCGCCACAGTGTATAATTGTGAGTGTTGGAATAATTAAAGTTGTGCCACAGTGTATAATTGTGAGGGTTGGAATAATTAAAGTTGTGCCACAGTGTATAATTGTGAGGGTTGGAATAATTAAAGTTGTGCCACAGTGTATAATTGTGAGTGTTGGAATAATTAAAGTTGTGCCACAGTGTATAATTGTGAGTGTTGGAATGATTAAAGTTGTGCCACAGTGTATAATTGTGAGTGTTGGAATAATTAAAGTTGTGCCACAGTGTATAATTGTGAGTGTTGGAATAATTAAAGTTGCGCCACAGTGTATAATTGTGAGTGTTGGAATAATTAAAGTTGTGCCACAGTGTATAATTGTGAGTGTTGGAATAATTAAAGTTGTACCACAGTGTATAATTGTGAGTGTTGGAATAATTAAAGTTGTGCCACAGTGTATAATTGTGAGTGTTGGAATAATTAAAGTTGCGCCACAGTGTATAATTGTGAGTGTTGGAATAATTAAAGTTGTGCCACAGTGTATAATTGTGAGGGTTGGAATAATTAAAGTTGTGCCACAGTGTATAATTGTGAGTGTTGGAATAATTAAAGTTGTGCCACAGTGTATAATTGTGAGTGTTGGAATAATTAAAGTTGTGCCACAGTGTATAATTGTGAGTGTTGGAATAATTAAAGTTGTGCCACAGTGTATAATTGTGAGTGTTGGAATAATTAAAGTTGCGCCACAGTGTATAATTGTGAGTGTTGGAATAATTAAAGTTGTGCCACAGTGTATAATTGTGAGTGTTGGAATAATTAAAGTTGTGCCACAGTGTATAATTGTGAGTGTTGGAATAATTAAAGTTGTGCCACAGTGTATAGTTGTGAGTGTTGGAATAATTAAAGTTGTGCCACAGTGTATAATTGTGAGTGTTGGAATAATTAAAGTTGTGCCACAGTGTATAATTGTGAGGGTTGGAATAATTAAAGTTGTGCCACAGTGTATAATTGTGAGTGTTGGAATAATTAAAGTTGTGCCACAGTGTATAATTGTGAGTGTTGGAATGATTAAAGTTGCGCCACAGTGTATAATTGTGAGTGTTGGAATAATTAAAGTTGTGCCACAGTGTATAATTGTGAGGGTTGGAATAATTAAAGTTGTGCCACAGTGTATAATTGTGAGGGTTGGAATAATTAAAGTTGTGCCACAGTGTATAATTGTGAGTGTTGGAATAATTAAAGTTGTGCCACAGTGTATAATTGTGAGTGTTGGAATGATTAAAGTTGCGCCACAGTGTATAATTGTGAGTGTTGGAATGATTAAAGTTGCGCCACAGTGTATAATTGTGAGTGTTGGAATAATTAAAGTTGTGCCACAGTGTATAATTGTGAGTGTTGGAAGATGGTGATCAGATAGTACACACAAGGAGACAGATAACAATGGGTGGCTGCCTATAAATATTTCCACCCCTGAATGATAGGTTCCGAATCTCATTGTTCCAAACTCTGCAGGGCAGATATATGGCCTCTTTCGAGCTCTTTTTTTTAGCCACCAGGCGATAAATGCTCCCTGGTACGGGCAATTAGGCCTCAAGAAATTGAAATATTCTTATTGAGGTAAATCAGGCATAAACAGTAAGCAACTGATGCAAATTTGATATTATATTGAAATAATCTTGCTTACTTTCTTCAATAATTATTCAGTATACTTGTATTGTCTACTTTTATGAATAGCATAATTATCAGTGCACCCTGTACACGCCCCTGGGGTATGCCATGGGTAATAGTAACTCAATTTTTTTGGAACAATATTATCTAACTGTTTTTTCTCTTTATCTTTTCAGGTTCATCTGAAGATGTGCAAGTGAATCGAAACTAATCGGCCGGATGACGGTGACAATATGCTTCTAGAAAAGTCAGTTTTGAGAATTCACTACAGTGGAATACAATTGTGAACTTATTAAAGAAATAGTATTTGTGAGATTTTGTGAGATTCTTGGTTTTAGAGCAAGATGTGAATAATTATGAAAGTGACGTTAGAATGGATTCTTGTGAAATACTATTTTAGACAGACTTCATATGTGGACCAAGATATTTAGATTTGAAATCTAAAAAGTCCAAATAAAAAAAAAAATCCAAATAATGTATCGGTTATTCAAATAACATTGCCTCGTATGCACCTCTCAATGTTCAGTCTTCACATTTTAATCCCAGAATTGAGCCTTTTTCTGTTTTTTTTCTCAATTTCATGCAATTACAGGTATATAAATTCTATCTAGAAATTAATATGAATATGCAAGTAAAAAATAACAATATCATTCTATTATGTTATTGAAATTTCCATTTAAAATCTTATAATTATTTCGATAATCATTTAGTTTAAATTGATAGCGAAACCAAAAACATATTAATATATTATTGATCATCTCTAAAGATATAGAGTATATTTTATGAGCTTATAGTATTTCACTGAAAATATTAGGTAACATATTTTAATTACCAGAATGAACAAAAGCGTCCGAAAGTCTTTCAAAGGACAAACGTTATCAGTTGATTCAATCTCCTGATACGGCAGATGAATGCATTAACTTGCTGGATTTGATATGGCGGCAAATTTGCTGGTTAATTTCCACCGTAATTTCTGTCCATGTGAGATAAGAATGGAAATAAAACTGGTGAACATTCTTATTGTTCTTTATGGTTATGAACTTCATATTTTAGAATGTTATTCCCTATCTTCATTTAATTGTACAGACTGATTCAAAACCATTTTAAACTATCTTTTTAAATTGGTCAGAAAACATGAAATAATTTCTTAAAACTGGAATTATAAGTATCTTCATGTTGCGCATTGTTTTAATTATCTTTACTTATATATACAAAAAAATTCAAAATTTATTTATAAATAGTGATCTGAAAAAGAAATTATACGTACTGTATAAAGCATTATATATAAATAAAGAAATTCTGTACCCCTATTTTATTTATTACTTTTTCAACTATATTTTATATATATTTACATATCCTATAAGAAGATTAAATGTGTAATTTATGTATTGCAGATCTGACTATCAATTTCAATTTATAAAATGTATACGAGTGTTTGAGAGTTCAATATATTGTTTGGTGCATATTGACTTAATTCAACTGAAAATTTAGTATTTTGAATAATGTCACGCAGTATGTTTCCTTATACGTTAACCATAAATGTTTGAAAATGAAAAGTGAATCTCGTTGACATATTCGGGATATAAAACTATAGACACAAAGCACACGAAATGGAAAAGAAAGATAGAATAGAATATAAATCCATGGTAATTTTGATTACAGTCATTGTAGTAAGTGGAATAACGATGGGAGCACCTCAAAGTGGTTCACGTCATCCGAGTCCTCGTGTTATCAGGACAAAGTATGGTACCATCAGGGGAATGATCAACACCATTGGGGTGGATGGTATGGGTGACGCGGAGGTATTTCTTGGTATACCTTATGCAGAACCCCCAGTGGGTGATTTTCGATTCATGCCCCCCGGCACCCCCTCTCCGTGGAGGAACACCCGATCAGCTCAGCATTTATCGCCTGTTTGTCCGCAAAAATTACCCGACATCAGAAATAAGAACGAATCCTTGAAGCACATGAGTCTGGGAAGATACACTCAACTTAAGAGATTACTTCCTTATCTCAGGAACCAGAGTGAGGATTGTCTCTACCTCAACATTTACACTCCGGCTGCAGGTGAGCAATAATTTAATAGTAAAATGTTCTGTTTTGACATATACGTTAATATTTAAAAACAATAAGGAAGGCTGATGATGTTTGAAGGTGGACTAGGTAAAATAAAATATCATGAGCTTCTAAACCGTTTTAACATGTTAACACAAACATTAACAGTTACATTATGTCAAATTTTCAACTTCTCAGTTTTAACGGTTTTCCCGCCACAACCGTGCGCAGTGATACCCCAGATAATTAAGAGGTAGAGGGGTATCACTGCACATCATTAATAACCATATTTTTAGGAAAAATAAATATAGATGTTATGAGTTTTTAACTTTTAACAATAACATAAATATTGAATAAGGTGTTTTTTTATTATAATGTCGATTAACAATAAACTTACGATCGTAGTAACTATGCTACTTGATGTGGGGGTATTAAAATAGGGAGAGGGGGTATTTATTTATTATTGAATTAAAATATTGATAAACAGGAAACCTACGGTCGTATTATATTACTTGATATAAGTAGTTAACTAGTTGCGTAAAATTTAAGAGTTAAATTTGTTGCAGCTTCATTAAATATGTGTTTACAAAGTAAGGGACAATTATATTGGGGAGAGGTCATTTAGTTAGGGAAACGCAGATATTTAGATGGGGAAGAGGGGGATTTAGATGAGGAAGAATGGGATTTGGATAGGGGAGGGGGAAATAGATGGGGAAGAGGGGGATTTAGATAGAGTAGAAGTGGATTCAGATCGGAATAGAGGGGTATTTCGATGAGAGGAGGGGGGTTGAGATGGAAGGAGATGGGGATTTAGATAGGAGGAGAGGAGGATTTAGATGAGAGGAGAGGAGGATTTAGATGAGAGGAGAGGAGGATTTAGATGAGAGGAGAGGAGGATTTAAATGAGAGGAGAGGAGGATTTAGATGAGAGGAGAGGAGGATTTAAATGAGAGGAGAGGAGGATTTAGATGAGAGGAGAGGAGGATTTAGATGAGAGGAGAGGAGGATTTAGATGAGAGGAGAGGAGTTTTTAGAAGGTGAAGGAAGGGGGTTTATATGGGGAGGGGAGGGGTATTAATAAATGGGGGGATGGTGATTTGGTGGGGGAGAGGAGTGTTGTATTCATGCAATGCGCAGTGATACCCCTTCATGTGCGCAATGATACCCCTATACACTCACTAAAAGTTGCGCACGAAAAATGGCCAATAAGTATTTTATTTATTTATTTATTATCTCGAAACTGGTTGAGAACCATCCTCATTCATGATGATTTCATCACGAGAAAAAGAGTTTCTCTTGTACATTTAGTTTTTGAATAAATACAGAGTTTGCGGGATTGTGCGCAGTGATACCAAGTCTGACCCTATAATAAAGGGCAATAAATAATACGTTATTAAAATCGAAAATGATTCTATTACAATAAAATATTACATTGCAACAATTTATTTGTTAGCCGACATAATAAGTTTCTCAATATTACTTACAAAATAATATGTAAAATTTTGGTAGGTTAAAATTCATTCACATTTCGATAAAATTTAGAAAATAAAGATTTGGCTCGCTAGATCAGAACACGGTTTGAATAGAGTAAAATATTGGAAAAATGATGACAAAACTCGGGGAATTCTGTATTACTTCACAGTCCGGATGTGAAATACAGTTTAAATATGCATTGCCATTGACAACGAAATATCTACGACTTACTAAAATTGCCAAAGAGAACATAGGAAAATTGGTAATATTTTAGATGAAAGTAAATAATCCAGTACAAATGCGAAAAATCTCGTTGAACATCAGCATTGTAGTACATTTTGATGATATTTTGTACTGCATAGTGAATACGTCAATGGATTACCGCAAAAATCTTCCATGGATTCTCTTTGAATTGTAAATTAGGATTCAACTTGTGCCCGCTTTATTTATTTTTCAATCGTGCTGACTACCGTAGAATTATTCAGTGTGGAGGGAGTGGCTGCGTCACAACCATCTCATTCTATATCCATTGTTGTTTTCCAAAGCCGAAGCAAAACATTAAATATGTAAATTTTTGAAGTTCTTTCTCTGGGACCGCGTGAACTATAAACAATTTGCGTAATACTTTAGTTTTTCATACTCTCTGCTCATAGAAAACTTTCTCGAACCACACAGAATGTGTCTGAGATAAGATTGTTAAAAGAAAAATTAAAAATTGTTAACATATTTAATGATTTATAACTAATTAAAGTACTTTTTTTAATGTTGCTTATGTTTTTTCAAATAATTTAATGAATCCTTTTCATAACTAGTTTAGATTTTAATCATCATATTTGTTATTAGATCTATTCAAAAAAAGATCTGCAAAATGTGTAATCAGTGCAACAAATCAGATAAACCATTTTGAACCATTCGAGATGGATAATTTATATATAAAAAAGACAATTTCTATTAAGAATGAGTGAATTGATGTAACTGAATAAATGACTTGGGTTTATACATATTACCACTCAAAAATCTAATATTGTTATGAAATTTACGCAGAATATCATACTATCGTTCAATCACAATATAGTCAAACAAATGGCAATGAAATAACTGTACAAACCCTGTAGACATATTAGCAACGTATTCAAGAGACAATATGATAATTGAGTCCCAAAGTATCCATAGACATAACAGCAGTTCTCAAATTACTCAAAGTCATTAGACTTCATGCTGTTAAATTGTCTCTACGACTCATTACAGTTAGTGTTTCGCCAGTCATGTTTGAGGGAAATTGTCTCATTTCCGGAATGATCTCTGCTCGTGTCATCACATCCAATGGATTGGCATGGGACTTAATTAGAGGATAAATTGTAGCTCAGTAGTTGTTGACAGAAGCTGGAGAGCTCAGCAAAATAGAAATAGAAACTCAAATGCAAACCATTTTAAGTTCAGCGGAAGTCACTTTCAGTATTCATTGAAATACTCATACTAAAATCCGTAGATATTTTAATTAAATTTTTCATCATTTTTTATAATGCTCGTATAAAAAACTGTAGATTTTTGTTACTAATATTTTCAAATTTTTCCAATTTTCCTGCTAAAAACCGTAGATTTTTGTTATTGAATTATTTTTATCGGAAATTATATATGTACATAAAAGTGGTAAATGTAAGCGATAAAGGCAGAAAGCAATTACCACTGGGAATTGTTTAATAAATGACTTCCTAGATGTATAATGGGAAATCAGAGAGAGTATTCATGAACAATTGACAAGGCAGTCTGTAATGGCGCATTGCATTTCAGTTCAAATAGTTCGACGAAGTAACTTGTTTGCAGAGAATGTTTGTGATTTCGACACAACAGTTACAGTAGTAGAGAAGTTAGTTGGCTGTGAATTCAGGGACAATTTCATATTACTAATTAATATATATCTGTATTGCAAATTAATCATTCAATACATTGGACCTATTGATTCAAAAAAAATTATATACATTTCTAAATTTTATTTTTTATTTTGAAAAGATTAATTGGACATAACGTTTATATATATTGTTATTATTAATTAGTGAATGAATATTTTAGTGAAAGAAAACGTTGTTTAATTTACAATTAACTCCAAAAAAAAAAGATTAATTTAAAAAAGGAAAAAAGGTTAAAAAAATTAGCACAAAAAATTAACCGATTTTTGTAATATGAAGTGAAATTTGAAAAATATTCAGTTTAAATTCTTCATATTAACAAGAAATATTAATGATATCTCAATATTGCAATCAATTCCAATTTAAAATGACTGATGGATAATAATATTCATGTTAACGTTTACACTGATATAAGTCACCTGACATGAAATTCATTTTGAAACTCAATTTGTAAGTTTAATGGAAATGTCATCAGCGAATTGACGGCGAATTTTGTTACCGACTGCAAATGGTATGATGTAAAATTAGTCAGCATTCAAGAGTTAAGTGAAGTATATTGAACACCAGTCACCGTGTCTGTCATTTGGAAAAGAAATAAATAGTAGCAGTACCGACAGTCTCTGGTATTGGCTTTTCAATACCGGTCTGATCGAAGCAGAACAAAAGAGTCTTAAAAGTTTGGTGAAAATGCAAACGCCGAACTCGAATGTTCAGATGCTAGCGCCCTATTCTCCGTTTTGCCGATTTTATATTTTTCCAGAAGTCCATTCAATTCAGAAGAAGAAAAACTCTAAAATTTTCACTGTTTGGATAGCTTTGTTTATTTTACTAGATTGGATCTAAAGAAAGTCATCGAAAGTCTATGTAATATAAATATTGTCATGCCGTTGATGTCATCTTATGTTATTTATTCAGGTGGTTTTTAACTTTTAGCTTAATTTGTAGAAATATGGATATAAATAGAATTTAAAAGTGCTTTTGTTTGTTACCTGTAATTCTAATAGTATCACTTATGTATAAGAGTGTATTTGATAAACATAGACATGCTTCTTTTAACATTAATATGGAAATAATAAAATTTTGCCGATGAACTAGATTATATGTATGTATAAGTAATGATTAATTCACGTTTCATTATTTAAAACTATTTTATAATAATAAAAGGTAAATGATAACTCAGATGGAAATTGATGTAGTTACTATATTAAAAAGAATGAATTCATTAACTTATTAGCTATGCTTCAGCATTATATATTATTAATCTTTATATATTATTAATCTTTCCAATTTAAAAACAAACGAACATAAATATACAAAATTTGTGCCACATGAGATCCAAAAAAATGGAAAGTGACCATCTATCTTTTTGAACGCTTTCTGTCAGTCTGTATTTCTTTCGGAAGGAGTTATTTTTTCTCAGAAATAATCACCTAAGTTTAGCCATCTAATTGCCGAACTTCGAGTAGTCTTCAACACTTTCCAACAGATCTATTTTATGAATAACTAATTCGGTCATTTTTAAAAGTGTCAAAAGATTTTTTCAAACTGACGAAATAAGTTTTGATGACGCTAAAATTAGTCGTCTGAAAATGTCAATATAAGCTTTAATTCGACTCATATTTTAACTGTGTCAGTAATGTAAAGTGGTTGATGAGCAAAATAAGAAGTTTAATTCGAAGGCTTTATTAATATATATAATAATAAATTAAATTTGATTAATTTTTACATTTTGGTATTTTTCAATATGCAAATTTTTCGGGAAAAATATGAGTACGATGACAAATTAATTAGTTGTCTATAGTTTAGATTACATTTCATTGGTGAAGATGGTCTTATTACATTCTAATTATACAGACAAAATATATACTACCCCATACAGTCTACACATGAAAACGTGCATTTATAAATAATTGATTGAAAAAATATTAATACTCAAACGTGATATCTGTAATATCAAGAGGAGGTTACTTAAACTAAAAAGTCCTAACAAAATATCTTCAATGTTAAGTTAAAATACTCTTGATGATATAAAAAAGTAGACAGACCTAAAGATTTATTTTACCACGAATAATATTCTCCTCTACGATAATTACAAAATTTTCTGTAAGAATTGACTGTTCCTTTCATTTTGATGGGTTCATTTCTAATCAACGATCTTTACCTTTTTTCCAGCGAGTACACGTAACTTCAGATATCCGACGATGGTGTACATTCACGGAGAATCCTACGAGTGGAACAGCGGTAACCCCTACGATGGATCTATTTTAGCGGTGTATGGAGAAGTCATCGTAGTGACGATTAACTTCCGGCTTGGAGCACTGGGTGAGTTATAATGAGAAAAAAATAGTTTCGTATCATTTGATACGTAATTGACTACTTTTGTTGTATATAACATCTCGTTTATTCCTATGCCTACCGTATTTATTAGATAATCGGTCATACTGGATATGTTAGATAATCGGTCATACCGGATTTATTGGATAACTGGTCATACCGAATTTATTAGATAACCGGTCATACCGGATTTATTGGATAACTGGTCATACCGAATTTATTAGATAACCGGTCATACCGAATTTATTAGATAACCCGTCATACCGAATTTATTAGATAACCGGTCATACCGAATTTATTAGATAATCCTTCATACCGAATTTATTAGATAACCCTTCATACCGAATTTATTAGATAACCGGTCATTCTGAATTTATTAGATAACCGGTCATACTGAATTTATTAGATAACCGGTCATACCGGATTTATTTAATAACCAGTCATGCCGAATTTATTAGAAAACCAGTCATACCGGATTTATTGGATAATCGGTCATACCAATTTATTAGATAACCGGTCATACTGAATTTATTAGATAACCGGTCATTCTGAATTTATTAGATAACCGGTCATTCCGGATTTATTAGATATCATTTTTAATTTATTAGATAACCGGTCATTCTTAATTTATTAGATAACCGGTCATTTTGAATTTATTAGATAACCGGTCATTCTGAATTTATTAGATAACCGGTCATTCCAGATTTATTAAATAACCGGTTATACTGAATTTATTAAATATCCAGTCTTCTACTTAAAATATATATTACAATTTGTGGCTCTGTAATTGGTACCTAATGACCAATTCAAAGATGATATATATACAATATATATTTACATAGTTATAGTTAAATCTCATAATTTCTTATTTTTATTACTGTAGGATAAAAAAACAATATAAATAGGAAATATGCGTGGGATAATCGTAATCGTTTGATAATTTATTAATCATTTTGCTATAATTTAATTCGCAAATTGCGGAAGATTATGCTTTGATCGGCATTTATTTATTTGCAATTTTTCTATTCGCATAACTCAAAAGGCATTCATTAAAATTTATTGAAATTTGGTGAGACGATTGGTCATTTTGCAGGAACCATTTGGTCAGATTTTGGTTACAATAATCAAATATTCTTTATAATTTCCATAGTAAATTATATGTCATTCATTTTTTAGGCTCTAAAATTCTTCTGGATAATATTCACAAATAATTTTTTCTAATAATTATGTTGGTATATTTTCCACTGATCAATTTCAAATGCCAATGTGCCTATGTTAATATAACAACAACCAAAGAATGTACTATGTTTACATATTAGGGCATTAACGACTTTAAACATAAGTTACGAGATGATGGATACATTCACTATACACCTGATCATAAGAAGGCTGAACCTCTTTGTTACTGACAGACACTCGCCTCAAACACATCTGTTGTAAGTTTGCGTATATTCTATTGCTAATGAATGCAAGAAACTTTGGTGTGAATACTAATTTGAGGGGAGGTGAGTGGGAGGGGATTTGATGGGGAGGAGAGGAGGTGAGAATGAGGAGGGGATTTGATTGGCAGGAGAGGAGGTGATGAATAGAAGGGGATTTGATGGGCAGGAGAGAAGGTGAGAGGTTGAAGAGGAGGAGATGAACGAACGAGAGGATATTAAATGGAGAGGAGAGGGGATGAACGGGAGAGGATTTAATGAGGAAGAGAGAATTTTTTTTCTAATTTTCAAGAACAAAAATAAGAATAGAATCATTTTATAATGAACTAACTGTATATCCATTTCTCTATAATCACAAATACAATTCATCGCAATAAATGATTTTATGTTAGGTAAGGTATAATTAAGAAAGAAAGGGAGGGACAGAAGAGGTGAATAAAGAGGAGAAGGAGGTAGTGAAGAAGATGATTAATGATAGAGATGGAAGATTGACAAAAATTATATTTATTCGATAATTTGACTATATTCCTTATCATTATTTAATTCAGAAATAATTATAGCGCTAATGTTACTTTTAATTCAACTAGAATAGTAAGAAACCTTTACAAAACATTAAATGCACCACGTCAATTTTTGAACAAATTTACGCCTACTTCTGGGGAATTAAAAGTCGAGTGCTTCTTTAACACATTGAGAAACTTGGAGAGCTGGAGGAGAAATTTCCAAGTTTCATACAAATTATTTTGATAAATGGAAAAAAAAACAGATGTTTTGCTTTTGAAAGCCATTTTATTTTTGAATTACCTCCATATAGAATGTTGTTTGCAATTGATAATTCATTGCAGATTATGTACTAGTTATAATTTTATTCCATTTAATAGTAAGTTATCCATAAAATTGTTTTGTAATATTTTTTACCTCGTCGATATGAATACAAAATTTTTCAAATCAAGTTCAATAATTTGATAAATATTACATGATAATATTTTAAATTTATAAAAAACCCTAATCTAAATTCCTGACTATACACTTCCTTGACGATAATTAAGTAGTAGATCTTTACTTGCCAGCGTGTTCCTGGGATAATAGGGCCACTCAATTAGATTATAATGTTCATGTACGGCTCAGGTTATCTCGGGTAGCTTTACTATACCCAAGAGAGACTGTAAAGGCCTAGTAATTGCCTGTTAGACAAAGTAATAATGCCCTCAGGACTCTCTATGAAGAACTTCACTTGATACTTTACCTAGAAAAAAATATGCGAACTAACAATTAACTGAAGAGTGGAATGGAAGATTTCAAATATTAATATTATGATGTAGTTATTTATATATTCTTTGCTGGTTTAGGTATTAGATATCTAGTATACTATAAAAACTCTTCAGTTTAAAACAAATGAAATTATATTATCAGTTTATTAGTGAGATTCTAATTCAAATAAAGAGATTGGATTCATAGATACTATATAGTATTTAGGTTCATAATCTAAGTTTAATAAACCTGTGCTTAATGATGATATAAATTTGTAATAAATACAGTAATATGGTCATATATTGGTTACTGTATTGTATAAATTGTTTTATTAATATTTACTAAATTAGTTATATAAAATTATATAAGCTATATAGATAAACGAAGAAGTTAACGATATCAGGTTTAGTAAAATTAATTCTTAATTCTCTGTTTACGAAAATTGCATATAACATATCAAGCAATAAATTTTAAAGAAACAATATATTGAACCTATCTTGAAAACAATTAATGATTATTCTATAATATCTTCCAAATTATATGAGACTATAGACTATTCATTAATTTTCTTGCTAATCATATTCAACAATTTTATTCCAGGTTTCCTGAACACTAACGAATTACCGCATCAGAGGTCGATAACCAACTACGGCCTGATGGATCAGATAGCGGCCCTTCACTGGCTCAATGAGAACATTGCCGCGTTCGGAGGAGATCCCGACAGTATTACTCTTTTCGGGCACGGAACCGGAGCAGCTTGCATAAACTTCTTACTCACTTTTAAAGCGAAGCCACAAAGTGAGTAATAGGTATTAACTTCTGTAAAGGATAAGTTCCGAGTTATCGGACAGTTTCACATATTGAATCATATGAAATGAATAAATAAACGTTATTTTATAACTCGTTAATTTAATTGGTATTCATGATAACCGCAGGCAACATAGATACCATTTTAAGTAATTAGTTAAATCATCATAAAGGCTTCTTTGCACATATCAGGGATCCATCCGGTATTTTTCCGGTCAGTGATATTTTAACACTGAGAGGAGCCAGTGCTGTGTGAATGTGTCCGTTGAAATTAAAGTTACGATATATTTTTCACTAACACTGAATCACTGAGAGGAGACGGACCGGACAGATCCCTGACATGTGTGAAGAAGCCTTTATAAAGTATTTTTAATATAATCGAATATGTGAAACCGTTCGATATTTCGGATCTTTAAATAATTACTAAATAGTATTACATCAAAGTATTGCTGAATTTTCTTAGTTCATATAATGAGGGAGATGTTTATTAAATTCCGTATTTTAGAAAGTGACGATCATGAATCTAGAAATATCAATATGTGTTCAATACGTATTGGGAACTTTTTAATTTGTCTGAAAATAAAAATATTTGCGAATTATCTTTTTATTTTCAAATCTATATTGATATACATTTCAATATTTTTAATGTGATTTGCAGGATGAAGTAAATTCATCATGCAAGTTAAATTTAAATTTTAAATTTTTGAAAAAAAAACTTGATATCTATTATTATTGTTCATTTAGCGATCACAGCAGTTTCATGTATATTTATATAATCCACCTACACTACTTCATCAATTGTCTTTATTTTCATCCCTTAAAATTTCTAAATCATTATGTATTTCAATCATTAACACCAACCAACAAAATCCTCTATACATTGACGTTTCTTTTGATATCTTACACCTAAATAAAACCTTATAAATATATATACCAAATTCTTGCCAGATCTGATACATCGGGCGATCCTCATGAGCGGTTCTTCTTTAGCCCCGTGGGCACTAGTGCCCGATCCAAGGAAGCACACCCATCAACTAGCCACCTCTCTGAACTGTTCCCATGTGGCGATGGGTGAGGCGCTGAAAAGATGTTTACGAAGGCAGAGCGTCAAGGATATTCTTGACGCTCAGGTGGAGGTGGGTTTAAAGGGCCGTACACATTCAGAGTTTTTTAAGTCTTTCCACCAGACTTTTTGCTAAGCTCTTCCTACTTTTTCCACGAGAAGTATAAGAAAAAAAAATTATATAGTTTTTTTCTTACATTCATAATAAGTAGGAGGAGCTTAGCAAAAATTCTGGTGGAAAGTCTTAAAAAACCCTGCTTGTGTACGGCCCTTTACAGAACCATTTTATGGTGACATGATTATATATTAATATATATTGATTGCTTGTTGTACTGTTAATTATATTTCATTATTTCTCAGATTAGTATTTCGAAAAGAGATATTAATAGAACTAATATTAATAGAATTATTGATTAAAAAACCAAAACTGATCCAAATCAAATTTGTTGTAGTATTTTGATAAGCAGTTAAATTGTTTCCATGTTAATTCATAATATTTCATTTTTATAAGGTTTCTTTTTAATTAATTTACAGGTACAAGAGTATTATTTTGCATTCGGACCATCAGTTGACGGAGTGGTCATTGACACTGAGTTGGACACTAATCCAGTAGCGTACAGAAACCGTCTGGCATCTTACGACGTTATGTTTGGTGTCACACCTTCTGATGGAATATTTAGTTTCAATGAAGAGGATTTGAGAGGACTTACGCTGGAGAAAAGGAACCAAATTCTGAGAAGCTTCATACGTAACACTTACAAGTAAATCATTTAATGGCTCTTCAATTTGATAGTTGAAATTTCTCTATAATTTTATTAAAATTAAAGAGAAATCTCTTTAAATTTTTTATTAAAATTAAAGAGAAATAGGTCATGTACAATACTTTCATGAACTATATTTGCATACAAAAAGCATTCTCGATATATTGTGAATAATTTTTAAATATTGAAAATTTATATTTTATATTGAAGGTCCATCTAGTGTTCATATTGAATCAGATATGTAAATTGGGTCCATTTTTATTCTAACTATAATTCAAATTGTCTTATCTAAAGAGATCATTTTAAAATTCCAATATCAACAACTTATATCTCAATTCTGCAGTTATCATCTGACCGAAATTCTGGCCACTGTTGTGAATGAGTACACCAATTGGGATAGGCCCGGATCATTCCCAATCACGACCCGGGATGAGACCGTCTCCTTGCTGTCTGATGCCCTTTACGCCGCCCCTGTGGTTCATCTTGGTGCTCTTCACTCTGTGGTGTCGAAGAAGAGTTTCTTCTATGTGTTCGACCACCAGACCAGATTCAACGATTTCAAAAACCCTAGCTTAGACGTTAGTGAAATGGTTCATAACACAGTTGGAAAAATTAAATCAGTAATTGTAGTAACTACAGTAATGAACTCTTTGCCCGTTATTTGAAAGTATTTTTCATTTGATAATTATCAAATTTTTTTATGACGATACAACATGTGTTAAAATGATGAATTAAACTTCAATTTTTATCCTTTCAGAGGGTTGGTGGGTTACATGGGGATGAGTTGTCGTATATTTGGGGTGCTCCTTTAGTGTCATCACTCAGCTTCTTCCCCTCTAACTTCACCATCCAAGATAAGAAAATTGCAGAGGCTATGCTGTCCTATTGGACAAACTTTGCAAGAACAGGGTAAGCCGCTAGAAAATGAGACATATTAATGAGGAAGAATTCAATAAATAGTTAATAACTTAACCTTCTTGATTACAAAAATTAATATTTTTCAGATACATTTATTCATTATATTGAAAGATGATGTTCATATCATGTATTTCAAATTCAGTTAAATGCTAAGTAATATAATATTTTTATCGTACATTCATATAAATAGTTTGTGAAAAGTGGTATTATTTAATAGAAAAATTTGAAAGACGGGGATTTTGTAAAGTAGAATTTTAACGTATATGTATGAAAAATATAAATTTCATTATACGTAAACAAAGGTATTCATTCATTCCAAAATTATGTCCTTTTAAAATAAATTAGCATCATTATTTTGTTATATGTATAACTTTATATATTTACAGAATTTAAATAATTTATCTTCCGTCCAGACAGCTAGTGCGTGTCTATCTTATGTATTGTGTAACATATACATGTATATCGCACTCTAACGTCATTCTTCGATATCAGACAATCCCATTCCGGTCCATATCTTCTTCCAAGCCATTCCTAACCGTGACAAAATGTTGCTGTCATCGCAAAATCCGAAGAAAATCTCGCCCAGTCATCGACCGACTTCCATATTCACTCCTGCCGAAAATAGCGCAAAACATGCAATTTGTCATGCTCTAGAAAATCGATGATGTCTGTTCGGAAACTTTGATTCATATCACAGATGAAAATTGAATGTTTTATTTCACTGCTAAACAAACAGTTTTATTTAACACATTTTTGAACAAGATAGAATATTAAAAAAAAACAAGTATTTGTATACTGAAACGATTTTCCGACTTATTTATTACAAGAAATTCAATTTATTTTGTATAATATCATTACATGTCCTCAATCTATAGAGAATATTAGACCATTCTTTCTCTGACAGTAATTCGTTCTTTACTGGCATATTCGACTCCAAACTGAGCTGCTGTAATAACCATTCTTTTGAACATTTTTCGTTCCATTTGATCTCGAGTTAATTTCCCTCATCAAATTAAAGTTTTCATTCAAACAATTGAAATCTAATTAAATGATACCATTTCAGCAATCCAAATTTTCTGCACGACGAGATAATGGATAAAAATGACAAGAATAAATTCAGGAATTTAGAGTGGCCAGTTTACGACCAAAAGCATCGTCGTTATTTGGATATAAGTGAGTATTTATTTTCTGATATTAGTCTTAGAATTATTTTATTTCCTTGTTTAAATATGGTATATTTAAATGAATATTAACGCAAAGAAGATTCCAATAAATGAATGTTTATCTTCTATTTTTTGAATTGCAAAACAATATTGCTGTTGAGAATTTTGTATTTAATTTATTAGTTATTTATTTTTAGTTATTTTACTTAGATTTTGTATTAGATATTACAATATATGTTAATAATTGAAATTTGTAGGTGGCCGCCCACGCGTCAACGACCATTACCGGGCTCATCAACTCTCATTCTGGCTAAAACTCGTGCCCGAGCTTCATCAAGCTGGTGCCGATGCCCCAGAAAATCACCATCACTTGGTGAACCACAATGACTGGGCTACTTACAGGGGCTATGTTAGGTCGCAACCAGTCACTAGGTGTGTAACTAGTCATCAGAATCCATCACACAGAAACTCCTGAGTTATGAAGTATTGGTTCCTTCATAAATCAGAGCCACTTCACATCTCGGGTGCACTGATAGTTTTCTATGATTTAAATCTTAAGAAACTATCGTTATTGAGAGATAACTTGACTCAATTTTGATGTTTATCATTTCCTATAATTAAAACTTAGAAAGAAATACTTCATAACTCAGGTGCATTCCAAAATTCAGATCCTTCATTACTCAAGTGCTTCATAACTCAGAACTACAGAACGCTGGAGTTTTACTGTACCTGGAACCATTCATAACTTTAAAACATCAATACAATATTTTAAATTGGATTTGTATTACTTTTTGAATCAGATTATAATGAAATGAATAACGTCTTTGTAACCCCAAACAGAATTATCTTACCACCCGATACTACAACTGAAACCGCCACGACCAAGCGGTATAATGTGTCAGCAGTTCTGCAGTCCACTCCTGGTAGTGCTGGGGAATTTTTCAATGGATCATGGCGGAGTCAACCACGCCTTCAAGATAGTTTCACAGTGTATTCAACTACTCTATCGGTAACGATTGCAATTGGATGCTCGATGCTCATTCTAAACCTTCTTATCTTTGCTGCTGTTTATTATCAAAGAGGAAAATCACAAATAGAAATGAGGAAAGTCTCTGAAAATGGTGGTTTGCTTGCTCCAGCTCACAGCATTAGTGGTGAATTAGGTAATCAACAACCTCCTGGTAGTCATCATCAAATAGTTCTCCATCACGGTGGTAAGATGCAGCACAAGAATGTACATCACCAATCCCATCAAGCTCACTTGCCTCCACCTGAATTTGCTGATCACCCGCAGCAAAAGATGTGTCAGGATACTGCAGCACACCTCGCAACTCTTCCTCGTGGTGGCGTTCGACCGGTCGGTCCTCCAGGATCAACACTTACACTATCAGTATCCAGAGCTCCTGCTCCCCCACGTGTTCCACAACAGTCACACGTTTCGGAAGCTCAGCCACTATTGCATCAAGGTCAGCAACAACAAACTACTACTTTTACTCTAGGATCTCCAGGTTCTCTCACGAAGACAACTATCTGCGAGAACGATATGAAGAGTCAACTGCGTGTATAGCGCCATGAATCTTGTACAGTAATTCACGCCTAAAAACCTAGCTCAATGTAGTAAAATATGATTAACGTAGGATACGGGGTGAAATAGTATGAAAATCAACACTTTTCCATTTTCGTATTATAGTGTACACTACTAGTTATATAGTATGAACACATGATTGAAGTTTAGAGTATTATGCATTTTAATTTGCATTCAGGGTTTTTAATGCTGGTGCTAATATTATAATAATTAATTTGTGAAATATGAATTACCCTTTTTTTTCTAATCACTACATTGATATTCATATATAGTGATTTTTATATCTTTTAAGGACAATAGGTGAACAAATGAAAATAAAGTTTTGTATATATAAAATGCATTTTACAATAACTAAAAATATTGCATTCCATTTACATAAGACAGGAATATTTATCATATTTGTAGCTGTAAGTTACCGAATTATCAAAACATTATATGAAAATAAATTCCCATTTTCAGCTATAGTTGTATTGTATTATGTGCATATCTAATAAATATGATGTTGAGAGTTAATCAGCCTATACTATTAAGGGCCGTACACACGTAAGGCTTTTTAAGTCTTTCCACCAGACTTTTTGCTAAGCTCCTCCTACTTTTTCCACGAGAATATATCATTTTAGTTGGTATTCATGATATCTGTAGGTATCATGGATACCAACTAGAATAAATAATAATTATATAGTTTTTCCTTATATTCTCGTGGAAAAAGTAGGAGGAGCTTCAAAAACCCTACGTGTGTACGGCCCTTAGTGATGCTATACGACAAAATTTATTTCTATTTTTTACTTTCAGATCATAATTAAATTTGAGTATTCGTAACAATATTTCTTTCAGCAGTACTGGAGTATTAAAAAGTGTAAAATTTACAATTTAATTGATACTTAATTTGTCAAAAGTAGTAATTGATATTTTTATGAATTAATTTAAGTGACAATTGCCAAATATTTTCCAAATCAAAATTTTTATCATTTTACGAATCAGGATGGATATATATTGTATATTTCCAAATACAATCACGTTAGATATAACAAAATCATTTTCAGAATATCACCAGTATCATTTTCAAACTTCAACCAAAAAAAATGATAGATGTATGTAATGCGAAATGAATATTTACTTAAATGTAGATAAAACCATGAATTTATGTTTTGTGATGAATGTTATATATGTAAATAACTGTTTGAATTTACTTGGATAATGTTTATAAAATATTGTACTGAAATCAATCTTTATACAAAAATTATCATCGTTAGAAAATGTGCGATCTACATGAAACTAATCCTGTATCATCTACGTGTCGTTCAATTATTTATTAAACCTAAATAGCCAAAATATTGTATAAATGATCTAACTTGATGTGTACATAAATGTTAAATTAGTTTTACTATATAAATTATCGAAATATCTATGAATGTAAATAACTTACAATTATCAGTTTGGTTATTCATACGAACAAGTTTATTTTCGAAGGTGGTATAAATGGAGATATAATTCACTGTAGGTTCATCAATATTATATAGCAAAATAATAGTCATCTTTGTGCATTTATTTACATTGAAATATATATGTATAACCACGTGAAAATAGAAAATAGAATTAAAAACTCAATTTCATGTTATTAAGCTGCGTATCAATATTTAACTTTCATACTGTTTTACTCCATATAATATACAATACATCAATTTTTACAGTTGAAGTTTGCGTATATAATACAGCCGATAGTTCATTTGTAAAGTGAACATTTCGATGCTTTTCATCAAAGGTAGGATTTAGAATTGAAAGGTATTTTTTCTATTCAACTGACAATATGTATTTATAAACATTCAGTTAGGTATTCATCCCTCAATCAACAGTGTTCAAGTAATCCTCAGTTTAATTTAATAAAGAGATCTATTGTTCTTTGGCTTTCATTTCTCATTATTATAGAGAATGCAGATTTTTATTGACCTCCTTATACATAGTGGTGTGCCCAATAAGGTTACGTTTCTTCCGTCTTCAATTTTAAAAATATACTAATTAGCGCATGAGGTTTTTAGATACTGTCTCTACCGCATACGTTTCTAATGATAATGTATTCCAGGATTATAGGTTTTTACTGCTTTTGACTTCAACGTAAAAACTTCTCTGATTGGTTGGCAAAGAAGAGGGGGCGGAGCACTAAAGGGTCAGTGCTCCGCCCTCTGTTGGCTCCTCCTTCTTGTATATAGTTTCAGTCGGAATAATTTGCTTTTCAAATAATAAAAACCTTGAAACTCTTATTATAGATGGCTGTAATGTAGTTTTTCGTATCCACTAATTTGTTGTACTGCACACTTCATGATTATTTAATGACTTTGCAGGGAGGTTTGGGAGGCGGCATGTTCCCCTATACTCTTATTGTGAACCTCCATAGCCAATCAGTGAGCTATTAGCCTTAGCAAACGTGATTGAAATTTGTTTCTTTTCATATCTGACTAGACATTCTTCCTTTAAGAGGAAATCAGTAGGTGTTCTACACATTAAAAGCTTCATGATGGATTGTCATTCTGATAACGACTCAATATATATAAAAAACAGTTATATACGATGCTATAATTATACACTCAATTAAACGTCTTATTTCTTTCCTTGTTCGCAGTATATTCTTATAATTACTTTTTAATTGTCATCACTGGCTCGTGTAGTTGGTTGCTTCCATATGGCATCTTATAGAAAAAAAAACTGTCATCGCTTTCTTATTGAAGCAGTCTTCCCATTCAAAGGCAGTAAATATATTAATAAGCACCTACTTTATTATATAATTAATTCCCTACTCATTAACAAAAAATACAGTGGATTTGCAGATGGTTTATATGTTATCTTTGTATCCACTTCATCTTTTTTTCATACACAGAAAAAGTTGCAGGATAAAAAAAGGTCTACATTATCTACATTCTGTAGGTCATTAAAATATAAAGATTGAACAATTTTTAAGATCCATAATCTTAAGTAAAACTTCAAAGATGATTTTTAAGTAAACCTCTTGATAAAACGAAAATTTCTTTGAATAGACATCATTTTAATCGAATTCATTACACTGTATGTATACGTTAAATATTTGATTTCGAGCTGTTAATTTACAAAGTTCTCCGATTAGGTTCTTATGTACTGCTTCATAATATTATTTTTCGTCAATGAGTGTAATTTCATGTTAATTTAAACTAATAAAAGATAAAGACTCAAACCACTCAAAATTATACTTGTTCTGTCATAATGCTGGTTTAATTCTCGCAGTCGATTTTGTTTTAATTGAAGTAAATTATTCTTTTAGGACCGAATCATCTTATTCAAGTTTTTTATTTCACTTGAAGAAATATAAGAATTGAATTTATTTATAAAGTGAGAAATAAAACTAATTTTCAAAGATCTTCCAAGTTCTGATTCGATTTCAAATATTTATCTAATATTGTATATATCTTTATTTGCTACCATTCATATTAAATATTATGAACGAATTGAAATAATTGTTGCATCAAGTTTCTGTTACAACAAAAATAGGTAGGCATGTAGTTTGGTGATGGAGTTAATTTGTAGTGAATTCAAAGTTTCAATAGTATATTACTTACTGAATGATAATCAGAATATAATACAAATCTTTCTGCCCAAGAGTACATTATCTAAATTGGATAAAGAATACAAATCTAGTTTTGGAATTGTTTATTGGAAACATGAATATAAATCATTATTTGGCAATATATCTGCATAACTAAATTTAAATTTATCTACATATATCAGTAGTAAAGTATTGCAGTAAATGACACAGTGAATAAGTTATTGATAACTATTCCTAACTATGCACCTATCACTAAGATACACAACGTAAGCAGCGTGTCAAAAAACATACTAATCAATGGTAATGAATTTTAAATCTAAGTTTCCTAAAAAGATAAATTACACCATATTCATACCATAAGGTTGGGAATATGATGTAAGGGATGCAAGAAAATATAAATCAACACTATATTCCAATATACAATCATTCATGGCATGGAAAAATCAAATAGAAAGTGAGCATAAGATAATAAATATACGTATTATTTTGATCGCTCCCATGCATAGAAATACAGTAGTGGGGGCTAGGTAGGGGAGGGGGAGACGATGACACCTCCCCCCCCCCTCCCTGCCAACTTCTGTCAAAGTGATTAGAGACAGATAGTGCTGAATATATTCTAAATATTGAAAGTAGGTATATTTATAATTTAATGTGAATCACGTATTGAGTATACTATTCTTCTGAAAAATCTCTTTCGCCCTCCAGAAATTCAGTCAAGTTTCATTCTTCCACAGCTGTTGACTTTTATTTTTCACTGCACTCTCGGTCACCCTCAGGATAGAACTGGGAGTTCGGACACAAGGGTAGCCTAGATCCCTCCCCTCCTTCTACTCCCTTCCTACGCTCTCCTCTCGCGCTCTCTGCCGCTCAGAATCTCTAAGCATCCCGTCAGCAGAACAGATTTCAGCAGCGAAAACACTTCTGCTTTTTATGTCTGGGTATTGACCTTACAAGTGAAAATTTGGAAAATACGGAGAAAAATATATTGATGTAAATTGCAGCATTCCTAAAGCGTGGATCGACAATTGGGCCTAAGACAATTGGGCCCACTGAAAATTGGTCTAGCCGACATATGGATCCAAGACATTTGGGCATAACACTATTGAGCCCGTCGACAGTAAGGCCCAAATTTGAAGAGCAAAAACAGTTCTCCTCTTTCGTGTCTGGGCATTAACTTTTATTACACATGATTATTTTGGAAAATACGAAAAAAAAGAATACAAAAAGTGTATTGGGTATACGTAAATGGAACAAACCAGAATGCTATGATTTACGCATTTCTCTTCTTCGATTGTCAGGCCATTGACCTTATGGATGTACATAGAACTTTAGTAGATAATTGCTCTTATAGCCTCGTATAGATAATTATTTATGCATACAATATTACAATCAAATCCTCTGGTTGTGAAATTAGGTGCTAGGACAATTCTTCGCCAAACAATAATCGTCCACGGACAATTCGTCGCCGGACAATTCGTCGCCTGAACAATTCATCAGCGGACAATTCGTCGAAGATTGAAAATAAAAGAGATATAATTCACAATATTATTATAACTTATAGAAAATTACAAATTAAACTAGTACATAAAAAAAATCAACTATTTGTATATTCATATTTTACTAGGCTGGTCATAATTGCAAATATAAATATAAAAAGAGTTAAAATTCATGTATAAAATCACTGAAAAAAAAAACTGTAACACAATGTTAACCGTTTCACTTTTTTAGCAGTACAAACATTTAATAATTATTGCCATGTCAATTTTCAACAAAACATGTTAAAAATTTTCTTAAACTCTAGGAAGCAATATTTAAGATTTGAGCTATGAAAATTTAAGCATTTTTTTATAATTTTATATTTTGATTTTATATGTCTATATATTTTAAAATTTGTATCGTAATTGCGGATCACATTTGATGTATGTCTATTAATTTCCTTGTATTTTCTTTATTGATGGATTTTAACACCTCAAAATTTGTCTTTAAATTTAGAATTAGTTAGAATTTTTCTCCACTAATCATCAATGAAAACCTATGTATTTGGATGGATTTTACTCAGAGAAATGATAGTTCTGACCTTTTCAATAAAATTTAGATTATAATGTACAGATATATAATTATATAGTAGTGTATATAGTAATTTTGTTTGTAAAAAGTACATTATATAAAACAAATAAAAGTGAATTATCTACCACGTATTTTGTTGAAAAAAAATTAAATGAATGAATGCCTTTTCACAAAATATAATTATATATCATTTATTTTCAATCGGCGATGAATTTTCCGGACACCGTGAAATTGTATGCCTAAGTATCTTCAGTGAATTCAAAGAAAAAATATTGAAAATGAGAACTTGAATATTGTTACCTATTCATATTTTTTTTAAATTTATTTAATGACTATATCTTTGAATGTAAAAACAATTTTGGCCATTTTTAGTATCATTTGCTGTTAAGAAATAATGTAAAAAATATATGTGGAAATCCCAAGATAAGTAATAGTTCAAAATGATAAACGGAAATTGAGAAATAGAAATATGTCAAAATATACGTGAATGTTAATGAAATACTATAGGTTTTGCAATCTTGCATTACTTACTTAACATTAGTATCTAATATTCATTTGTGATATGTTTACTTTCAGATATTATTTCTTTAAACTATTGTACCAAAAATCAATTAAAAAATTCATGAAATTCATATAGCTTTACTCAATTCATTTTCCTGTCTATCCTCTAAGACCATCATCAACTTCTACCATTGATTTCATTACGATCTGTTTAGAATTCTTTTAATTTGATTATTTTTTCGCTTTATCACGAGATCAAAAAATCCTCTGGCATTTACTGCTGCTTTCTGATCCAAACCACATGTGTACCGAATCTACCAACTAACTTAATAAACTCTGACTGATGCCAATTTGAAGAGCTAGGCTTCACGTACCGAAAGAAAGATGTATTGCACTCAGATGTTATTATTTTGATATTAACCATCTAGAGATTTTTATGCAACCATTTTACACATTTTTACATTATTACCTTCGTTAAATTAAAGAAGGCTATATTCTGATCAGCAATATTTAATTAATCTTACATCGAAAAATTTCAGAAGGTTATGTTTGACTGCCAATATTTATTTACTTATAGATTTGAATACAAAATTTTGTTATTCGCATAACTCAAAATATTTCAACCAAATTGCCTGAAATTTGGTAAGACGATTGGTCATTATCCAGGAACCATTTGATTTGATTTTAAGAGCAATCCGGTGAAAGATCAAGGTCAAGGTCATTCAATTATAACTCAAAAGTATACAGCCAAATGGCCTGAAATTTGGTGTGATGATTGGGTTTTTTAATCCAAGAATCATTTAATTAAATTTTTGGAGCAATTGGGTCGAAGGTCAAGGTCACAAAGAAAGGTCAAAATGAACAAAAAATCATGCGCTTTACGGTTGCATGTTTTCGTTACCGTATGTTATTATATATGTGATCGTTAAAAAATTATAATTCAGACCAATTAAAACAGAATGAAATCTCCTTCGACATTAATTAGCTCCTAATTCTGATCAAAGGATTTCGATATCATATTTCATTCCCATCATTATCAAAATTAGAGCCGTATTTGTTTTGCTTTTTATATAGGTCATTAGTTTCAAATAACGAAATCAAATAAAGTAGAATCTCTATTGAAGAAGAGTTATGGACAAAGAACAGATATAATTCATCAAACCTATAAGGCCAAATTTACCTTCAAAAACAAACCGTTTGCCGATTTCTACATACAATATAAAAATATTTAAAAAATTATACAAAGCAAATGATACTAATAATGTGAACTATAAAAGTGGAAAAAAAATCATGGATATAGTATCAATTCTAGTATTGATTTACAAAATGAGCTGTACATTTTTTAAAAGTGGATATGGTTCTCTATTGCCGTATTTTTACTGATTAATCATTTAATATTGATGGTGCTAAACGATATGCAGGGTATCAAAATAATAGGCAACCAGTATTTTGGATTAAAATATTTTCCGATATTTATAAGCCACTATTTAATGTTTCACTGCATATTGAAGATAATATTTTTCTCTATTAATTATGAATTCATTTCAATTTACGACAACGAACAATGGAGTGACATCAATCACCAAAAAGTTGGTCAAAATTAAAATCACGCTGAATACAAGTTCATAGAATGGAACAAATCTCTTCAAAATTCCTTCAAAACAGCAATATAAAATATGACTACAGAAGTAAAATTTAGGTAGCTGAAAAGTTGAAAAAATGTTATACCATTATCAGTTTCAATCTTCATGTCCTTCCACGTACCATCAGTTCATCTACGGACGTACACAATTCAGCTCTTTGTCTCATTGCCATTATTGATCTGCTGTTGATCATTTGATTATCCACTAAACAGGGGAAACAATTCTTACTATTCTTCAAATTCTCAAATTATTTTGTTCATGTAAATAGTACAAAACAGAGAATAATTATACTTGCAGAAGAGTCGCCCGTGTGATTTCATTGAATGGAAAGTCCAGGAGAAAAGGAAATTATTTTGTAACTTCTTCGATGACTTGCAACAAGCTAAACCTTGCCACATGTAGGGCAACGTGTTGCCATCTTCAGCATTCTATGCAGCCTCATGCTACTCATTACTTACTGCTGAACTGGTTGAATAACTTTTTACTCGTGCGGCAATGTAGTATGCTGCGTGTTGCCAAAATGTAGCCCCTTGGTGGAATCACGCCTTCAAATGAAAAACTCGATTCTTAAATGGAAATTTCTTGACTGAACAATTAGATTTTTTCATCTTTTTTGTTTTGTAGACTAGTGAATTCTTTCATGCTTCTGTTCTACCTTATTCATTTTCTTCTGATAGACTATTTACCTCTATAGAAATGTCGGTCACTTCTTTTGGTGTCCGGTTCTTAACCATCTTTGCAAACACTGGTGAAAATTAGTAATTTAATCAAAATGTTGAATGCGCCAACCCATAATCAGTAGCTGCTGCACACGTCTTTTCTAAATCGTGTAAAAATATATAAACACAAAATGAAATATTCTTGTAAATCTTGTTTTAGTTTCGATGTATTGAGTAAGAAACATGTTTAATTGTTTATTTTTTATTCAATTAAAATCATTAATTCATTGCATTTATAGATATTAGCCAGCTAAAAAGTAATTGCAGCAGATTCGAAATCCATTGGGTTGGGCAACCGAATAGGAAACCATATTTTCTCTCATTGAAATGTTTTCCAAAAATTATAATAGTGTTGAAAATATTTCCTCAATTTCGGGTTAATGTCACCCGATAAAATATTATTGCAATGTGCCTGTTATTGCACAGCATTATTTTTTAAAAGAGCAGACTAGTAAATTATGCACACTGGCAGACATCATCCTACATTCAAGTTCAGTGATTCTCTTCTCCATAAATCATTCTGGGGCATTAAAGGCGGAGCTTTTCCCCAGAGAAAACCAGCTCACTTTTCTTCTTCTGTGCTGCCTCAGGTTAATAAATTCAGAGGTCACATTAGCTCGGTGTTAAGGTTCGTGTTAGGGCAATTAGTCGAGATAAACGGCCCGTGAAATATATTCTCCAGTCCAGGATGTATATCACTCCCATGAGAGTTGGGCAAATAACAAAATAATGAGTAGACTCTTCACAAGTGAAAAGGAATTTGCTTTGTTTTACAAGATTATCTGGCATCGAATTTAATTTCGATATGACCTAGTGAACTATTTAAAATGGTTTATACTGATTTAATATTTGAAAAAAAAACTTTCTAAGATTAAATTGGATATATGAAATTTTAATTTCGACGGACAAAACTATCGTAAAAATTGTATTATTTTTCTTTCTAAAAATCATTTTTAATTAAGTAATTTAAGCAAGTAAAGATAACGGACCAGAAATAAAGCTAGTAAAGATAACGGACAAGAATTTAACCAATTAATTTAATAAAATGCATTACTGAAGCTTAAACACAGTAAAACTCCTCTTTAATGAAATCCTCTATAGTGAATGAATGGCCCGAGTAAGAAAATAGCAGCCTCTATGGTGAACAAATATTTAATATTTTGCTATGAATGGCCATCAGCTTTTAAAGTCTTCCCATTTACGGAAGACTGAATTTGTTCACTATATTGGCTATTTCCATATTCAGTAAACAGGTTTTCATTATAGAGGAGCTCTATACTGTGCCACCACATTCAAATAACTTCCGTCATAGAAAGTAATATCATTCCGAAAACATCTTCCTCGAACATTTCTATTCAATAATACTTCCATTTACCCGAGAGTAAATACTGTCATCGCAACACAGGCTCAGTAAACCCCTCTGATTGTGTCCAGTCAGCATGAACACTTTTCGATATTAAGCCTCCAGTTCAGGTTTTCTAATTGGACCGCCTTGTACGGATCATTAAAACAGATATATTGTCATTTCGCTTCCAAAAATTCATACTGTATGCCTTCAAATGGTGGGAGAATACGAAGACGCGAAATACAGAGAATAGTGGATCTAAAAGAAGGGGAATTAAAGATAATAACTAATTTAACTAAATACAGACACGTACTCACCTTCAATATTTTTTTCACAGTTTATTAGAGCAGAATTGTCTATTTAATTAAAAAAACAAGAGATAACTCATTTACTTCGAAGGTGTCTTTAAATTTTAGCACCATACTTGTGAATATTAAAGCTTATTCATATATTTTAGCATAAAGCCTTACAACATTCAGCAGTACTATCTATATCATATAAGAGAATTGAATAAATATTTTTGGTCATTACTGAAGACTTAATGAAGTCAATTTAATATTATTTGTCATTACCGTAGACTTAAAAAAGTTAATTCAATATTCTTTGTAATTACCGTAGACTTAAAGAAGTCAATTTAATATTATTTGTCATTACCGTAGACTTAAAAATGAGAATTCAAAAATCTTTCTAATTACCGTAGACTTATAAAGGTTAATTCAATATTATTTGTCAATTCCATCGACTTAAAAAATAACACTGATTTAAATTTCATTAAAGGAATTTCTCTATACAGGGTGGCGCAAAAAAAAGGAAACCTATTTTCAAATTAGTTTATTTTACAAACAATCAAAGCTAGAAACTTTCTGAAAACATAGTTTTATTCGATTACTTTTTCTGCATCTATATTAATGAACTGTTAAGAGTTAAGACATAAATTAAACACCCTGCAGCGAATTAAGAAAATAAAAATAAAAAGGGCTTGCGCGAGTACGAAATATATGAAAAAAATCATAAGAGGTATAATTCATTTTATATGGATGTGAAAACATTAAATTTTATTATTTTTTGTAACAAATAAGAGAAAATAAAACAACAATTATTATTTGAAAGTTGGTTTTTGAAGGTAAAATTGATATCTTTATAAAATCATCTCGCCATTGATTTTTATCTCCTATTCGATACCCTCAAATGCACCTTTCAAAAGAAACAAGAGTGTTTGTTGTGAAAATTTTTTTAAACACAAAGTTTTACGCAGGTTCAACCACACTTTGAACAACGCTTTCTGGAAGAATTTCCAACAACTATAAAATCGCATTGAAAATGTTAATAAGTTCAAAACTGAAGAAACCACTTTAAATTTGAACAAAAAGTGATCATGTCACAGGAGAAAAGAATGAACACATGAAAACATTATTCTTTTTCATGAACAGCATATTGAGAATACAAATATATCAATCAGTAGGTAAGGATTAGACATCACTAACCACGATTAGAGATATAATCCTTTGAAGAAGTATGCAAGGCTCGAACTCTTAGAACTGATTAACCGCACAGTCTAAATTTTGCGAAATGGTTTCTGCAAATAAATGCACATTTTGTAGAAGATATCGTAATTAGTGATGAAGATGTATTTCCATGAATGAAAGAGTTAATAAGAATAACGTTAATTTGATGAAAAATTATAGGATTTAATTTTTACCACTACCATATGGAAATAAATTATTCCTATTATGAATTTTTTTTATGTGGATTTCGTGCTCGCGCAAGCCCTCTTCATTTACCTTTTTTAAATTCACTGTATGATGTTCAATTTTTGTCCTAACTTTTAACAGATTATCAAGATAGATGCAGAAAAAGTTGATGAATAAAAGTTTGTTTTTAGAAAAATTCTATCTTTGATAGTTTGTAAAATAAACTAGTTTGAAAATGGGTTTCCTTTTTTTGCGCCACCCTTTATAATAAAGACTTAAGTAAATAAATGAAGTAAATACACTGTAAGTAATGAAATAGGAAAAATGAAGAATATAGATATGTTACGCAAGGGAATATATAGGTTTGATATTTTGATTTTTATGTGTTTCTTCAATCCATGTAAATTTTTTTATTTATTTAAAATGGAATTCAGACACTGCATGGCATAATCATAATAATATTATAGTACTAATCAATGATCGAATAATGAAATTTGAAAACATGGACCATGTGTGATTGCTTCGTTACAGCAATATTATAATCATTAAAAACAACAACGTTATCTTGAACGAAAAAGTACACTTGTTCAGTAATAATTATCAATGAATTGAAAATAACCCTACAAATTCTATAAAAATATTCTGATAATCGTAACCAATCCTTCTTTTTTTTTTAATGACATAATATATTACATGATTCAATATTTCACCCCAAACTAATATGCCAAAGATTGATGACTGGTGTCAACTTTCCAGGCAATCTAGGAATAAAAATTGCTACCAGGAAAATAGTTTATTCTGTAAAATGCTCGCAATATTTGAAATGTAAAGGGAATGATTTTTAGTAAATATATCATTATACAAAATCGAATTTGTAACTTAGACGAGATGATAAATTAAATCAAATATATTTATTGAATTATTATGAATTACTTTATTTTAAACTCCTGACAATAGTTGATACCAAATTACAGTTGCAAATAATGTGTCTAATACTAATAAAAATTATGATTAATATTAATTGACTATTATTTAATAAATATTTCAATCGATAAACAGTTTATAATCACATGGAAAAGATTCAAACACAACGGCAAATCCATATTATTAAGAGGTTATTTAAACTCAACGTTAAATATTTCTTTCAGTTTTCTAAGAAAAAAAAGTTTTCTTCATTTTTTTCAGATGTACCAGAAAATTGAAAAAATATTTCAACGTTGATTATAAATTTCCTTTTAAAAATATAGTGCATAATCAAACTAATACACCACAATCATTAAGAGAATCTACCAATTCTAATATTTTATTCCCCACCTTTGGAAGTTGGAAAGAAAAAAATAGCTTGCAAACAAACCGACACTGTTTGAGACTTTGTTGGGAGGAACTTACAGAAGTTTCATGGATAAAAAAAATGTTTGAAAGTTTCGTGTGTGGCCTAGGAAGATTTTTGGGAGATTTTGTTGGCAGCTCTTTTTCGATGTAATGTTTAGGAGTGAAACAAAGGCGTTAAACTAAGTTATTGGTTGACTTTGGGTAACTAAAAGAACTAAAATATAATGAAAAAAGTAACAGCGGCATGTTTTGATGTATAACAAATTTCGAGAAAAAGTTATACAGTACAATCTTTATGTATATAATGTTGAAGGATAAATAATGTAATTAAATTGTATCATTACCACATTGTTTTAATTTGCTTTATTAATTACAATCCCTGCAAGTATTTAAAAGAGTCTCTCTTTCGAAAAAATAAAATAAAAGTTGTGTTAATTGAGTTTAAATACTGTTGCGGGGAGACCATTAAAAGTTAGCAACGCTGTGTGTGTTTTCAGAACGAGATATCCAGAGCAAGCATCTAACTTTAATTCACGTGTATCCTTACTCTACTAAAATACAATGCTCGTAATTAATAAGTTAATTAGATGATGATTATTTAAATTAACTGTACTCTTTTAGTAGAACCAAAAGTTAATTTTTAACTAATAAAGGTTATAGAAAAAAAATATAATAAAGTTTTAAAAAAAAGTTATTCATATCTAAAAGATAAAATTAATAATATATATCATTTTCAATGAAAAGACACTTGTCAGTTATGTTGGGGAACACATTCTCAAATTTTATATTTGGATTGTTTTTTCATTATCAGATGTTGAATAACAATAAGCTGTAATTGAGAGCCATAACAAATGAGGCAATTAAAATGGTGTGTAATTCGCGTGGAGGTCTTAGGAATTATTCGGTCGCATTGGGGCAATGTTTGACTGCATTTTGAATATGCTGCTAAATTCTCTGAATGAAAATTAGAATGGGACCTAACAATGCAGAGCGTATTGGTGGAGTAATTGAAACGAAATTCATTCGTTAGGGAAATTAAACGGAAACCTTCTGAAAATGGTTCGGAATGCCATGGCACAATTCTGTAGAAATTATCATTAAAGAACGAATGTTTTTATCCGATATTTAGTACAATGATCTACTTTTTTTTTTTTTTTTTTTTTTGTTTAAAAAGACAATATTTTTCCATTAAAAACATCTACTTATATTATATATCGCTATTTCATTTTTCTTTCTATTCAAGCTCAAATATATTAGTAATACAATGAAGTTACTTTTTGATAAGATAAAAAATTTGATAATTAATAAGATTAGGTAAAATTAATTAGAATTTAAAATTTATATAAAATAAAATTTCTTTGGAGAAAACTGTTGATTCCTTTGCAATGAAATTACATAAAATGAACAGTAATTTCCTAAAGTCTGAAAGCATTTTATTCTCGATATTAATAGGAATACGTCTTGTGATGTCATTTGGATATTATATAGCAATTAATACATCAGTATAAAACAATAATATTATAATAAATCTATTCGTAATATTAAAACCTGATAGTAATAACCAGTTTCAATGTGGTTATATTTCCTTTAAATTGCGCCTATTTATTATTCATGGACTCGTAAAAATATAACATACACATTAGCAATAAAAAACAATTTTCATTCAGATGCTTTTAACAGCTGAATGCACATTGAAATAATCACTCAGTTCTGCTATCGAGGCTATTAAATTCCATTATAATTCTAAGCCGATGTTGTTGGTATTGAATTCCATAATATACCATTTCAGTGAGTCTGGTATATGATCGACAGGAAATTGTGGCTACGGAGAATTGATTCGATGTGCATAATACAACAGCGGTACACCATTACTATTTATACATGCTGATGCTATTCACGTTCGGTAGTCATTAATAATCATTGGACGGAGAGTTCCTTCATTCCGGAATGCATTTATCTGAGTTTAAATTGATTGCAATGTAAGAATGTTTCTCGATTGATGATGATGATGGGTTTTTAATATTTGAATAATATTTGAATAAAACACTGATTCTATTATAAGGACTGATTGAGTTTAGCATTTCTTTGACCTTACGTTATTTATAAGATAAAAATTGTATATCAGTTTCGTGTATTCTTCTTCATATGTCTGTTCTAATCAATACTTTGTTCTTATTATCATTTGCATTATTTAATATTCTACCTTATTATCATTTAAGCTTTATTTGAAGACTTTTAATTCAAAATTCATTTAGTTCTAACTGATATTTTAAGAATACAAATAAAGTTTCCTAATACAATTGTAATGTTTACATTTTCACTCCTATTGAAGAGTCAAATTTCTACCCTATTTTTTCGGAAAAGTAAACTTTCTTCCATTAACATGTTCTTTATGAGACAAATCAGGTTTACAAAAAGATTCTGAATGACCAAATATTTGTTCATTTTTCTTGTCTGCAGCAAATGAATTCAGTTAGAAGAAGAAGTTAATAAATGTCATAAGAAGTATGAAATGTGAAAAAAAAAAATCAAATTTTGATTATGCATAAGTCAGATTGTAAGAATCAATGAATTTATACACTATATTCTAAATAAGTAGTGCTTTTGAATGCTTATCTTTTTCAAATAATTCTAAAGCATTTTATCTGAAACACAGAATATGTTTATTTTGAACATATTGAAATACTGTATATAAATAAATGCATACACTTACATGCAATACTTATAAAAAAGTTAAGGTGCTGGCCATAGAAGAACAAGACAGTTCTTATATCAACCTACCAAAACGTGCTCTCTGTGCTAAATATACTTTAATTGTGACTATAAAACTTAATACTGCTATGAAGAGTCTTCATTTCTTCTTGGCCGAAATCTTGCTCTTCCATTGGGCTTCAATGCGATCTGACTGCCATTAGGACACTGTGAATTGGCAATAACAGAGTCATTCCTCCGTCATAACATTGCTGAAGACTCTTCCCTCTCTTTTCCAGGCAAGAAAGAACAAATTTATCTGAAATTCACTGTATCCTGGTACGCCAGTCAGTCGATTGGAGAAAATTATTCACAGTTATGATGCTTGGATACACTCTGTGACTATTGTTCGCAATCACTTGGAATTAACGTGTATAATGCAGTGATAACTGAGGGAAGAGGAATTCAATTAGGTGATACCGGATTCTATGTATAGTACAGTTTTTGTAGAATTATTCGAATGGTACATAAATTAGTTACCTGAATTGTAGAATAAGGTGGAGCAGTTTTTCAACTTTTCAGAGTTAGGTTTTATAATAGTGATATTTTTTTGCTCTGGTGCATTAAAATAAGGTATACAAAATTTAACACCTCTGGGTCATCATCTTCATCACCCGCAAGGGCCCCAAGGAAATTAATAATCGCTTAAAATCGTATTTTAGTTAATATTTTTTTAAATTCTATTTGCTATCAAATCACTCCGTAATAGCGACACATAACAAGAAAATAACCACCTTATAATGCAGTAAAAATTTCAAAGACATAACATACAGTCTTCATCCCCCACCAGAGGTCTTAAATTGAAGGGAAAATACGTGAAAATACCCAATTTCAATATGAGTTTAAGTTTACTTCAATTGTCAAAATAAGAACATTTATGATATTCTGTACCAATATTGTGATTCAAAACTATATAAATAGGATTTAATGAATATACATTAAAGTTACTTCATACCCAACGAGGTCCCCCAATCCTCAAATAATGGACCTCAATCCCTTAAAATCTTAAGGAATCCAACTGTTAATCTTAAGATTACATTATAGTTAAATTTACTATGGAAGTGTAAGTACCTGTTGATTTTTGGGGCAAAACGTTATTCAATAAGACCGAAAAGTTCCAGTACCTCCCAAACAAGTACAGAGTTGTAATATATGGTGTATAGCTTTCGCCTCATGTGAGTGAGGTCGTGAGTTCGAATCCTGCATTGACTCTGTGGGATTTATGCCCGATGTAGGAGAATGTTTACTGGCCAGGATGGAGTCACCTATCTGGGATTATCATTAATGAATTAGGAATATTATTAATCTATTAAATATTATTGATAAATGGTGTCCTTCAAAATAATGGTTATTATGCCCAACTGAATAATCTAATACTCATTACGACTCATGACAAATCACTTGTTATTCGCGACTGGGATTGAGAAGAGTTCTTAACACATACAATTTTCAAACTGACGAATCAGTATGAAATTTTCAATCTCCAAATTTGAAATAGAATGTTACAGTTTATTATGAATTGATTGACTGTCGTCAAGTAAATGAATTGGCGAAGTTCTTACCCTCTAAGTAATAAGTATGACAATATGCAATGAAAATAGCCATACATTGCGGATTCCAATTAATGAATAACTGCTCTTATGAATTCTCAATCAAGCACAAAAAATTTCACTGACGTATACAATCGTTTAATATGAAAATCATCGAGAGATGGCGTAATAAGAGCAAGAATCAAAGGAAGAAAACACGATCCAAATTTGAAACTAAAAACACTACAAAAAATTTTAGTTTCCTCTTGGATGGACAGTATGAAGTTTAACGCAACTTACACATCGTTGTGATCTCTGGGATGTTTTTGAATATATAAAACAACTCAGTTTTAATTTGACACGACGATAATAAAACACAGATTTTAAAGGGATTGAGGTCCATTATATGAGTGTCAGGGGACCTCGTGGAGTATGAAGTAACTTTAATGTATATTTATTAAGTCCTATTTATATAGTTTTGAATCACAATATTGGTACAGAATATCATAAATGTTCGTATTTTGAGAATTAAAGTAAACTTAAACTCATAGTGAAATTGGGTATTTTCACGTATTTTCCCTTCAATTTAAGACCTCTGGTGGGGGATGAAGACTGTATGTAATGTCTTTGAAATTTTTACTGCATTATAAGGTGGTTACTGTTATGGAGTTATTTAATAGAAAATAGAATTTAAAAAAATATTAAACAAAGTACGATTTTCAGTGATTATTCATTTCTTTGGGGCCCTTGCGGGTGATGAAGATGATGACTCAGGGGTCTTGAATTTTGTATACCTTATTTTAATGCACCAGAGCAAAAAAATATCACTATTACCAAACCTAACTCTGAAAAGTTGATAAAATGCTCCACCCTATTGTGGAATAGTATTCAATGTGTTTGGAGAAAATTTTTCTCTGTTCTTCTGTACTTATTTCCTCAATATTCTGTCTTGGTTGCAAATTACGAAAAAAAAATCAAAATCAGGATGTACTTTTTTGAGATAAATTACTATTTAAATATGATATATGCATTATAAAACAATTTTTTTACGTTTTTATTTATGATAAGTAATTAAAAATAGAGTTCAAACGTTAATTATGATAAATCGCTTATTATCCTTCAATAGATAATTCCTTTGTTGAATAAAACATTAAATACAAATTGCGAAGATATAACTATAATATCTTTTTATTATTTTTATCCTCTTATAATTGGAGAAATATTTACATGATATATAGTTAAGATTAAGAAATTGTTAATAAATATTACGTTTGTTGAAATATCCTTCGTAAATTTAAAAGTCTGATATTCCATAGTAACACAAAGTACATTTTTATAAATATTTTATAGTAAAACCCATGAAAAAATTGAAGTACAATAGAATAGTCATACATAGAGAAGAGAACTTCGTATAATTTCATCGGATGGAAAGTCCAGGAGAAAATTAAATTATTTCGTAACTTCTGCGATGACTTGTAATATCCTAACTTAGTAAAAACTTTTAGTACAATTAATAACTTCTTGTCGAACAATTTCATTAATTGATTTTATTTCTTCATTTATCAATTTTGTAAACATAGAAACTTGTGATACAATTTAAATAAAATGTAATATAAATCTAGTATACTATTTATTATAAAATGTATCTAGGTATCTACTGTTGATAAAAATGTATATACAATTAGCTCTTTTACTATTGAAACCAAGTTAACTTTAAGTTAGTTAACTTGTATGTATTTATATAATAGAGGACTACCTACTGTAAAGTTTTATTTTCTGAATGCAAGTCAGGTTTATTTGACCATAACCCAAATCCATGTGATTCCCTGCCAATGTCCATTGAGCAGATGATGGCTACTTTCAGTACCTACTTCTGCAAATACCAGAATATTGGTTATTGCTCAGAATATATGCAATATAAACCATATTTGCATAATTCGATAGTAGAAACTTCGTTAAATTCTCATCAGTGATGCTGCGCATTTATTTTGCCAATAAGACGCTAGCCAGTCATATTCTCACCACTGGTTCTGTTGTGTACTTATTACAAAAAAAATACTCTCTGTTCTACTTCTTTACTGGAAGTACGTTCAATAATACAAATGAAGCTATAATTGCTATGGAAAGTAGAAGTGAACGTTCAAAGCCAATATTGAGAAAATGATGGGTATAACACCATGTGACACTTACTCATTTGAAACATAGTACATTTGGTTTTACATGGAAATATGGTAAATTACGTGTGGTCAACGGTTTCTGGACACTTGGCCTAGTGACAGTTGACCGATAGACATTTGGCCGAAAGACCTTCAACCGAACAGACATTTGGCCGAAACACATTTGGCCGAAAGGACAGTTGGTCGAAATATTTCTATTTTTAAGAAAAATGGGATAGTATAATATATTTAATATTATAAAAAAAATATTACCCCCGTAAATAGTTTCCTTCTGTCTGTCTGTCTGTCCGTGGTCTGTCACGCTTTGATTAATATTCTGAGGAAATTAGGCTAGATATGTTAACAGGTGGTAGCATGAATACCAATTATTACGAGTGCAATAAATGAATATTACTATAACCTAATTAGAAATTATTTTAAATTTTCAATGTAAGTTTATAAAAGAACTATTTGAAACATCTGTCATAAAATATATATACTCTATAGTCTATAGTCTATAAATAATAGGTCTATAGTCTATGATATAATTATAATATTATCGTCTTTATTCAATCAATAACTTCATTTAAATCTGAGGGCATGGACCGAAGTGTTGAGAGTTGAATTACACAAATATTGATAGTGATGCAATTGAGAACACGTTATTCTTAACGGGTAAATACACTAGTTAAATATAATAACCAATAACATGTTCAGAAGTATGAACAAAAGCTTTTTCCACTCCTTATAATTACGATGAAATTAATTCATGATTATGAAAGAATTCAAATTGTTGAGTATTATATGTTTGCAGTTCGTAATATGGATACATAATCTGTACAAAGTACATATTAAAATTACTTTCCATTTGATAAAATAACTTTAAATTCGATGGAATTGAAAGTTATTATCAAAATAAATGGAGGCTGCAGTTTGTAATATGGATTTACATTGAATAAAAGTCTTTCGGTCAAATATCCTTTCGGCCAAATGTTCATTCGGCCAAGTGCCCTTCGGAAAAATGTCTTTCGACCAAGTGTCCTTCGGCGAAATGTCTTTCGACCAAGTGTCCATCGGACAAGTGTTCGTGCAAGGTGGACAATATATGTTATAATTATGATATATTTGAAATGTTGCTATGAATGTGGTAAACTAAGTATGGTGAACACATGCTTTAAAGTATGGTAATTGAAATGTGGATAAGATGCTGTCAATTAAAACATGTATACAATCTATGCTTGATAAGGTTTTTTAAGGGTTATATTGATTAAATGTGGTTTAAACATATATATACTGTATTGCCACATTAAAACCATCAAACTAAACAGTAATCATGTGTTTGCCATATGGAATTATTTGTTAAAGCTTAATCCAAATAATAAACTTAAAGATTACTTTTTTTCTCTTTTTCCTCGTCTTTTTCCCAATAAATTCCCATTAATGTGACACACTCATTCCATCTCCTTATACAGCTGATATGTCACATACTCATCGTCAAGAAAATAATAATTTGCTCATTTTAAAGTTTACCAGATATTGTCTAATTTCAGTCTCAACTTCTCCCACATTCACTTACATAAAAACAGTATCGATAAACTGTCTCAATATTTAAATGCAAAACATTTTTCCATTTAATTAAACATGACAGCTGGTACATCTCGCAGATATCTTATTAAACCTACATCTATTGTGCCATATCGAAATAAGATAATTGTGTTTATAAATATGAGGTAAGAAGGTAGATCATATTATGATTATAAATCATATATTAATGACTAAAGAGGATATAAATTGTTAATAGATCATATTATGATTATAAATCATATAATAATGACTAAAGATGATATAAATTGTTAATAGATCATACAATGATTATAGATCATAATAATTATAATGACTTTAGATCATGTAATGATTATTGATCATGACAAATTTATATCTTTAGCTAGAATGAGAATATTTTTTTTACTAAAATTGTAAATAGAATATCTTCTTTATGTGCTTATATTCCCAATTTTTCAAAATCAAAATAAGAAAACTATAGGTCTTCAGTAGGCCTACAGTGTATCTTCCAATGTACTGCTCCAATTTTTAACTGAATTCTACTTGAAGGTTTCAATTCGAAATTCTGACGACTCAATGATTAATATATTCGTGTCTCCTCACACGAAAGAGTTCCATAATTCATTGAGGATATACCTGACATATCGTGTGACAGACACAGGAAGAGATTGTCAAGAACTTGGTTAGTTTTGACGTCAGTTTCTTTGATAAGATCGGATTAGAAGAATTTGAGTCAATACAGAATGTGAACTATTCATTTAAATTAATATGATGAGTATTCTGATAAGTCGATTGATATTAATTGTTTTTTATATCCTTTACTTATTTAATAACCAATATAGTTAAATCAATTCATTTAAATAAATAATTCATACTCTTTTCAAGTTAAAATAACTTCATTTCATCACATACTTTCGAGTTACAAATTAAGTACCTCTTAAAATAATACAAAAGTAAAATCCATTATCATTAGTAATTTTAATATGGATAAGCCTATCTATAAGCTGCTTAGATTATACAGTTAAAGAAACGTTTTTACAACCTCTATGTACTTGATTACTTACCTTCTCTATTCATTAATCATACAATGTATCACAGGATCAATAGATAAAATATTGATTAAACTAAAAAAAATAAGGGAGAATTTATCGAATAAAAAGTAGTGCGCATCGTGCAATCATCATTTTCCTGATAACAATATCTCTGGGAGTAATATTCTCCCAATGTTTTAGTAATATTGAAGCTATGCTGTAACAATATTGAGGTAATGTTGTTACAGGTTCTAGGAATTTCCGCCGTTGGAAAATTCGCCGTCAGAATTTTCACCTTGGAAAAATTAGCAGTCAGAATTTTCGCCGTGAGGAAAATTCACCGTGATGAATATTTGCCGTGAAGAATAAGTTATAGAGGACATAACTTTTAAAACACCACAAGTATTGATAAGAAATATTGATAATTATAATGAAAACCAATTAGTTAAATAACTATACGACTGAAAATTTTAGATAGTTTTAGAAGATTTTTTTTATATAAATTTTTTTTCATATAAATTTATAAATTTAGATATCTATTATGGGTGATTATATAATATTGTTTATCTGATAAAACCAAGATGCCTAAAATTTATGTTCATACTGACTGTTCAGTGTTCATATATTATATGCATTGTACAGTATGGGACACAAAATTGTTTCAGATTTTTCAAATACTTGCAGATCTTTCATAGCCAATTGACGAAAAAACTGAATCTTAATTTCTTTTTCTCTGCCTCTTATTTTACTACTTACAGGTAGAAACAATTTTGAACTGATAGACTTAGTTTAAGAGCAGGTAAACAAAGAGTGAGAGTGATTTTTTTATCATTGCGCGAAGGTTATTCTTAGATGTAACTCTATAATTTTACTTACTAAAAGGCAGTGAATAAAAGGAAAAAATTATAACATGGTGCTTATACTCCTTCCTTGGAAACTATTTTGGAAATAGAACAACTTCAGTGACATTTTGATCTCATTGAAGTTTTCACTCTGAATATTCGTTCTTTGCTTGTCCATTGCATTGTTAAGGCCCGTTTCACACTTGCATTTTTAACACCACGGAAAAAAAGCTCTTCTTAAAATGTGTTTACACTTGCATTTTTTTATCGATGATGAAAAAATCACATTAAATTTTTATTTCAGCGATACAGAAAAAAAAACTATTCATGTACTATTCATTATATCTACCTAATTATCGATTGTTTTGTTTTATTCGGTACTATCTTGTACGGTTCACTTCTCGAAATCTGAATTTTTGTGCATGTGCACAAATAGTTGAAGGTAATACACTGTTTATAATGCTACATCTGAAATATTTCTCTTGTGAGTTTGTGCGATCTCTTTAAAACGCAGTTCAATTCATTTCTATACATATATATTTCTATTTTAGAATTCATAAAAACCTTGGTTGTTGCGATTCTAGTAATACAGTACTATTATTTATATATAATCTATATATTTCTCACGGTGAAAATTCCTGACGGCAAATATTCCAACGGCGACATGGCAAATTCTCCAGTCACGAATTGGGAATCACCCTGAGCATAGCCTACTGATGTACGTACACTCGTAAGATTTTTATATTGAAAGGTAACAATTATTTAAAGATTTCTATAACGAATATCATAAAGATTTCTATAACAAATATTATAAGGAATGAAATGTATGAATTGCACTAATATTAATTAAGAAGAAAGCTGGAAATAGATGTTCTTCAAATAGATTATATTTATCATTCTCTATTGGTTTTGTATTATGCCATTTTATATTAAATGATATTATTTGCATCTCTCTGATATTACGATTGTATTTTTGGTTATATAATAGATATATATAATGAAAATAATTGAATCACTCTATTATTTCAACCGATGAAAATTTTACAAAGTGATATGTAATAAATATATAAAATCAAAATTTGAATTCGATTTACATTATATGAGAAGTTGATTTATACGTTGCACCATACTTGATTTCTTTAATTATAGAAGGCATTTAAAGGTCCCCACCAAACAACATTTCTATCGTTTTAATGAACGCGCCAAATGTTTATCATTATCTTATTTTAAACCACATGTATTTTGACAGCCCATATATATATAATATGTTAGTAAATTTATGAAATGAAGAACGAGTGAGACGACAAAAAAGTTTCCATCTTTTTATTTTTCTAGAGCTTTCGAATAATTCAATATTCATTATCAATATCCTAATTTTGACTAATTTTAAACAAAATAAGTAGAAATAAGAAGTATTATGGATACCAATATTAATAAAGTCACCTAACTAATTTACAAATAATAAAGAAAAAGGAAAAATCATAGAAAATAGTAAGTTATTAACCCAAAAAAGCTAAGTTAAATGAACTTGCTTGTTCATTGAGCAATAGAGACTGTTTATGAATGTATATAGATTCAAATGAACGAATATCACACTGGTTTGAAGTATGCAAAATTTTGAAATTTTCTTCCTTAATTGGGTGATTATGATCCAAAGAATGATTACGAATTGAACTAAATTGTTGGGAGCTATAGGGGTTATTAGTTTTAAATGATATTCCCTTATGTTGAGAAATTCTCACCTTTAACTGCATCATGGTCTCACCAATGTAAGTGGACTGGCACTGTCCACATGAGTATTTATAAATGAGACCAGATGACAGTAAAGGTGGGATTTTATCTTTATAAGGGAAAAATGAATTAATAGTGGTTGCATTTTTGAAAACAAAATTTAGTTTAATTTGGGGTAAATTTGATAAGTAATGAGTTAAGGTCTTGTTTACATTTAATGCTTGAATCATCCGAATAAGGAAGGGATACGAAAATTTCAAATTTAGGAACAGTTAATTTAGGTTTAAGTGGAGTATGAACTGAATTTAAGAATTTAGAGACAAATATATCAAATAAATTTTGAGGATAACGATTACCAGAGAAAAAATTACGCAAGTGTGATAATTTGGCATCAAAATCAATATAATTTTAGCAAATAGCATACGCTCTATGAACAAGACAAGTAATCAAATTAACTTTGTAAGATGTCGGTATGAAAGAATCAACTCTTAATCCCAGACCTGTGAATGTCTTTTTACGATAAACTTTAGTGGAAAAACTATTATCAATACGATTAATGTCTACATCTAAAAAATGTAGGCAGTTATTTTTCTCAATGTCCGAAGTGAATTTAATATTAGAATGCTTCGTGTTCAAATAGTTATGAAATAGATTAATATGAGAATGATCAGAAAGCAGTAGGAAGATATCATCTACATATCTACGATAAAATTTAGGTTTAAATTCTATGGGGCAATCATCCAGCCATCGTTGTTCATGAAAACATAAAAAGACATTCGCAAAAGTGGGACCAAGCGGATTTTCCATACCTACACCATCAAATTGGGAAAATAACTTACCATTGGAAAGGAAGAGGACATTCTTAACAGCGAGCTCAAGTAACTGCTTGAAGAAACATGAAGATAAACTGGGAGACAACATTGGGTCCGAATAGAGAGAAGTGGTAGCAATTTCGATGGTTTCATCCAAAGGTATATTGGTGAACAAAGATTTGATGTCAAAACTAGCAATGCATAATGAATTTGAATTCCAGATTTTAGTAATTTCTTGAACAAAAGAGAATGAGTCCTGAATCGTATATTGATTGATGGTGATGGGTTTTAGGAGAGGTAGAAGAAATTTAGCCAGATTGTATCCTGAAGTTCCTATAGCCGAAAGAATAGGTCGCAGTGGTGCCCCAATTTTGTGTACTTTCGGTAGTCCATAAAGTACTCCTGGTTTAGATCCTGAACTGTGCAAATAATCATATTGTTCATTATTGATTTCTTTCTTGTTTCCCGTCTCAAATTTTGTAGAGTTTCGTAAAACTTATTATGTAGATAATTAAGTGAAGGTTTGTAGCCGTAGAAGTATTTGAAAGCAATCGATTTCAATCCACTCCTGATCATATTGAGACCGTCACCAGTTGAATCGAAAATAGGTAAATTTTTCAACTTGTAGCTTAGTTTTTCAAATGACAAAAACCAACTGTAATAATTAATTTTCTTGGGTAGCAGAGCAAATTTCAGTCCGTGGCAGAGGCAGTCAATCTCTTCTGAAATTAAAATTTTGTTCGAATAATTGAAAATAAGTTTGTTGGATTCTAGTCTGTTGACTCTATGGAGCAAACCTAGATTGAACAGCTTTTTGAAGTGTGTCTCCTCAGCTTTCTTCAGTTTCATCTCGCAGTTATTGTTTATAAAGCAAATAAAGTGATTAAAGTCAAGCCATGATGTTGATTGGCGTAGCAAATTTGTACTATGATTTCTATTGTCGAGAAGTTTATCCTTTGAAGTTAACTTAGAACCTATTTCTTCATCCAAAAGTAACTATTGAAATTTTTCATATTGCTCGGTGTTACGAATGTCCTCCCTGTACAATTTAAAGTTGAGAAATTTTGGAGTTAACTTATTTTCTTAGAAGTTTTCCAAAAAGTTGATATCAATATTGTTTTTCTTAAATTTCCAGTCATCTTTTTCTAAGTTCCGAAATAGTTTTAGTGTATCACGTCCATATCTTGATATAATAATTTTAGTAATTGGCTTCCTTCTTGGAAATCTTAGTAAATTTATGAAATGAATAGCGAGTGAGACTACAAAAAAGTTTCTATCCTTTTATTTTTCTAGAGCTTTCGAATAATTCAATATCCTAAACAAAATTAGTAGAAATAAGAAGTATTATGGATACCAATTAATAAAGTCACCTAACTAATTCACAAATAATAAAGAAAAAGGAAAAATCATAGAAAATAATAAGTTATTAACCCAAAATAGCTAAGTTAAATGAACTCGCTTGTTCATTGAGCGATGTAGACTGTTTATGAATGTATATAGATTCCAATAAACGAATATCACACTGGTTTGAAGTTTGCAAAATTTTGAAATTTTCATCCTTAATTGGGTGATTATGATCGAAAGAATGATTACGAATTGAACTACAGTATATGGTTGGGATTGACCATTTTATTAGTTAGGTGACTTTATTAATATTGGTATCCATAATACTTCTTGTTTCTACTTATTTTGTTTAAAATTAGTCAAAATTAGGATATTGATAATGAATAATGAATTATTCGAAAGCTCTAGAAAAATAAAAGAATGGAAACTTTTTTAGTCGTCTCACTCGCTCTTCATTTCATAAGATTTCCAAGAAGGAAGCCAATTACTGAAATTATAAAATGTTAATCATACTTTTATTTTATTCTTATAATTAATACCCTACAGCACCCGCTTTACTACCGATAGGCTAAATTGTGGTTCAAAGAAAAAGAATGTACTCCATTTGTTTTGAATATCAGTCAGAAAGGTATAATCGTTTTAATATTAAATATTTGGGTAAAGGTAAAGATAAAAATAAATTATAATTAAAACCATAATTTACTTTTGATATTCATTTACAATTTAAACGAAAGTTAAACAACCAAAATTTGTCTATGAAATTATTACCTAAAATTTAAAATTAAAAAAAAGCCTATAATCTTTTTCTTAAGCGTCTTTATTAATTATTAGTGTTTTGTACTTCTGAGTACTTCAAAAACATATATAAAAATATAAACAGAACTCAATTTCAAGCATGTTTTTCTATTTATGGTCAGAGACCTTAGCTCTATGATATTATATATGACTAGATTACGTGCACTTGGTAGAGCGCATACCTTCGCCGCCGGTTTGACCCATTCTCTCCCAAAATCTAATAAACTGGTAACTGGATAATGACCATTGACCAATCGTCACACCAGGTTCCATGTAATTTGGTTGAATACTGTTTTAGTTAATTGAGTTATAAATGACATTGACCTTGATCTTTGACCTTTTATATGATCGCTCCCAAATTTTACCAGATTGTTCCATTAAATTTCTGACAATTTGGTTGAATACTTTTGATTTATTAAGTTATAAATGGCCTTGACCTTGATCTTTGACCTTTTATATGATCGCTCCCAAAATTAATCAAATGGTTCCTGGACATTGACCAATCGTACTTTTGAGTTGTTACCTTCGCAGAATGCGGGAAGGTCATATTTTAGCCGTCGTTTATTTATTTGTCATATTGTTTTTCGCTTAACTGAATTTGGTGAAGCTATTGGACCATGTCCAATGACCTGCTGGTAGAATTTTGGGAGTGACCCTGTCAAAGGTCAAGGTCATGGTCATTTATAACTCAAAAAGTATTGAACCATATTGCATGAAACTTGGTGGGAGCGATCGGGTCAAAGGTCAAAGATCAAGGTCGAGGCATTTGTAACTCAATAAATCAAAATGTTTTCAACCAAATTGTTTGAAATTTGATGGTACATTAATTATTGGTCAATGTCCAGGAACCATCTGTTAGAATTTTGGGGGTGATCTGTTCAAAGGTCAAGGTCATTTATAGCTCAATAACTGAAAAAGTATTGAACCATATTGCATGAAACTTGGTGGAACGATTGGTTATTATCCAGTTAGCAGTTAATTAAATTTTGGTAGAGAACGGGTCAAAGCGGCGGTGAAGGTATGCGCTCTACCTAGTGCACATGATCTAGTTAAGTTATAAATTGCCTTGACCTTGATCTTTGACCCGATCGCTCTCAAAATTTTATTTTTCCTAGATGTTAACCAATTCTCCCACCAAGTTTCATGCAATATGGTTGAATACCTTTTGAGTTATAAAAGACCTTGACCTTGATAATCGACCAGATCACTCCTAAAATTCTACCAACACGCTCCTGGAAAGTGACTAATCGTTTCACCAAATTTTAGGCAATTTGGTTGAATACTTTTGAGTTATGCGAGTAACAGGATGATAAATAAATGCCGGGTAAAATATTACCTTCGGCAAATTTGGGAAGGTAACTTTCTTTTCATTGAGCACAAAAATGGCATTTAAGAGTGATGTTACTGATTTTAATGCCACAATATTACATTTTCAAACAGAAAAATAAAGACACATATTTTCTGATAGGTGATATCTCATAAATGTACTTTTGTTGGTTTCTCTTCAATCTGGGAGATTGTCATAGGAGACAATTTAAGGTTTTTTGTCTTTGGGAGAAGCTCATCCTGAACGCTATTTCCTGTTTGTATTTTTCATCCAGCCTTCAGATATGTTTCTTTATTAGAATTCTTCCTCGTAAGATCTCCTTCATCTTTTGCCAAATCCAGTGTCAGGAGTCAAAGACCTGGGATTTGTTTGTCTTCCACAAAGTAAAAGTTATTTCGAGACACACTTTTCTTTGATGGCTGGATATCACTGCTTGAAAGTTGATTTTCTGTCAAAAATTTGATTTCACACTGATTTTATCATCTGAAATTTAGAAAGTGACGGAAATGTGAGAAATGATTTGCATAAAATACCTGTTGAAGTACAACCACCCGATTATTTTTAGTTATAGTAATCAGAAAATGAATCATAATGAAAATGTTTATTTTTTATTGAAATTTTTTATAGATAAATATCAATAAATTGAAAATAATGGATATTGACCTTAATATTTCTGTAAGTTATAATATGAATCTTTTCTTATTGTTTCACCATCCATATGTCTATTGAATATCAATAATATTACAGACGAATTATGAGCTCGCATATCAGTCTGTACAAACAATATCTTGAGATATCTTTCTTGTTAGGTAGAACATAAGAAACACCTCCATATCGCCAGAATACTGTCGAATAATTTGCAATATCTTGATGTTTGCCAAGGTCTATTATATAATCTGCATATACATAGAAACATTTCACAGATTCTTTTATTTCATATGAAAATAGCACTACTATATTTTGCGAGAATATTATGTATTTTCAAGATGGTTTAATTGGATTCGTAGTAATTTATGCCCGTGAATTGCATATAAAAAAAAAGTTGTATAAGAAATTTTTTTTAAATTCGTGATATCAAACCTTTATTGGAACAATTTTGTGATATTTAAAGTTTCTTGAAAACATTTTCATACGTCAATATTTCAACAAAATAATAGTCAAGTATCCAATCGAAAGCCGACTTTGAAGAGTCTCATAAAAAATTTCAGTTAGGAAGGGAGACACTGAGACAGATGACTCTATTATAGATCGAGGAAATCGAAATTCTAATCTTATTTCAATCGAACGACTCCGTTAAATTTAGTGCAGCGGATATGGAAGAATTCGGTAGTACATCCACAGACCTCTGAACACACTTCACTTCGATTTACCTTTTTAGTAATCTTCCTAAAACTCTCCATGTTATTGTAAAAATGAAATCGATATAATCCAACTCTGAAAGTGATGATGAAATATCTGTTTGAATTTACAAGAAATAGTAAAGAGGGCACCGCAGATCTAATCAAGTATCTAGTTTTAAGACTCAATCTTTACTCACAATTAATTAAGCCTCACCTGGAAACTTGATATAACACGCTAAACTATTTTTCACCTGTAAATAAAACCAATTCTGTTAGTTGAATTAGATAACTAAACTAAATGAAGAGAAATTGTTTTGGACAAATTTGATTATCGTCATTTTTTTTTAATTCATGGCGTTGATTGACTTAGACATTACTTTGTGATTTTTTAACATGGATTCCTATACACTAATCGCTTATCATTTTTTCAATGAAGAACTTCTTTTGAAATAATTGTGTAAATAGTATCTCAAAAATTAACTAATGTAAAATTATATAATTACTTCTATAATACTTCCAAATTAAGCAAGATGTAAAATGTATCAAGTTCATTTTTTAATTAATAGTGTAGAAGGAAATATAACTTTTTATTATCGGATGCTTTAAAGGATATATTTATCAATTATCGATTGATTTTACGATCCATATAAATGTACCACAATAAAATATATAAATTCACTTGCTTTATTCCAACCATCGATGGAGTGCCTTTGACATAATCTATTGAAAGGGTAAATTCCTTCAAAATAGTTCAGTTATTTTGGTATTTCTTGCGACTGGGAACTTTTCCGGAGAGTAAAATATTTCGATATAGGAGCACAATATCCTTGAAAGCTGAGGCATTTGATGGAAACTCATAAATCCGGAGAGAATGGAGGATATGTTGGAGAGCATTCAGTCTAACGGAATATTAATATATTTCAGAAGTTCAATTTTTTATGTTGATGCGATAACGAATATTTATAGAAAATAAATTATCATTATTATTAGTATAATCTATGTATTATCGGGAAAGAAATCCGATTACACTGGAAAGATTAGAAGCAAGTCCTTTGAAGTTTCCAGTCAATATTTTGAGATTTGGAACCATTGTTTAGTAAAAAGTTCCTCCAATTACGTAGCATAAAATATGATACCACTCAGTAAATAGCAAAGTTTAACATACTTCTATGGCAACATTTTCCGAAAAAAATAAGAATTAAATATTACCTATATATTACGACCATGTTTTATAAGATTAAACTGTCTTTTGACCTAGGTAAAATTATAACAAATTGTAATCGTATCAAATTTGTAATTATAATTAATAATAGGGTTTTGATTATTGTTTCTGGACCAAAGGCCATATCGTTGACGTCAAAGGAAATTAAATAGAATGGAAATGAAGATTCAGTTTCAAAAAGAATTTGACTATTTGAAAAAATATTACCAACCTCTAGTCGGTGAAATGGGACCAAGACAATCCAGCCCAGAGGAATTGAGCCCCAAATCAATTGGGCCAAGGACAATAATTGGCCTTAAGACAATTGGGCCCATGACAACTGAACCGAGAAAAATGAGTGACCGCAGACACAAAAAAGAAGTGTTACAGTGTTATTACAGAAGCAATGGTCTTTAATTAGGTAAATACAGTCTACTCTGATATAAATAAGCTAATGATATTTAACTTTTATTATAGTATGCATTTTTAAATTTGTGTTTGTATGAAAGAAATTTCGTACATAATATTTAACTTTAACTTAATGCTGTATTGAGGATTGTTCCTCTGTTAGCTGTCGTCTAACCACGTATATTGAATATATAATAACTATTTCAGTGGGGGTTAGTCGTCTTTTTCAGAACCAAAGAGCATATATCGCTGACGTCAAAAGGAAATTTAGTAGATGGGACTGGAAGAAGCTGTAAGAATGGAAAGTGGCTTCACGAAAAGGTAACCTAACAAATGCCATGGCAATGCTAAAGGATGCATAAAAGCTACCCGTTAAAGCATTTAAAAACAAACGAATTTTCCGAAAAGCGGTACATATGCACCTGTGAATAAAGCACCGGTGACTGAAATCTAAGATTACTTAGAAGACCCGATTGTCCTGGGCTCAATTAATTGTCGGCGAGCCCAATAATGTCGGACCGCTGGTGAAAATGCTACTAGAGGCCGTAGCTCTACTCAGTGAATGCAATCACTTACCAAGAAATAATTCGAAAAGGAACACAAAAACTGATAACGACATTCACGTATGGAAAAGGAAAATGATGAGTATATAACAAATGAAACAATTGAGCCTGCCTAACATCCAAAATACAACCGTTCAGGACCAAAAGTACGCCACCCCCTTCTCTTCTTCCTGCAGACAGCTTCACAATTTGTCCCAGGGGATAAATAGACAGAAATCATTTTAATATTTAGTTAGGAAAGAGTAGACATATAACTTCAGAAACTGTGCATTAATCGACTAATTCAAGATAATAATTTGGTAACTCACACAAAAATATTCAACTTGAAATATATTTGCGCATGATATTTTGTACAGCCTACTTCTGCCTTGGACATTTCTTTATATCAGAAGGGGACTAAGGAAGAAATATTTAGAACAATATATGATATATCAAATAAAACACTAACAAAAGACTTCATGTCTCCATTTCCTCATCTGTACTATAAAATTTCGTCCATAATTAAAATAAATAATCCGCTTATCAAATTACAGATCTTATAGGATGAATGAATGAAAATAAAATTCAATTAAAAGACCTTATGAAGGAATACATTATAAGCTTCTTAGTTTATGTTAAAGATACATTCAAATGAATCAAATTCAAATGCTTCCGAATAATAAATTTGAAATCTTAATAATAAAGTCACTCTTAGGGAGAGTTCAGCTATACCGTAATTATAAAAGGAATCTGTAGATTTTGAGGTATATAGTTAAACGAAATTTAATTTTGAATAATTGATTACCGATTCTTGATGTGAATACCTAAATAAATTTAAAAAAATAAATGTATTTGATAATCAGTAGTCTCATACATATGAGAAATATAATAGAAGTTATATTTGAACATATTTGATCAAATTTCATTTTAAAACTAAACACATTTTCTCCAAATTATTACCTCTCTATTCCTGATGATGATAAATATGATATTTTCCGTGGACGTTAAGTTGAGAAAAAGCCATCGAAAGTGACATATTTACTTAAAGTTTCGCTATTCGGACGAAACATGACTGAATTATCGGAGGAAAATAGGAAGAAGCTGAGACAGTGGGATTGGCAGAGCGTATTGGTACAGAGTCTAAATCTTAAACTTTGCCACTTTAAGTTCGACAGAAAGTTTCCAGACCAAATTTATGTAAACATTTAGAGTTTATTTTATTTCTTGCGATAAACAACAATTGTTATTATGATGACTTCATCACTATCCCAAGCAACACAAGTTAATGGGGCCCATGTGGGCACTAGGTTGACAAATCGTATTGGTACTGTGTGGTTATTTGCAAAATGGGCCAACATGGTGACAGTATGGGCTGCTTTGTTGAAACAATATTGGCCCAAGATGTTGCCGATGTGTTAATCAAGTTTCAGTCATACGCTATACAGTAATCAGGTTGGGCCAATATGACAATTCAATGGGATGGATTAGCCCCATTGAACCAACCCTATCCAAAGGTAACATTCCGTGAGAATGGAAAACCACATTATCCCCATGTAATTTCTAGACTACTTTTCAGTCTGCCATCTCTTGCCCATCTAACCATCTAGTGCCCTTGTTGGCACAATGTGTCATGGTTGCTTGGGATATGAGAAGAATTAGGTTTTTATTTCAATAATATGAAAATCTCTTCATCATAATTTTAATAATAAATTATAAATAATCATCATTTGGGTTTATTTACTGTCTTTAATGAAACTATACTGTATTAAGTAAATAAAACAGAATATATCAATTATATAAAAAAAAACAATTTAATGTATACAAGATATGACGAATGAAATCTTATTACACACAACTTTCAATTATCATATACTACACCAAAGCCATGACATTAGTATAGGGAAGTCAAGCTGATGACTCTGGCTAGACGACAGCTCACATTTGTCAATATTCTGCCGCGTCAGCATATTGAGCTGCGAGTAGAGCTGTCAACACAAAATTACTCCAATGATTGATTTACCGGTATTTCTTTTACAAATCGAATCGAATAAACGTTTAAAAGTAACTTAGATTTGCTATTTACATTTCGTTATTGGTTAAATGATCTAAGTAGGGAGTGAATTTTGAGAGTTTTACAACAATATTTGATAATAAAATCAGCCTTCATTAATTCATAAGAAGAACAATAATTATTATTAATTACGGTAAATAACAAGTTTAAATTATTTCTATTTTGCTTAAAACAGGAAAGAATAAGACACTCTAGGTGATATATGATCAATATACTTTATACTTTGCAGCTACTGGTAGTTGTTTATAATTTAACTGTTACTATATACAATAGAGGACAATAGGCTATACGAATCTCCTCCTTTTGTGCCTGTTTATAATTTCCCAAGTCTCTGATAGAGTCACAGGTGTGAAGACATTTCCCCATTTACTGCCAGACACATAATCACATTATTATTATTACAAGTATTATCTGGTAAGTAATCAGCCTCTTTCCTTTCGCGCTAAATTATCTACATTCTGGTAACTTGTTATCACTCCAATAATTCTATTTTTCATGGATTGAACAAAAATGGTATACATTTCCTTTGGAAATTATAATCTCTGGTTATTATTTTACTGAAGTAAATTGAATATTACTAGTAAAATAAGTAGATCATTTTGAAATAATTCAATATTTTAAAAAGCAACACAATCTGTAAGGAATGATTTTTGTAAGGACATAAATTATTTACTGTTATAATTTTAATTTACTAATAATTAAAAGAAAATAATTAAACGTAATTTCCCTCGGGACATATAGATAGAATAAAATATAAATAATTAATTGACATATGAACTTAAATTGGTATATGATTATGTCCGTTAAATACAATAAACAAAGAGTAGCACTAAACTCTTTCATCGTTTTGAAAGATGCCCATAATTTCGTTCTACCTTATTATATTTATGTTTTTTTCGCCTCTAGAAATTTTACCAGGTAGAATTTTCCACAACGGAATTCTCTCCAGCGAAGTTTTCCTTGTCGGATATTTCCCGGGCTGGTATTTTCTAGTGGATTGTAAAATTTGATTATAAAATTGATAAATTCTAAATAAAAAACTGTGAAATAACTAGCTAAAATGTTAAATACATTCTTATACATGGTGGGGCGTAAGTTTGGAAGCAAATGAAAGTGCATATTATAATCCAACGAAAAATATATTTAATAATTTACAGTTCTGTATTATTACTTAAGGGTTTTAAGAATTCAAAAATCATATATTTATTCAAAATTTTCCCCCTTGTTTTTAATAACAGCCTCAAATCTCCTCCGAACTCCTCCTACTACGGCACGCAACTGTTCCTGTGAAATTTCCTTCCAAGATCTCTGGAGAGAACGCTTTAAATCATCCACACTGCGATGGAATTTACCACAGGCCTTTGATTCAAGAATGGACCATACCGAAAAGTCCATAGGATTAACATCTGGGGAGCAGGGAGGCCACATTTCTTTGGACCAAAACCGTGGAAGATGGTCATGGCACCAGTTTTGAGTGACATTTGCATTATGTGAAGTCGCGCCACGTCTTGCTGAAATGTCCATAGAGTGTCATTACCGAAGTGATCCTTAGCTGACTCCAACATTGGCGTCAAAATATTCTCAATATAACATTTAGCATTGATTTTGGCGCCTTGTTCCACAAAAATTAAAGGAGATCTCCAAGTTTCTGAAACGGCGGCCTAGACCATTACTGAAGCAGGTTTCATGGTTCTGTGGCCAGTTTTTTGGTTGTATGGGATGTCTTTTGCACTTTTACCAATTATTCTGTCATTCCTCCGGTTGTGAGCCATTTCCACTGTGAAATTTTTTTCGTCAGACCAAACAATTTCACCAGCCGTGCCAGACTTCAATTCTCTCTGAAGTGCTTTGCTTCTCTCCAATCTCTCTTTCTTTACAGCTTCTGACAGAGTCTGTCTCTTTTGGAGGGTGAAAGAGGACATCTTTAGGTCTTCTTTGACAACTCTTCTCATTGTTCTGTGACTCACATTAGCTGTTTTGGCTAACAATCGTATTGACCTTTTCGGGTTCCTCCTGATCTTCTCTCGGCACATTTTATCAGTTGTTTGGTGCGTTGTGAGCGTGGTCTACCACTTCTTGGACGATCAGTCAAGTCTCCTCTCTCATTAAAACGCTTCACACACTTCCAAACAGTCGATCTCGCTATTGAGAGAGTCTTTGAAATGACGGAATCTGACTTCCCGGCACGGTGTAGAGCAACAATGGCTTCTCTTTTGTCTGACATTTTTGAATTGACTAAATTTTTGTAAAAAATAACACTGCCACGTCATAATGTAGTGTCTCTACTATAGTTCAAACCCTATCACGTACTTAGGAACTTATTTTTAAGAATTATATTAATGTTTGAAAAATTGCTTCCAAACTTACGCCCCACCCTGTATTTTGCCTCAAATATCATGAATATGGAACATAACCATAAGGAGTGCGATCTAACATAGCTTAGATCGGAGACAGTTCTCTACCTAAGTAAAAAATAACTATGAATACATTTATAATTTATATTTCCTTGCTCATATAGGTAAGTATTATGAATTTGAATAGTGAAGTAAACCAAAGCGGCGATACTGAGCCAATTTAGAAAATAGATATTATGTTAAATTTAAAAAAAATGTATATTTAAATCAAAACTATATCTCGTATGTTAAATTTTAAATTCACCAATTTACACATAGAAATTTGCAACCCGACAAGGAAATTCCACTGGTGAAAATTCTCCCTGGGGAAAATTCCACCGGGGAAAATTCCACCGGGGAAAATTCCCTTCACCGTTTTTCAGAACATTTTATAAATAAAATACCAAGCGGTAAGCAATATGTATTAAACAGATAAGTACACGGAAAGCACTTTTAAATTTTTAATTTTAAAGTAGTTGCATTTCCTAGAAGAACTCTAACATGTAGATATTTTCGTATTATTAAAAGGTCATGAATTATTTTTTTCTGTTATATTTAAATTACAAGGTGTTAAATTCAACTAATCTCATTTTAAGAAGGTATATATGTTCCTATAGTTCAACCAGTGCATGCAGTTGCTGCTTAGCAGCGCCACACATATAATTTAACTGCTTCGGCATCGCCACTCCATCTTAAACATACCTATACTCAGTATACCTCCTCCATATGTCTTTGATCCACCCATAATCACTATTAGTATTCGTTGCTTGATATTTTAATTGTAAATGGATTATCATTTTTTTTTTGTAGATACCATTTGCTGTGTGAATAAAAAATGAAAGAATTTATGAAAAAATAATTGAAAACTTCGCTCGGCTGAGTGTAATTTCATGAGTGTGATTTCGTGCTCTAAATTAGAAGGGTTAATAAACAAAATTAAAATCGACTAATTCGAGCTTAATTATTTAAAATCCATCGCTTCAAGTTGGGTGAATGAAAGGTTCTACATCGGTTCAAAATGTAACTGAAATATTTATTATTAGTTCATCCGTAATCGATTTTTAGGATTTTGTTTATGTTTTTGGTGGGTTTATGATAATAGCATAATATAAGTTTTAGAAGAATATCAGTCATTATAATTATATATTGTAAATTATTTTCTGAATCGTTTATTTTATTCAACAAATTTTCTTAGAAGTAATAGTTCTTAAAAAATATTATAAAATAACATTTCTATCCAGTTTATTAAAAATCACAGTAAGACTGCTTTAAGAGTTACTTTAACTACCTTTACAAATTAAAACCTGATCATAAGAAGGCTGAACCTCTTTGTTACTGACAGACACTCGCCTCAAACACATCTGTTGTAAGTTTGCGTATATTCTCCTGCTAATGAATGCAAGAAACTTTGGTGTGAATACTAATTTGAGGGGAGGTGAGTGGGAGGGGATTTGATGGGGAGGTGAGGATGGGGAGGTGAGGATGAGGAGGTGAGGATGAGGAGGGGAGGATGAGGAGATGAATGGCAGGGAATTTATTGGGAGGGAGAAGGCCAGAAGTTGTGAAGAAGAGGAGATGGGTCAGGAGGAAGAGATGTGAATGGAAGAGGTGTTGATATAGTAACGATAAAAGGAGAATAACAAAACCAATGATATTTCAAAAAATTCTCTTTAATGATCCAGCTTTTTCCATTCGAGTGTAATGACCAATGCAATTCATTTAAAAAAAACACGTTAGTTATTCCAGTCACAGCGAGTGTCTTTATGAGAATCTTTCTAGAGACTGAAAATGTTCCAGAACAGTAATGAACATCGAACTTCTTAGAGCTACACTTAATGATGAAGCTTGAAGAGCGAAACTGTACTTTGCTTCTGAAACGTAAAACTTCACTTCAGCTTATAAGGAAACTCTTGACACAAACTTCAGTGTGACAAGTCTGATGAGAATCGCGCACTCACAGCGTTAACTTCTGAGTCGGTATATCATGGTCACCTATTTTTGGGATATACAGCTCTATAAATTTAGCCGATGATAAATAGATCTTCTGTGTATAACGATGAATGATTCAACGAAAACCAAATTGTAACTTATTATAAAATGAAACAGGTTTAATAAATGATAATTTCTGAAATATATGATAATATATCATATAAATACGATCATTATCTATTGCAATTAACAATAATATGTTTCAATTTTCCCATTGGGTTTGAGTGGAAAAAGGGCCGAAATGTTTATCAAAGCTCTCATTTTATTTTTAAATAGTGATAGAACATGAAACTTTATCAAAGGTAAGTAATTCCAATACAAAATGTATATTCTAAGTAGCTTCGGATTCTCATTCTTTATTAAACAGTAAGAATTACTGAACAATGTTTTATTTAAAAGATACACAAGATTCGAACTTAAAAAGTAAGAAATCTCAGGAAGCTCAATACATTAGAAAATATATAATTCAAAGAAATCAAGAAGATGGATCTTATTAACTATTTGATCAAGTACATACATGAACAGATAAATTACGTAATTATTGCAAATACTTATTACCAATTAATTCATCATTTCTTATCTTTCTTTGCTCAGGAAGAGGTAAATTGTGAAGCAGTAAGTCGTCTATGCGACAGTTATGAAAATAGCAATTTGTAAGCTCAAGTGTTAGACCAGTAGTTCGTCTTTGAGTGACATGTTTGTATGATTTCAATTGAAATCTGATGTTGTGAGTATTCTAGCTAGAGCTTACATATTAATCCCCTGGTCTCAATTGGAACGACTGTTACAGTTATTGCTGGAACAAATAATCTTAAAAGGACTTTGTCCTAGCAGAAGCTGGAGTCAAAGCTGTTAAGATGTGAACGTTGATTGCCATTAATTTTGGATCAGAGAGTAGTGTAATAACTAAGCCATTGATATGTAAAGTGAAGAAATTGGAATATGCTTCAGAGAGCTTGCAGTTAAATTCATGTGGATGTATATACAGTGGATAAAGGATATCCGTTACAGTACGCTGTTATACTGAGGTTTATGGTTTATGTGAATTTGTTATATGAAATCAATTTTGTAACCCAATATATCCAGAGAAAAAAGTTCAATATTTTTCTAGGTAGAACTTTACTCGTGTATTTTGTGTCTATTTATTAAGTGTATTTCTTTATAAGATATATAGAATAACAATTATTTAATGATATGTTCATTGCTATCTATATATTGTACTTTCCTGGTCAAACTACAAAGGTCAATGAACCTAGAATTCCTAGGCTAAAGTTCATCATTCAAGATTATTCAACTCTGATTTCATCACTGTTAATAGAATACTGTTCTTGTTAGTATAAAAACAAATTGACTTCCCATCAATACAAATGTCTTTTGAAGCCTATAATCAATTTCCCTCTCAAAGAGATCTCCTCAGTTTCAATCAATTACGTTAAATTATATCTATAAACTGTTGATTTCATTGGATTGGTTCTTTCTTCTCCTTATTTGTTTCTCTCTCTTTGCAACTTGTGTTCCGATGATTGGAGAACTCCAGAAGTGGAAAGTAAACACTACAGTGCCTGCGATTGAAGTCCTACAATATAAATTTAGTGAACTACGTATATTTCAGTAGAGTTTGTCACTTAAATCTAATTTTTTTCGAAAACTGTATGTAATATTGAAACATAAATTGTGCTCTATCGTAGCTTCATAATAAACTATTTAATTTTATTATAAAATTAGGTTTTTATTATACAATATTTCATACAATGCATAAGTTTGGGCAGGTAATAATGTTACTCATTTATCATTCTCTTACAGAAAATAGTATGTTTTTTATTGTCTTTAAATGAGTCTTCAATGAAAGTTAGTTAAGAACCTTTAAATTTATGTAGATTTCATTTTATTTCATTCAGCAATATGGTGTACTTCGTTAATACCAGGATATACAAATAAGCTTTTGTCTACAGCATCTGTATAAAAGATTGTATAAAATAAGAAGATATAAAATATATTTTACACAAGTTGGATTAAGTAGCGTAATTTTGTTGTATATAAAGAGTCCTATAGAGAATTATGGTAATTAGCAATGTACGTTAGGTAGTACATTCACAATTGAAAAGTGGAGAGATAACTTCAGCTTTGAAATAAGAGAAATAAAACCTATTGGTTTCCGACAGAGATATACAGGTGCACCGACAATTGGGCCCAAGACAATTTGGCCCCAAACAATTGAGCCCCACGGCAATTGGGCCCTGGACAATTGGGGTCAACATATTTAAAATATAGAATATTAATTTTCTAATAAGAAAAATATATTCTCGTTATGCAAAATATATTCTCGTTTTGTAAAATATATTCTCGTTATGCAAAATATATTCACGTTATTCAAAATATATTCTCGTTATGTAAAGTATATTCTCGTTATGCAAAATATATTCTCGTTATGTAAAATATATTCTCGTTATGCAAAATATATTCTCAATATGCAAAATATATTCTCGTTTTGTAAAATATATTCTCGTTATGCAAAATATATTCACGTTATTCCAAATATATTCTCGTTATGTAAAGTATATTCTCGTTATGCAAAATATATTCTCGTTATGTAAAATATATTCTCGTTATGCAAAATATATTCTCAATATGCAAAATATATTCACGTTATGCAAAATATATTCACGTTATGCAAAATATATTCTCGTTATGCAAAATATATTCTCGTTATGAAAAATATAATGATTTCATTAGAATATTTCCTTTTCATGAACAAATACTAATTTTTGTGAAACTATTATATTTTTCTGTTCAAAGATAGGCCAGTTAAGCAAAATATTTCCTAGATACAGTTGCACCCGATCATGTATAGTGAACTCCAGTATAGTGAATAAGTTTGGATGTTATCAATAAAAAATAAGAAAACAGATATTATAAAAGGAGAAACAAGACATACTGAAATAATCGAGTTTATTAGGTTAATGAAAATTTGTCGAATCCTGTTCAGTGTTCAATGTTGAAGAGTTTTATAGATTAATATTACAAAATGTATTCTCATGATCTATTTCTATCTCAACAACTGTTCAATTTTCTTAGTTCAATGTAACGAATAAGCTTTGAAATTTACCCATTTTGTTAACTAAACGTTACTGTGACTGACCTTTGTCAGACGATGTACACTGGTCATTGCATCCACATGACAAGGTTCAAATTAATACGTCATATCTAATCTCTTCAGAAGTAATCCGAAACATGAGAATGGCATTTAAATGTCATTTAAGGGCTTGTTAATATATCTAGGTATATATTACAACACTTTAATGAATAGAGAATAAAAGAATATAAAGCATATCTTTTGAGAATATAAAACATATTTCAAGGATAATATTGTCACAACCCTAATAATTATAAAGTAACACTTCTTTATTGTATCTACTGCCCTTATTGTTTCTGGGCTTAATTGTCTTGGGGCTCAATTCTCGTGGGACGAAACTGTTTGGGGCCCAATTGTATTGGGCCCAATTGTTGGAGCCTAATTGCCTTGGGTCCAATATTTGTCGGTCCACCAGATAAACATATAATATAGCTACAACGGATACAACCAAATTGAGAGAATATACAATTTATACATTTATCCCCAAGTACTTATTATCGTGGTCATTCATAGAGTGGAAATATCTATTAAATATAGAATTCTATTGATATGTATAAATTTAAGCTGGGTTGACTAATCATGAGTGAGAATTAATATTGCCAATAACAAAGATAGTTTGAAATTAGTTAACTAGCTATGGAAATTTATTAATGAGAGGAAAATTAAAGCAAATGTGGATACAATGTTTGTTTGTACAGCAAAAATAGTATCTTGCTGAACAAAAGGAACTGATAATGAAGAGGGTATTGAAATATCAACGTTGAAGTTATTGTTCGGCTTCAAGATTTCTCATAGACATTTTTCTAATCGAAATTTTGAAACTTTTAGATAATCTTCCAACGTATATATTTTAATAACATGAAATTACGATGCGCACAAATCTTTTAGATAAAGAGGAACTTATCAAGTCAGAATCGATTATTATTTTCAATGTTGAACTAGGATATACTGCTTTCTTATTCAAATAATTTATATTTTGAACCAATTCTCCAAATGTCAATACATGTACACTTCCATTGACGATATTGAAAAAGCATAATCCTCTTTGAAGATATGTTGATTGGGTAGAAACAGCTTTTGAAGGAAGTCATATGAATATTCTATGATCAAATTTAAACTTTGAATGGAATGTATTGTTAAAATCATATTGATTGGGAGTATCAGAACAATGAATTTAAATCATGTATTTAGAACGGAATGTAAATCAAAAATAAGTGTGTATTGTATTAGAATATAGAGTTGTGTTTAGATAGCATTGTCTATTGGTATATAATATTTACATAAAGCAAAAAGCTGTGATCTCTTTGAGATATTGAAATGAATATAAGTTAATTGAACAGAAGCCACAATTCTTCTAAAAGGTTGCTGAATGCATATTGAAATAATCACTCAGTTCTGATATTGATTCTATTAAATTCCTTTATAATTCTAAGCCGATGTTATTGGTAATGAATTCCATAATATACCATTCAATGAGTCTGGTATATAATCAACAGGAAATTGTGGCTACGGAGAACTGATTCGATGTGCATAATACAACAGCGGTGCACCATTACTATTTATACATGCTGATGCTATTCACGTTCGGTAGTCATTAATAATCATTGGACGGAGAGTTCCTTCATTCCGGAATAAATCACCTGGGATAATTTGAGTCCTAACTAACTACAGTTTAATGGGTATTTGCATGATGAGGATTCTTAGCTTGGCTCTTTATATATATGTTTATGGTCATTGTCATGTTCACTCTTGAAATTTAATATTTCTAATAATTTAGGGTAATTTGAATTAGCACTTCCCTAGAAATTACAAAGCATAAAAAAGTGTTCGATTGAGAGATGTGAATGGGTGTCACAGCGCTTGAATGTTGTTTAACCATTAGCTGCTTTCAGTTCAATTCCATTTAAAGTTCGATAAGAATAATAACCTTAATCAGCTGACCCCTGTTACCTCTTGATACGTGTGAATTATGCTGGCTGCTTTTTTCGAACGATAGCAGCAGTCATTTTAATTTTCAGTATATTTGGGAATCTGTAATTTTAGTGCGCCAGAACGTCGAATTTCTCTAACTCCTCAATTACCGGTTGCATAAAGCTAATTAAACTTTCAGATTAGATAGAAATTTGAAGTCCGTGTACCATTCCTTTATGAATTTTCTATTTTTGTCAGATGCGTAAATAAGAAATTTAACTCTGGATATAAATTAATATCGTGCTAACCCAGTGAAACGTTGTCCACCTCCCACAAGTGATTCTCTAGACCCTAAGCTAGCTAGACTACCTATCTGGTAAGAAATTATTTGCTATATCTATTGATATATTGAGTTTACTTATTTTCCCCAGGTAGAATATTTCCTAACAGTGGCGCCATTACGTGTTTATTTATTTTTGTATGAATAGAATTAAAAATTTCTTAATTGGCATATTACCAATTGCCAGTAGGTACTACCTCACTCTTATATACCTAGTCCTACCTGTGAACTATAGAGTAAATTCTTAACCTCCGATCTGAGAACTTTTACTATTTTTTCATTCATAAGAATTCATTATATAATTCATTAGAATTTATTAGAATTCATCAGAATTTATTAGAATTCATCAGAATTTATTAGAATTCATCAGAATTTATTAGAATTCATCAGAATTTATTAGAATTCATCAGAATTTATTAGAATTCATCAGAATTTATTAGAATTCATCAGAATTTATTAGAATTCATCAGAATTTGTTTGATTCACTTGAATTTGTTAATTTATTAGATTTATTAGAAATTGTCAGAATTCATTAGAATTTTATTAGACGTTGTCAGAATTATTAAAATTTATTAGAGTACTATAATCATTACAACTAAGTTATATTTTTTCCACTTACGATCGAATTTAATTTTTGTCTTTTTCTACAAAGTTCTCTGTATCTGCTAGTCTTCACTATTGTTCTGATTTTGTTTAAGATTTATATTGTGTAATTTCTGAAACTGTTTCTCCTTCATTGTTTCAGAATTACGAGTTGTTTGGAATAAAAAGAAAACGCATGACGCTAATCAATAATCTCTGTACAGTCATATTGCTTTAATTATTAATAGAGATGATAAATTCACAATATGAAAAAATATATTACATCTGGAAGATGAAAAAAATTCCTCTCAGAAATATGTCCTGTGAATTATTTCATTTTTTCTTAGAAATACCATATCGTGGAATCACAGAAGTTTATCCTACTTTAGCTACTTTTTGGCAAATTACAGGAACTTACGCACGCGTTTACTATTACCAAGGAAATCTCTTGTAATCTCTGGTTGGAGGTTAAACAATTGGTTCGCGCTGAGTTTTCGTATCAATCAAAACTTTGGACACCTCCACTTTCCTTCAATATGTCGCTAATCTCGCAAACTGTGCCAAACTTTTTCCAATCTGCGTCCTATCAACTCCTAATGTATCCATTATCTCACCAATCTCAGGATATTGAACCTCAAATACTGATAATAAGTTATTTCACTAATGTTAGACTCAGAATGTATGAAAGATATTGTTGGAAAATTTTATGAATTTAATTTTATATGAAAATAATTTGAATTTAAGGAAATCTGAAAAAACAATTATTCATCAAATTTGGTTTGGGAGAAAAAATACTTTTTCCCTAAGTTTACTTGCGTATAATTTTAAAATATGTTTATTAAAATAATGAAATGGAATTCTAATTATCCAATATATCACCATTGATATGTTCATGGCCAGTGTAAATAATGTAAGCTACAATCTTTATAATTATTTCTAAGTAATTTTTCTCCATTTTGCTAGAATTAAAGTACTTCCCATTTAATCCGTAAGTGTAACATGGTAAGCCTCCCCATCAAAAATGAATCTTTCCAAGGCGTTTGATGTCGAGGCGTCACAGCGAAGTATAAAGAATCACCTCCAAAATATTTGAAGCAATAATGTCACTAGAAAAAAATGAAAGAAAAAAGACCTGCCACTTCTCTAACAAAAAAGGCGGCTCATTTTCCTAGTTTGCGCCTGGTTTGAGTAAATAAAAAATGACACGGTAACGCCATCTATCATCCCAGTAATTACTCGTCTCCTTTAGGAAGAAGAAGATTCTTTGCCTTCATTATGTCTTTGTTTGTTCTGCAATTGAGAATCATTTAATGGATCTTCATCAAAGAATAATATTAAAACATTCGAAATCAATTTAGTTCGAGAGATTTGGATAATTGCATTAAACGTAATATCTTCTGACAGTGTTCATTGATCCATATTATTTGTTTCTGGTAAAACTTTTCATTAATTCTCAATGGCGATAATAATGAATAAAAATATACTTAAATGAATTACATACGTAGTGCAAGATGGAAATATAAATCAAGCCTATATGAAGGAATTCCTATTAGGCAAGAATAAAAGCAAATGAACAAATATAAGATGAAGCAAAGTGAAAAATTCAGTCTTCAATCAAAGATAATATATCAGTTATCTCTTTGATACGAGTTATTCAAATGAAGTTTATATAATTTAAAAAAAAAAAAAGACAATATTTCTCCATTAAAAACAAGAAGGATAAAATCTTTACAGAATAGGAAATTCCTTCAGGAACTACGATTGAGGGGTTGAGTTCCCTGATGGGCTGGACCCCTTTTAAAGGCCGTAACAGTGTTGGAATTTCTTATTGACAAAGGTATTGAAATCTACATCTCTCATCCATTATGCGATATAAGATCAATGAATCATAATCTCGCGTGTATTCTTGTCTCTGTCGATAGCCTTGGATGTTTGCTTTCCAAAGAGCCAATAGATGTATTCCAAAACTTCCATCCAGTCTTTGAAGTTCAACTTCATGAAACTCATATCCGAAGAAACAATCGGAGAAATAACTTAAAGCCAAATTATATTCCCCTGTGTAATAGAATTCAGATAAGATTCTTTAATAGTTAGGTATATAATAAATATCATGCCATTTTGATCGATAAATATATATGTTCTGCTCAATTTGCCAAATTGCACAATCTCGAGAGTGCGCTGCGCGTTCTTATATCCCATTAACTCTCTTATGCTGAGCGTGCGTTAATACCTTCATTAGTATATTTATTATAAAATCGAATAATTTATATGTTTATATCGGGGGTGTGCCGTTCGATCCCCGAACTTCCTTGCCAGGTCATTAACAATCATGATTATATTTTTCAAGATAATCTTCATTTATAAATGAATATATGAAGATTAATTTGAAATACTCAACATAAATAGCCGTTAGGTAGTTTGTTGTATCCGCTAGCTTGTTGTGCTAGCTGTGGGGTTGGGGTTGGCACGCTCCCTGATAAAAATATATTAACCCCTCTGCATTAGGTGTTAAAGGGGTTTAAAAACGCGCTGCGCAATCTCTAGATTATAGCAATTCGACAAATTATTGTGCTGAACAAATACATTGATACAATATACATTTCTTCTTTAGTGTTTCAATTTATTCTCAATACATATATTGAACAAGTGTAGAACTCTATTTTAGATGCAACACAATAATTATACAGTTAAAAACAATTCTAGTTTACTATAATCATTTGAGAAAAATTAGAATAAAATCAATTTCATATTTTCTTATTCTCCATTTAAGAGAATAGACACAAATAAAATGATATCAGCCAATCTCCATCTAATAAATACTGTAAATTTGACAGAGCATCTAACTAATCTATAAATGGAATTGCCTATACTGCCTGCAATGAGAGAACGAGAATTATCTTCCGTTGCTATTGTCTCGTCTGGAAGATTAATCTAATATCAGGGCGATGGTAATTCTCTCCTATGATATCATTCAAAATGACGAGAACAAAAGGAAGTAGTCCAAGACCGCAGATGTGGCAACATGACAATTGTATTAATCTACAGTTGAAAATCACTTGTTGAAATTACAATCAGATATTTAATATTTATTGAATTCTAAGATACAACTATAAACATACTAGGAAAAAATTATCCTTAATCCTTGTAGGAAAAGAATGATCATTGATCATACTACTCCTAATTTAGTATGGGAAGAATAAACATACTAATCTAAATACTATAACAGGATGATCATACTAATCCTATTAGGTACTAGGAATTTTGTTCCGATCTCATTATCGTTCTGCAACTTTTTTTATGTCTAAGGTAATCTTAACCGTTATTTATTATAAGTAATTACCTATTCATTATATTAGTTGATTTGTTATAAATAATAATGAACTGATGAAATCTAGTTCCATTCCTAATTTACGTCTTCTTCTGATTCATTGCGTCAATCTGGTGGAAATGGAAATCTCCGAAGAGGTTGTATTTCACTCCAAACGAATGACAGACTGACAGTTGAAGACCCTACCTACATTACCAAATTTGATCAGCAAGTCCCTGCAGACTCTCGCAGAAGTGCCTGGCAGTTCTACACCAAATGAGACATCGACTTCAATAACACTAACATCTGAACAAAGATGAATGGCAAGGGTAATGAGAAGGACAACTTGAATTTTTGTTCCATAATTACTCTAAAGTTATTAACAGTTTATATGCACTGAGTAAAAAATAAGAGTCAAATTGACTGAAAATTTTAGTTTTCAGTTTGTCCCAAAATCGTCTCAAAATGGTGAGTCAATTTGTCGCATCCTATTATTTTACTCAAAAACTAGAGTCATATTGACTCCTCATTTATAGTCAGATTGACTCAGGTAGAGTCAATCAAAAAAAAAGACTCCAACATTGGAGTTTTGCAGCCTTGACTCAAGCGACGAGTCAGGCTGACTCGCAATTTTTTCTAAGTATGTAGTTAAAATCACTCCCATTTCAAATGATTCATATTTTAAGAAATCGACTTCTATGTGTATTTTATAATTTTCAAATAAACTACAATGCTAAGATTACATATTTCATTACTAAATGACCAGTTTTTATGACCATAGATATTAATTATAACTGAAATAGAGTGAACGCTCTAATTTTGAAAATCGTATTTTCAGAGTGATGATGAAATGTATGTTTCTAATGATATGACTAAGGAAAATGAATGCAATTTAACATTTAATTTGATTGTATGTAATTATAGCTCAGAGTCGGATTGTTGGAATGCCAAAAGTTAATTAATTGCTCTAAATCAGATGAGATGCGAAACACTAAATAAAGTTTACAATTAGAATGATTTTGTTCAAGGAAAAATAAATATATAAATACTGATACCTATAGAGAAATTATGAAAATGCATATTAAAAGAAGGTAGTTGAGAAATAGTGAGGATATCTAATTTTGAAGAATAAGATGATTCATGCGTCACCTGACTTAGTAGAAAAACTACCTTTATTAATTTTCAAATGATTTCATCATAATGATAATATCATAGAATATTTATTTCCATTTCATACATAATTAAGATACAGCTTTGTAGTATTCAGATCAATATACAATAACATCAATGTATCGTTGTCATCTACAATATATTGATGAAACCTAGATGAACTAACAAATGAAAAGTCATTCCATGGACAAATAATACTCCTCCGGTCAATCTGTTTCAAAACAACAAAAGAGAATCAACAATGGGAGACACAGGTATTAATTACATGTCTTTCAACCTTATTGTACTGCTCTCCGGCAATTCAAACGTTCATCCTTTCAGAGAAGATGACGACAAAGGAATGTAAAACAATATGTCGAGTACTGACAACAACAGAATAATTCTAATAATTTTAATTAGTACAAATATTATTGAAGTCGTTATTGGTAAATTTGTAATAATGTATAATAATTTCAATTAATAACCTATTTCAATAATGAACGTGTATTGACAGGATCAAATAAGAAGGACAATTTTGTCCTGACAATAGGACTTTTCTTGTCCTGTCAATAGGACTTTTTTTTGTCCTGGCAATAGGACTTTTCTTGTCCTGACAATTGGACTTTTCTTGTCCTGGCAATAGGACTTTTCTTGGCATGGCAATAGGACTTTTCTTGTCCTGACAATAGGACTTTTCTTGTCCTGTCAATAGGACTTTTCTTGTCCTGACAATAGGACTTGTCTTGTCCTGGCAATAGGACTTTTCTTGTCCTGACAATACGACTTTTCTTGTCCTGACAATAGGACTTTTCTTGTCCTGACAATAGGACTTTTCCAGTCCTGACAATAGGATTTTTCCAGTCCTGATAATTTGACTTTTCCAGTCCTGACAATAGGACTTTTCCAGTCCTGACAATAGGATTTTTCCAGTCCTGATAATAGGACTTTTCCAGTCCTGACAATAGGACTTTTCCAGTCCTGGCATTAGGACTTTTCCTGTCCTGACAATAGGACTTTTCCTGTCCTGACAATAGGACTTTTCTTGGCCTGACAATAGGACATTTCTTGGCCTGACAATAGTGTATTCTGGTGCAATATTTCACATAATATTTTCATTAGAATTATTTTTTGTATAAATAAAGATTAGATAAATCACGTTTAATGCAAAAATCGAAGTTTGATGATTTGTAAGTATGATTATTACGGTAACACACAAGAGAAAAAATATCATGACTGATATCCAATGTACTAATCTACTTACGAAATTTATCATTGCTTCAAACACGTTAAATATTTTGATGTAAATCTTATGATATGAAGCAACACAAACTCATGCAAGATGTTCGTTACAATTACACAGGAACAAATTTCCAATTGGGATCCTTGTCTCAACCCAATGCGATAATTCCTTGTCCACAGAGGAACAGGAGTTGATTGACAAATTGCATGGCGGGTAAGGAAATCTAATCCTTGTGTCTGAGTAATTTGTCCTATGGTTTACAGTTAAAACTTCCGAACACAGATGAAATTTGGTACGAGATTTCAGTTCAAAAGAAAAGGGAATAATTTCTATATTGTACAATAAGAGATAATATTTCGTATGATTTTTTTATCAATATTTCATATATTGTAGAATGGAAGATAAGATTATTTGTATGATTTTCTATCAATTTTTTATTGTGTTTTTACTTGGTGAAAGTTAAAAGATTTTTACATGAAATTGATAAATAAAGCAATTACTTTTTTTGTTGAATCAATCTGACATTCAAAAATGGTAGTATTATGGAAATATTGTATACAATTTGTTTAAAACTATATTTGATTCGAGGAATCTCATGAATAAAGCCTCATAGAAGTCTGAACATCTATATCTGAAAATCTATTATAACTTTACGTTTCTCAGGACTAGTTCCGGCAACATCCAAGCAAGTTTTCGGCGCTCGAAAGACACTGCAACAAATGACTCTATTATACTTTGTGAAATTCGATCTAAAAATCTTATTTCCAAATCTAATAAATTCAAACAACCCGACGATGTAACTGCAATTTCTCTTCAGTCTTTTCGGACTGATTTTTTCTTTTGAACGATGAATCCATGAATAATTCATCATAATTAAAATTGTACTTGATGGAGAATATATTTAAAACACAGTTAGTAATAAAAAACACAAACAAATGAGTAAGAATTTTAAGACTATTTGAAGTGATTTGCTGAGTCTGCAATGGAGACAAAATAGAAGAAAAAGAAGAGAGGCAACAATAAATCTGTTATGTTCAAATTATTACTTAGGAACATAAAGATTCTTCTTTCGTATTACTAAAACTAGTGAACGTGTGCTGTTGAAATTCACGATTTTTTTAATTAATCAATAACATCATTGACATTTTTCTATAAGTTCAAATATTTACAGCTATAACTAGTGTATTACGCGTCAAAAATGACAGACCATAATTTTTTCTTCTGACTGATATTTTTTTTCAGCTCCTGATTTTTTTCCTGTTTTTTGAATTTTCTGTATTACCTGATTATTTTTTTTTCAGATTTTGTCTGCATTTACTCACTTCTCGTTTCGTGTTTGTGTTTACTGGTTTTTCAGTTTTCTAGATTTCTAAGTTTTATTTTAAGGATTTTCGGTTATCATATTTTCTGTTTTGCGTACTTTCGAATTTACAGTTCTTCATTTTCCCCGATTTTCCTATTCCGGTTCTTCAATTTTTCGGTGTTTCACTTTTTTCGGGTTAAGTAATAAATTACATTAGCAATGAAAACAAAAATATATATATATTAGTAGTGAATAAAATTGCATGTTATTTGATACTGATTACATTAATTATCAGTTGGAATATGATTAACTGCAATTTTGTTTCTAATGTTATAAATTTCAGTCCACTCACTGAATGACTTGGTTTCCTTTTTCTCAGGTTAAATATAGATGGATGACTGCCGTTTGTCAATTAAACTACTACCATTACAGTCTGACGCTAACTCAATCTATTGAAGATTTATTACATCAGATTCCAGAAATGAAAGTAGGAGAGAATTGTGAGGAAATATATTGAAGTTGATGCCCAGTCGAAATAATTATAATCACCGGTCAGTTATTTTTACTTGCTCCCCTAAATCTAACAGTCGTACAATTATAATTTCATTCTAATTGACATCAAATCCTACCATCAATGAGTTCTAAAGATCTTTCTGAAGGAAATACAATATGATTATTTATCAATATTCCAATAATCCGTGGACAAAGTCAACTATGGTGAAATGCTCTGAAAGGTTAACCTCGTTTGGGAAACATTTACGTCCTTTAGGATGTTCAAGGGAGTGGATACTCTTTCAGAGAGGAGAAATGTTCGATATAGGAACACAATATTCTTGAACGGAGCCATTTGATGGAAATTCATAAATTGCCGTTTTCTGAGAATCGGTTTGAGAAAAGTACAGTATTCTCGAATATTACAGTATGCAAAAATTTATCAATTCACAATGCAAAGCTTTTATTGAATTTGGTACGAAGACTATGTTAAATTTCACAAATTTAGACTATTAATGTTTGGTGTTACTTAAGCAATATGGACAATTACTTCATATACTTTCAAATAGAAACATTGTTTTCTGATCATTTTCAGAATATTATTATTATGTGACCCTATATATAAGCTACCTAACCTATTGTAACAATATTGCGACTATATTGAATCGGGGAACATTGTTAGGTGGTTCTTTGGTTAATCAACAGGAGAGATCACTCTAAAATGTGACGACAGTCATTGGAAATCTCCTAACCTTATCTCTGAAGCTGGCTCCTCTGACTCAAAATTAATGAAGTGGACGCGAAATGGAAGTGTGGTGAGGCAACACGTAAACATGTTATTTCTCCGCTCCTTAAGACTGCCTGTGCCGCCATACGCTAACGCATTACGACCACAACTTACGGCTTTGATATTTTGAGACTCTCAGTTCTCTTCCAGTGGATAAATTTCCGAATTATGGTATTGGAGATTTGAAGGAAATTGAGGCAAGATAAGAATTTGATATAAATATTGGAGATGAGATTTAGTTTTACGTACCTTTGTACAATTTATGCTCAATTTACAAGAAATTATAGTAGGGAAATATTGGTACACCTTCTACTCTATCTTACCAATCTTTATACAATTTCAGACAGATTAAAAATGGGCATAACAATTATTTCCTCAGAGTTTAAAACGCTTTGAAAACGTTGTGCAAAAACGCTCGTGTGACTTTGACCTCCGAAAAGAAAGTACATGCTGTTTAGATCACCCAAACCAGGATTCAAGGAAATAATCCATCTTTCATCGTTAAATAAATATGTTCGTACTGCTGCAAACAGTTCCATTTAATTTTGCAGGGAGGGCCTCAGCTACGCTTCTGTAAAATGTGATATTGCAAGTGTAATGGGAAGCATTTCCACAAGAAAATATTCATGCGGCTTGCCATAAATTTGTTCATAGATTGAAAGTTGTAGTTCTCAATAAGGAAGAAATTATATCGAATAAATGGAACACTGTATCGTTCGTTTATTATTCACCTTTGAATTTCAATCATTGTTTCAATCATCATTGCATCATAAGTTGTAAATTGAATTTACTATTAAAAATTTGTTGGTATGCTATATTGTTTCGAAATAAACAATTGCTTTAATCAATATCGTCATTTATCGTTCTCCATATCAATCCGCTACCTGTATAATATATATTAATAACCAGTACAGCAATTATATACGAATAAGAAATGAACATAAAAATGTAAGATGATACGCAATTATCCCGACTGAATGCAATCATTATCTGAGCCTTTGCATAAAAATCTTTGAATAGATTCTAATAAAATCCTATTTGCAATAATAACCAACTAGATTCTAGATTACCTTAATCTGAGTCTCACTCAATGCATTTCTGAGAATTTTTTTTAAATATTTGCTGTAACTTTTACGCTACTGGTATTTTATCCGTATTTCTAATTAAAGGAGCCCCTTTAATCTGCCAAGGAAAAAAGAAACAGAAGGTTTTTACCATCAAAACACGTATCACAGATTATGCAATGTTCATTTTTATGTAAATATGTGAATTAGGTGCTGAGCATAGAAATAGATCTGATTGGTATCAACTTACATAGAAATTACCGGAGATCTTAGTGGATGTAAATTTTAAGCTACATAAATTATAAAAACGAATTGATAATTGGTTAAGAGAAGACATTTTATTATTATGCAATTTTACAAAACTTACGTGCAAATATTATTATTGTAAAAAAATTTAATCGAAACATGTCGAACTCAATTTTTCCAAATGAGATATCAGGATAAGTGTATTCTTGTTCAGAACTTTTATCCTAGTGTACAATAGGATATTTAACCAATTGGAAATAGGAGCAGGTTCGAGGTAGCGGTTCAGATGATCGGGGTAGTCACCACGGCAGCCAGGGAGCAGCGAGAGTGCAGTGTGGGAGACAAACGGTCCGCTTTAGGGACTAATTCTACTCCGATGTAACTACGCAGAACTACTCTGAGCACCTGCTCTTATTTGCCTAGTACGCTGCTAACTGCTGATACGCGGCCCTTAGCTAAAACTGCTATAATAGTAATATAATATTACATTAGTTGCTAGAGGCCATACACCCTCAGTTAAACAGCGCGTTAGGCAAATAGGAGGAGGTGCCCAGAGTTGTTATGCGCAGTTACGCTGGAATAGAATTAGCCCTCAAACTGGTCAGTTTGGCTCCCAAGCTCCGCTCTCTCTGCTCACTGACTGCCGTGATGACTAACCTGATCGGCTTAACAGCTGTCCCAAACCTGCTCCTATTTCACTTGGGTAGAATCTGAATTTTGTATGAATATATATTCAATATTTTTTTATATGAGTCTAATTATTTAAACCGATTTTACGAACAACCTTTTCAAAGCATATAACCTTTCATACTTACCAAAAAGTGCGTGTTAAAATATTCTCAGAAACACGTAAAATTTCCTATTTTCATCTAATATTTCAACGATTACTGATAAATAGATAAATCGTTTGTGAACGATGAACTAAATTTAGTAACAATTTATAATGGTTGACGGTGAAAATTCTGAATACTTAATTTATAGTTAATGAATATTAAATTTACCCTTAAAAATTCTACAACAAAATTTATTTTCATTCAGACACCATATTTCATAGTAAATAAATGAAAAACGAGGCATTAAATTTATGAAATAAATGAGCACACACTGAGTCCATATTATTTATCATGGAGGGATATTTTTATCCTCCTGACTGCTATTTCTATTAATATGCAAATCACTTCATTAGGAATTTTCCTCAGAGTTATTCAAATATGGAGAACTTTTCTGTAAGGAGAATATTAACAGCGTTCCTGCATTCAATTTCAAAACTATTGTAAGACCTAATTAAAGTAGAATGAAAAGTATTTTCGATTGATAGCAATCATCTTTTAGATGCTTGATTGAAAAGTTAGCGGTCTGGTAAGACCGTTAGTGGTATTGGGACTAACCTCCACACCATTTCACGTCAGTGTTCTCTAGGTCAAAATAAGCCTTTATAGTTTAAATTAATGAGGGGGAGGGAGGGAGGGGCATGAATTAGATCAACCATATGGTCGGTAGAATCAGTTATTTTATACTCAACAATGCATATCATTTGGGTTCCACATATGCCTAATTGAAATTATTATAATTTATTCAAGCCTTCAAACCATTACCTAATCAATATTGAATAAAAAGAATTTTCGATTGATAGTAATAATTTTTTATGCGCATGATTGACGTACCAATAAGTATTAACTTTGAATTAGATATATGATTATATGTTGAATTCTAAATATCCTCTTCAATGCAATTTTCATTTTCTTTCTGCATCTCAATTATTGTTTAATTCTAACTTCTCCAATCGCCCCCATATAATAAAGGGAAATAGAGAACAATGGACCTGCCCTTCCAAACTTAACTCGTATTCATGTTGTTTATATTTCTAGATTATTGTGTTACAGTCCATGACTATTATTGTCCTTATTAGTTTTCTTTAGATTAGCTGAACGAAGTTCTAGCGCTTATTTATATTTCAAACAAAGTGAGCTATTTCAAAATGTCTTCGGAATTTCATATAAGGAGGATTTTCAGTTTAATATGAATTTAATATTAATAAAGGTAATATGAATCCATGATTGGTTCTGAGAATTATTAATTTTGTTCGAACATGTATTCTGGAAAAAAATATCATTTATATTTTAATAACATATGTATATTTAATATTTAATTAAAATCATATGTAGGATATATTTAAACATTACAAGTATCTCATCATCTAAATTATTATGTGCATATAACTTAAATTCCATGTTGTACTTAATATACCGACTGTTCAATATCAATTTTACATTATTAGTGTTACTGAATACAATTGCATCTACGTAGAACAGTTAATAATCAATACTGTTTTGAAACAGATATCAAACATCGATAAACGTAATTTCAATACGGTCGTGTTCCAAGTACAATTCAGTTTATTTCAATAAATCTTTAACTAGGGCACGCTACATTTGTTTTCCTTTTCAATCGCCATAACTGCCGAAGATTTATTTTAACTCGCTAAGAGAATCACCGGATATAATTTCATTATTTCGTATACAATGTGGCTTTGAAAAGTCGCAGCAAACATTATAAATGTAAATTGGGAAAGTTTCTTTCTTGGTTCATATGAAGTATAAACAATTGGCCTAACTCACTTCTTCTTCATTCTCACAGTCCGTTAGAAACTTTGAAAACAATATCAAATGACTCTACGTGACTTGATGTCTTGCATTTGGGAGAATTTAATCAAGTTACTGATATAGTCACCCAATAATCTTGGCAGTTCTTTCTTTATTATTCTTAATTAACCCCTTTAGCGGTCAGGTGTCACTTGAGTGATTCCACATTATTTTAAGGTCATTATTTTACTCACTTATTTTTATACCATTATATTGTATTAATAAACCATAGGCAATAGCAGACATTCTTTTTGTCTTTTAAATAATCAATAAAAATACAATATGAATTTGAATTTTCGAAGAACAAATGTTTTAATTAAAAAAAAACAGAAATAATAATATCTTGGAAAGTCTTAAAAAATGACTTGCTAAAAATTTAGACCAATTTGATGAGTTTATCAGTAAGTGCCTTCTAATGGGTTAAATATTATTCATTTGGATTAGTTGACATGTTCTACAACAAATATTGGTATTGTTATTCTACCATTTTCATATCTATTTTATTGGTTTCTACAATGGAATTTCAGTTTTTAATTTGATTATTCGTAAAAATATTTGATAGGGTTCATCTTGTATCGTCATAATGTGAATTAAATTGAACAACTGCATTATTTTACAAAGGAATAAACAATAGCTGCAGCGATAAGTTCTGGCATTGGCATTTGGAGCGGTTCTGCAAAGTTTTGAAGACTTTTGTTCAATACAAAAGACTTTCAAAAGTTTGCTGTAATGTCGCTGAAAGTCTTAAACTCTAAAATTCTTCGTTCAGCCACTAAATCAATACCTAATATCTTTAATTTTTTCAATAAATATTAAATTTACACGTAGTTTTGAATAATGTTTATGTAACCTTACGAGCATGATTTGTTTCGTTATTCCCATTTCGTGAAAGTTTTTGATTATTTATTAATTTACAATTACTAAATTCTGTTTTTATATGTAATTTTTTTACAAGATTCTCTTAAACAAGAAATAAAATTCATTACTAATAATTTTGTAAAGTTTAGTTTATATAAAAAAAGTTATATGAAAATGAAGCGAGCACATGAAAATTGATGATAATATCATTTTGATGAACTTTATTTGCATGGTAGTTGAAATACTATCAGATAACAAATTAGATTTGAGTATTAGATTTTTTTTAAATCCATTGTTATTAATACGGGTCTTCTAAAGGTTCATCTGTGTAATTCCTTACCTAATTTATTGATTATATACCAATAACCGAAGAAGGGAACAATTATCAAATCCTAAAATATATTAAACAGTTAATACATCATACATCATTTAAATACAAAATAGATGGCGATAAATAATATAAATATTTAACTAAATATTTTTTTATTTAAAAATGTGAATATATTATTTATAGATATGAATATTTTATATAAAAATATGAATATTTTTTTCTGTTTTCATGCATCTATTGTATAAATTTAATGACTAACAGAAATGAGAAAAGTTTACTCGTAGACGCTAGGGAGATTTCATGCTCGTAGAACCGCACTAACAGTTAAATAATATAAAGACTTTCTGCCTGGGCTACAAGAGACCATTAGTGTGGAGTGTAACTCTAAACATCAAATTCATCACAATTCTCAGCGTGCCTTCTGAGCCATGAAAAATGTAAGTTATTCATCAAGAGTAGTGAAAAGATTTCACAATTTAGAAAATTGGTATTAATTATATTTACTTTAAGTTTGGGTTATTTTTTATTTATATATTATGTTCATTTAAACATGTTAAATGATCATATAAATTTAATTTGAGCATTCGAATTGATAAATTCGAATTATATTGCAATAAATAAATACCTACTACCTTTGTAATTTTATATTATGAAACTGTTATATAAATAATTATATATTAGGCATTGAAATTGTTTATAGATATAATTTATATACAGTGAAATGTATGTAAAAACAGTAAAAAATTTGAGAAATATAATTTGACACAAATATTTATGGAAATTTTCTATTTTTTCTGATTTATTTTTTGAAAAACAGAGTTCTTTTTCTGTATTTCTCTTAATAAAAGTTTCCATTGATCTAAAAATAGTAAATATTTTTAATTTTTGAGTCTGACAGGTGGAAGGTTCAAGTTAACTACCTCTTGTATGATAATGGAATAAAATAAATAAATTAGTTGTTTTAAAATATCTGAGTCATATGAACATTCGTTCTTTGAGAACGACTATATGTAAAAAAGGATAAAAAAAAATAATTCCTATGTTAAATATAGTTCGTAAAATGTTATTCATTTTCATATCTTGATTGTACCTATACAGAATTAAAGATGTATTTCTTAATAATTAATCGATATTTCATATCCTATAATTTATGGTTTTTATCATCTATTCCCATCATTCAATACTGTAACATTGCAAAGCTCCTATTAAATATTATAATGATATTAGCACTTATACCTTGATAAAATATGCAAATAAATTATTAGTGTAAAATTATCTGCTAAATATGTTAAGTAATTTATATTTCGAAAAAGTATTATTATTATAACGGAATTAAATTAATTAAACTAGGGTCTAATACTAAATATAACATCCTTTACTTGGCTGAGCTTCGTAAGAGATGAATTTTGAATACCATATAACTTATATCGTTATATTTATGTTCATATTATTATTATTTTTCCAAGTAGAATCTAATTAATCTAATTATAGCTAATTTTCTTCTTAATATAAATACTATTTATAGAAAATATGAATAGGTTCATTTAAATATAATATCTCTAAAATATAATATTTCTAGAATATAATATAAGTTTTCTTTCAAACATGTAACAAATTTATTAAACATGATAATTATTTTTTTAATTCAATAAATGTTCTTATGAATGTAACTTGTAATTTAACGAACCTGAAAAGATGATTGAATCCAAATAAATAATTTTCATTTAGTTTCATTTTTTTAAAATATTATAATAATTTAAATTTTTCATCATTCTTTAAATATATACACCAATCTCCCTTTAAAATAATTTCATCTTAAGATGGCTAGCGAATTGGAGTTAAGATTACGGCAGGTAAAAGGGTCCTCAGTGTGACATATAATTAGGGCTAATCTGTTGAATTATTTATGCTAATTTCTCAAGAACTCACATATCATCCATCACAAAAATAATGGAATATGATAATAGTTTACCTGTTAAAAGAATGACCAAGATGAGAACCCTATAATTATAGCTATATATACGCAACGTTGAAGGGATATTATAATTTCTATTTAGTTATTTTATTTTTATCCTAGTCATTTAATTATGTAATATCGAGGGAATATTCAATGAAAGAAGGATTCAGTTCTGCGATGTTCCTTTAATATTCCAGGAATTAATTTTCTAATTTTCAATTAACGAATTTTGATATGTTGTAAGAATTAATTTATGAGCGTTAAATAAAATTATTTTTATATCAATTCTAACTTGTAGAATTATCATTCAAAAAATTATCATTTCATGATTCAAAAAAAATAATTAACATTAAAAAATTATCATTTGATGATTTAATTCTCTTAAAATGAACTGCTGAAAATGCATTTTTTTTTAAATTTTCAACATTTTCAGATTACATTTTTCCCAATAAAATCATATTATGCATACTCAATTTAAACTGCTTCAGTGAATCGTTGTTCATTAAAAATATGCATTTAAAACATTTGCCATGATATTCAACAATATAGAATATACTGGCCTGTGATGCTTTCAGTCCTCTTTGCTGTACTGCAGACCGAAACAAATAACAGAAGCTTTATAAAGCAAATACGTAACCAAATATTTCATATGTGAATGTTTTGGCATCTGAAATTTGTATATTGCATTTATTTATAAACATTTATAACATCGTGTTACACAACCACCAGTTATTATCTAATTTGTTTTACAAAATTACGAAAAATTGTAGAAATTACAAAATTGCTTGTTAGGTATATGACAAAAAAAAACATATTTAAAAACTCAAGGTAAAAGAATATGATTTACTTCTCTAAATTTAACTCAATATACATATACACTACAGTACAAACATATTAAGTTTAGTGCAAACTTTTTTGTTATATGTACATAATATTAAAAAAAATATCTAATCGTTAATTTTGGTAAAAATATTTTTTATATTTTCTACTTTTATATTACACTTGAATACATTAAAAGCGTAATTTCGTTGCCAAGAATCGTCATATTCTGGTTATATCAGATATAGGGGTGGTAGGTGCAGATGTATACAGCGAAAACTAGCTCGACTGGAAAAGTTTTAAAAGTGAGAACAATGATCAGGTGACAAGGGTTAGGTATAGTAACTAACTGACATGAACGGAAGTTATATTGAACTTATTATCCAATCGAAAGAGAGGCTTGATAAAGATATTGTATCACCTACCGGCTACAATATATGTACTCATATACATAAAACACAGAGTATGTTCAGCAACCTAACAGTCGCAGTTAAAATTCACGTATCTTCTTCACCCACACCATCAAGCTGTCTCGCCTACCGCAGTAACACACATCCTATTGTTAACTCATACATTTATACCTTATTCATACATTATCCTAGCTCAGATATTGGAAAAAGGTAAAAAGTATATCAATATCAAACCACAATGCCATTCATGTGGAAGAAATATCCGAATTGGCATTGAGTCTCTTTTGAATTCTATAAGTCACGTCGATATTACTTTCACTCTGTCGGCTTCAGAATATAATAGAATTCATATAAAAGAACATCAGTGAAATAAAAAAAATTGTAATAAAATTTATCTTTCAAAAGGAGTTTTAGCTGATCAAATTGGTTTGGAGTTTGGTTGTCACAGAACGCATGAAAATCTCCACCGCTATTGATGTCAAAAATAATATCATTCGCTTTGGTCTGATCCAGAAATACGGACATGTAATACATCTAGGAATTTGATTTATTAAGGAATATATTTGCTGGGACTAATAAAAATAAATAGGATATTGATTTATTTAAGTATTGATTAAGTACATATACAACAAGTACAATTAAGTTATTTATACAACGTGGTATTTCTATCATCTCCAAATTAACTAATAATAACCTTTAAGTTTAAACGTGTTTCACAGCCATTGAGAAAATTTTAATTCATTTATATTGCTTGGTTAATAATCTTCAAATATGTAAACATAATCTAATTTATAAATGTAATAAGGAAAACCATCACAGATTCAATATCACGTGGTACACCAACTTCTTTTTGTGTGAAAACTCAAAATTAGATTATAAAATACGAAAGAAAACACGTTAGGCAATTTGAACATTCGACATTGCAATTTCTAACTGTTGATTGAAGTTTTAGAATATTGGAAAAGTAATCTTCCAAAATATTTTCCATTTCTTTCTTTTGTCTAAGAAATTTGATGTTTACAATATGTTACTCAAAAAGAAAAGAATTAAAGATGTATTTCTTAATAATTAATCGACATTTCATATCTTCTAATTTATGATTTCTATCATCTATTCACATTATTCAATACTGTAACATTGCAAAGCTCCTATTAAATATTATAATGATATTAGCACTTATAACTTGATTATTATAGTCAATTTCAATAAATTCAGAGAGGCAATGGGGTGGGTAATAAGATTTTTCTCGTTACATTCTTCATATAAAATCCCATGGTTTTGACTAAAACCTAATACAATCTCTATCAAAGATATCTTTGCATTCAAGCAACTTTTCCGTTTAAGAAATAAGTATATGGTGGCAGTAAAAAGCGTTCAAATTAACAATTTTCCGTGAGCTAAAGGAGTAATAGTCTTATACGTTTCATCGATAGAGTGTGTGCATTATATTTCGCGTGGACTATGGACCGTTAAATTAGATTGCCATCTGTTGAGTAACAATTCCCCTTGAAAGTTTGCCAATCTCTTAAATTGGATGTCTTGACAGCTTCAATGAACTGACTGGAGGAGTTAGAGCATCTTATGTAGGTCAACAGTCATCGGGATATTAGCTAATTAGTCTATCACTCAACGGAACGTCGATTGTATTTTAGAAGTTTATTTACTAGCCCGTTAGTATGCAAGGATAATCAGCAAACCTAACTTAATTCATCCAACGTCTCGACTCGTCGTATCTCTTAAAACATGGTCTGGCAAGAAGTCTTAAGAAAGACGTCTTGAGACGTCTGAAATAATCTTCCTCCCCGACATCCCTCACTGGAGATGGAGATCCTCTTCAATCCCACGTCGCACACAAAATATTTAGTTTACTTGATTTTATTATACTTAAATTTTAAAATTCATTTGTTTTCCATATCCGTTCAATATATAGTAAGACATATTTTCAGCCTATGGTGGACTGAAATTTATTTTTTTATTTTAAATAAGGTTGAAAAAATCTTATCACGTGCGGTTCCAGTGAAAAATAGTTTCATAGAAATAGAAGAGTTTAAAAATGTTAAATTATGACATGAGTGTTCTTTAAATAAAATAAATTATGAGTTGACATCAATTGATTTAAGTAAGAAAATGTTTTATTAACATAACAATTGTTTTATTAGTTAATAGAAAAATGTAGTTCATTCATTTTTCACATCGAGATGTTAAATATTGAGTTCTTGTTATGAATTATAAAAAAATGCAATATCTGATTACAGAAAAACCTCATATTTATGAGATAATCTATGAATTTATGTAGAAGTTTTGAACTAAAATTTATGCGATTGTTGTTTTATTATCTGATTGAAGAAAATAGAGGACTCCTTGGTTGCTACATTATGTTTAGGGTGAAGAACTCAACAAGAAGTAGTTTTGAATTTTCCCAAGCTTTCAGAATCATTCGTGGTTTCCGTCTTCAGGGGTAACATTTATTAAAATACAAGCGACTTATAATCTACATACTCGTAATCATGATACATATCCTAATTTCTATTTAATTTTTATACATTTCAATTTTAAAATTGAAATAGAAATTAGGATATGTATCATGATTACGAGTATGTAGATTATAAGTCGCTTGTATTTTAATAAATGTTACCCCTGAAGACGGAAACCACGAAGGATTCTGAAAGCTTGGGAAAATTCAAAACTACTTCTTGTTGAGTTCTTCACCCTAAACATAATGTTTTATTATCGTATTATAATTTTAAAAATATATTGAACTCTTCATTCTCCTGCAGATTTGAACACTTTTTGAATACATTTTATCATTATACTCAATCTATTGAATGCTGAATTTTCATAAATACTGAGAGTGTTATCTTCTACAATTCGTTTCAATTATTAACTGTTGACATGACTGCTATATGTAGTAATTGCCTTTGTGTTCTGATAGTTAGAGCAATTATCTTGTTAGAGCCGAATGTTTGGTATAAACGGAGGAATTGCAGGAAGTTCGTTAGTGAAACTTGGTACTTGGAAGGGATTAAAGATGGATATCGGTAACATGCGCGCACTTTTTCTGACTGATGTTTCTATTATTTGATTAATCAAAACTAATATCTGTTTGATTTATCTTAGTATGATTACCTGTATCATGCACGGGCGCCCCATTATTTGATTGCTGTATGATTGCCTATAGCAATCATACAGCCATTGGCAACACAGTGGCAATTTTCCACAGTGGCAATCTTCCCAGTGGCAATCTTCTCTCAGTGGCAGTTTTTCCACAGTGGCAGTTTTCCCGGGAGCAATCTCTCCCGTGGCAATTTTCCCAGTGTCAATTTTCTGCGCACGAGCAATCATATTAGCATTGGCTAATAAAATAAATAATTGTAGGCTTCAATTCGTTAAATCTATAGAAATATGTTTTACCACTGACCAGTCTGTTAATCTGGAATGATTGCATAAGTTAGATTGCAATAGTATTTGAAATATGAAACTATCTTCATTACATACCTATTGAGAAACACGAAGCGAGCATGACAACAATCTCTGGTATTGTAATTCCAAACAGCCCTGATCGAAAGTGAAGCCGAACAAAAGACTCTTAAAACTTTTGAACATTGCTCTGAAAACGCTGCAACCGTCGTAAAATGCCAAACTGCAAACGTTCCCTTCTTTGTCCCTTCGATTTTACTGGTGCGTTATTTTTTTCCAGCTCTCAAGAGTAGATATAAAATTTGCCGTTTTTGATATCTTTGTTTATTTTAGTGGATTGGGAGTGGAAAAGTTATCGAGTGCCATTGGGAAAAGAATAAACTTTTGTGCCTGGCTACTTATTCGCTTATTTATTGGTATATCGTAATATAAATTGGCAAAGCCATCTCATTCCATTGGATCACACTTTCTTCATTTTATGATCTTATACAACAATGCGTAAGTAATAGGATAAACAGTAATGCTTAAGGTGATTCGATCGGGTGAGTATTTTACAATCTATTGCCTTCTGGTTTATAAAATGAGATAAAATGGATATGAAATCTGAAGCTGACCTTGAATTTATAATGTTATTTTTAATTCATATTATACTTTATATAAATATGATCCCATACTGAAAAAAAGAGGAATATTCTTTACTTCATTCGTTTTTCAGTTATCCTGTACCTATCACTTTTGATAAATAAAAATTATTGAAACCTTCATATTGGAATAAATATTGTAATTGTACATCGAAAATGAAAAACATTCTGCAAAATACAGTTCGTTTTTGTATCATATATTGCTTTCTTTTTATATTCTCTATATCGGTACTCATGAACAAAATGATGACAAAATCAAATGTACAATCACGATCTAAACAAATAATATTTATATATGTATGTGGTGCTACTTGAAACAGTAACACTAATAAATTGAATTTACTATATTATTATAGTATAGTACAATTAATTTTATGAATTTTTGCTTAATATCCAATAATTTTTTTGTAAATTTATATGAAAAAAGTTATATTTCAATTCTTTTCAGAAGATAACATATGACATTATATTAAAAAAAGGTAAATATACAATCATCTTTTTCCCACCAAAAAATCATTAATTGTTTTTTCCCTGAAAATATTCTACAGCTGTCGAAAAAGTGCCGTTAATTTTTAACACCATTTCCAGTTAGTTCTACTTTTTATTAACCAGGAATATGTTTTTAAGAACTAATTACCAAAGTTCTGTCATCTAATCACTGAACTTTAAGGAGTTTTGCAGCTCTCAGATGCATTAATTCACGCATTGCTCATTCGTGTACTTTTTACCTTTGGAATTGCCAGCAATATAAATGATGATGACATAAAAATAAAGATGCAGACCAATTATAAAAGATCCAATTCAGGTAGATAATTTTGGAGGAACATTGCCTCAATATTTTTTACAATATATTGGGATAATATTTCTTCATGAATTTTAGCTACCTGTGTAACGACTTCGTTCTATATTTCATTTCTATTAAACGCATATTACCTATAAACTTTGTTCTATTACCGTCAATTCATTGAATGGGTAAATTACTTCATTCTCGAGATTCGTTAGCTTTAATAACTTTAGATTTTTTATTCGATCCAGGACCAGAAATTTGTCCCTAATTTCTTTCTTATTTGATCTTATTCACATATGTTCAGTTCATTTCACATAATAAATGATCATTTAATAGTAAAGAAGCAATATTAGTGTTTTATTAGATACATATATTTATTAGAACTAAATATATGTTATCGCAATATGTGTATTAAAAACTATATAAAGTAATAATGATGACTATTAATTATTTAAAAATCTGGGAGGGCTTACTATTGCTTACAATATAATTATGATATAAATAAATTTATTGTACTTTTGAAAATTACATAATTGAGTTTTGCTTAATCAAGAAATATAATTATAAAAGAAAGTGAAATTTTATTGAATGGTTTAATAAATTCATGACATCTTTGAGCTCAAGTTTGATGAGCATGAGGTATTCAAGCTATATTTTATTTTAAAATGTCAGACGAAATTCATGGAAGTTAAGCTTTGAAATCTAATTGACCTGAGCCCAGGGGAATGAACTCATATTTTATCTAAAATAATAGTAAGTGGTCATAATTTGTGTTTTGATGTTTTGAAATTAGTTGTATTAGAGGTCAAATTGTGTTTTTACAGACATTGACGATTTTTGGAGACTGGTTTGTATTATATGATAAACATAATGTAATTTGCCTTCACAGTATTATCACGTATAGGATCATATATGACATATGTCATAGTGCAATGATACAAAGATGGATATATATAGTGGGGCTAGAAAATATTGATAATGGACTCGAATTAATTTAACTGCTCCAACATAATTGTTCAAATAATTTTTCAATTTTGTCAAAATGAATCAATTCCAAATGGTTCAAAATGTAAATTAAAAAAATTAATGGAATCCATATTCGTGATATTTTTTAAGAATTTAAGTCTCAATCAGAATTATTGAATTTGAAACCAACAAGCTATAATTTTTATTATTTTATTTCATTTCTCAAAAACCTGCAACACGTATGAATATCAGAGTAGAAGACACCCACATATATATAATAAATTAACCAATTAATAATAATCAATCTCCTATAATATTTCATTGTAAATTTTTATATATGAAAAATTACCCATGTACGCCAAATATAAAAATGATGCAATTCAAACATTGAAACAGTTTCTATATAGTAAGCATAAAAAAAAATTTATTAAAGGATTTTCTCTTCCTTTCCAAAGTAGTTTAACAAGGAAGAGCATACACTCTGCACCTGTTTTGTGGCGAGTTTGTATTTCGAACACGAAATGAGCAAATCATGGAACATATCCTTGAGTATTCCTCATGACAGACCCTGCATCATTATTCTCTCCAACTGAGTATTGGGAGTCAGTGTCCATTAATGAAGAATTAGACATCGACATTGCTGCAATCAGAAGAGGAAGGTGCGTAAATACAGTCTGAAGAATATAGTATGTGAAGGTTACAAATATGAATGTTACGCAATGCACATATCTCAGAAATAGGATATTTCTGCAGATTCATAATTTATAGAAATAACACGGGCAAGAAATTATTATTTAGGTGATATTAAATGAATATCCAGACTATAAAGATTTATTCCAGGGATAATTTTGAAAATCCAGGTATAAATCCTTCTTGCCTGGGAGGGCCTGTAGGATGTGGATTTGGTATTTATCAGTTATTCTCTTCTTATATTTATCAAAACTAATTTGTATCTGCAAATTCTCCTCCATGAAACGTGTTAACAACCTAATTTTCTAGCGTTTTTTTTTTACTAACACTGATCTATGCCAGCTATAACCACATGGTTTGTTCGTTTCTATTTTTTCAATAGTTTTTTCTGCAGGGTGGTCATATAAGTAGAGGGTGCATGCTGAAATCATTCTTGTTAAAGGATATTAAAATAGGCTAGTGCATGTACACAATATTTACCAAGTTATATTATTATAAATTAATTCATAAAAATTAGGTTTTATTTCCGAAAATTAGTATTTTTCAAGAACCCAATACATGTTACCAAAGTAAAAATAAGATTATCTTACATTGAAAAAGATTTACGTATAAGCATATTCTTTGTAATGATTAGTTCACTCAGTTCCATATAGAGATGAGTCTTCTAATAAAAATAATAAAACAAACATGATTTTTTTTCACAAGATGGCTCATTTTCGGTATAAAGAATTTTGTATTTTAAATAAAAATCTTTCTCATGCAATCTAGAATTAATTATAAAAAACATTTTGAATTTAAAAAAAATCATGATTTGTTAAATATTGCAGAATAATTATATTGTCCAGATATTGGTGAATATAGATATCGGATAGGTTAATGTTACGTCTTTTTTATAGATTAATAAAAAACTAATTAATCAAATAAATAATTAAAACTAACTTGGAAATATACTGGAAGCGAAAAAAAATTATTGATCACTCGATTTTCATCTTTAGAACACAATTAACTGAAATCAATTTCTATTTCTGCTTTTACTTCACTTGACTCCAGAATCAATTTCGTCAGGACTCTTCATGCCACTCCAGAAATAAATTAATTAAGGAAGTTATTTCTGTCCAGATCAAATGAAAATGATCGAGAAAACATTTCTCTTTGACTAGTAGATATTATGAAAAAGATAATTTACATTATGAAACAATAGAAGCTCCGTAATAAAAATTCTACTGGTTCTTTGACTATATGTAGATTTTATCACACGTATTTTAGAGTAATTATGATAATTTATACTAATAAATTGAATTCTTCAATAGAAACTAAATTATCTAATTATAGTATTTCTCATATCTCAATTGAATAAAATACATATGTATCTTTATATTTTTATAAGAATTCAATCTAACCCAGTAGAATATATAATTTCGAACAATATACATTTTTCTTTTGCATACAATTTCCTAATGTACTAAATTTATTAAACAGAAGGATTGTTCTTTTTAGAGTACATAATAATAGCTCTATAATAATAGTGAGCATATATATTATATAATAGTCGATGTCATCAACTAACATCTCATAACAGTAGAATTAACGTCACTTTAGTCCTTTCAAAGCATCATAAATGAGACTCTTACCAAATAACTGCATCAACTTGATGCTAATATCATGTTCATTTAAATAAAACAAGAGTGCCTATGTACATGTTCACAGTCGGTGGTGAAGAATAAGCTGCCCCTAATTCTGGCTATCTATGTTGAATGGTTGGCCGATTTGATACCGTTGCTGAGTCCTCATAAAACGTCCTCGAAAATTACCATAAGCGGCCACTTCGGGCTTTCCAGAGATATTCCCAGCAAAGTTACTTCCAGTTAAGGAAGATATAATCTGCTTTTTACTGCTCTCAAGAAAAACTGCGAATAAAATATTAGACGAACATGCCATGGCTTTATTCCGAATGAAACCATTCTATTTGTTTCTAGAAACTCCGAGAAGACGAAAGATATATACAATTTTAATGCATTTTTCCATCAACGATAGACTTCATTCTAGTTGAATAATCCAAGCGAATGGCTAGCTGTGTTCTCTATTTTAGAAATTTACTATTTTTTATAATGCGGGCCTGAATACAATAACATAATAATTTCAGAAATTAATGTATTTTAACATTGTGATATTTTTCTTTATCATGCAGCCATATAGTTTAAATTTAATTTTGAATTGAACATTTGTGTAGAGTTTCTGTGTCAATAGCATTTCATATTCTGCCGAAGCAATATAATGGAATGGACCTCCTTGTCAGATGTAGATATAAGAGGCAATCCAAAGATAGTATTATTTTGATGAATTCCCATTTCAAGACATAATAGACATCATTGCAAGACATTCACAATCCAAAACTTGACGGACATTATTCGATCCATGATATAAAGGGGCTATACTAGCAAATACAAGACATTTCGAATATTATTTCAAGATATTCCCAATTTTAGATATTAAGGAACATTAATTAACCTTAGCATTAATAGACCCAAGGGTCAATATTATTCAAAAATGATTCAATAATATTGATTCCTGCCTATATCAAAAGCACTGCAATAGATAATTAACAAATCTTACAGGTTTGATAGCTTTTCTTATTTCTGAAAACTGTTCGAAAAATTTATCCTTCATAGATATTAATGTAAGATAATAAATAATCAAATATACTCAGAAACGGAGCGGCAGCTTCAATTGAGAATTATTTTGTGTATTTGAAATAGAAATTGTTATCTTGTTTAAATTGAACCTAAACCGTTTTTTGGATATACGCATTTCTTAATAGTCAGGATCTCACATTTTCTTCATCAAGAACAATAGATTTTTTTCTCAAAATCTACCATAATAACCCAATATTATCTTCAAACGTCATTAATTAACACATTTTAGAAAGGTAAGTGAACTGGCGGTCTCTTTAGGCCCTATCTACTATTTCTTGTTCGAAGCTTACCAAACTGCCAACAACGGTAAAAAGTTGGGCCATTTAACAGATCCTCCAGGTTGCGGCTCCAATAATAAGATGGCATTAGTTGAGGTGATGCAGACACGATTTACGAGCCTGATTCGTTATACCCAGAGAAATTAGTTATAGTGGGGCAACCGATGATTAGAAGAGAACTTCTTCTAGTCTCAGACCAAGCATAAGACAACACTATACAGTGTATCTGCAAAAAATGTATCCACTGCCATTTAATATATCTTATAAGTACTATTTATAATTCATTATTATTAATCTACGTGTCTATGGTACCAACATATTATACGTAGATTCAAGATTCACATTTTTTTCTGGACACTCTGTACAACAACCTAGCAGTTAATTTGGCTACATTTATCTTTCATAACTTGTAGCTCGTAAATATATTGGATACTAGAAGTTTATGAACTTTTAATATATAGTGACACATACAATGATTTTGAGTGAAATATCATTGGAATTGAGTACATACTCTTATAGATATAGAATTTTCGTACTAAGAATTACCTAGCCAGCATTTAGACAGACAGTGACAAAATCTAAAAGTAAGAGATTTTGATATAGTCTGACGTGTTCTAAATAACGTGGCATCGGAAGACAGAATTTTCGGTGATTGCAATCAACATGTCTGCAAAACGGTATCTCAATGATGAGAATAGAAAAGCAGTTATTTTGGCTGTTTTGTAGTTGTAGTAACATCTCATATGTGATAGATCTAGTGGTAATCCATGGATGTGGTTTGAATTTCAAATATTAACCCTAGAGTTGTTGAAATGATCATGATCAAAAAGTTTTTTTTTTTGTATTCAAAGTGATAGCGTTATTCAGAGAACAGTGAATATTGACAAACTGAAAAAAGTGAATGGGCCTGGAAAGCATTGTAATTGTATGCGGTAAGCCATGAAAATGATGAGAATCAATAAGAAATATAGTTCGACATCTTTTTGCATCTGATTCGCTCCTCTTTCTACAAATATATTACACATTTATCTAATCGTGAAACTTTTAAATTAAAACATTTAGTGCTCTGTTTTAGTGCAGCATTCGTATATCCGTCTCTCCCCATAAATTTCCTAGAGTATTTATAACTGCATTTGAAGTGTCATTATTTGCTGCAGTGCAGTTGTTAGTGCCAAATTGCCGGACATAAATTGAGTGATTGCAAATTGCTCTTCACGCCATTCCATGAGTTCTCCCAAACACAGAGAGAATGAAGCAACACAACCACGATTATGCAGAGTAATTCTCACACTCAGAGAGAATGATGCAACACAATCACGATTATGCAGAGTACTTCTCACACTCAGAGAGAATGAAGCAACACAATCACGATTATGCAGAGCACTTCTCACACTCAGAGAAATTGAAGCAACACAATCACGATTATGCAGAGCACTTCTCACACTCAGAGAGAATGAAGCAACACAATCACGATTATGCAGAGCACTTTTCAAACCCAGAGAGAATGAAGCAACACAATCACGATTATGCAGAGCACTTCTCAAACTCAGAGAGAATGAAGCAACACAATCACGATTATGCAGAGCACTTCTCAAACTCAGAGAGAATGAAACAACACAATCACGATTATGCAGAGCATTTCTCAAACTCAGAGAGAATGAAGCAACACAATCACGATTATGCAGAGCACTTCTCACACTCAGAGAGAATGAAGCAACACAATCACGATTATGCAGAGCACTTCTCAAACTCCTGGAGATGCTCTTTTTCATGGGAGGGAGTGAGAGAAAGATTTAAGTTTTTTCATTTACTGACGCCGTGGCATTGAAGTGATTGAGTTTGGTTTGAAAATAAAGAATATATCTGGTAAGAAAGCTTTTGTCGGTTATTGAAGATGAAGAGAATACACAAATCAATCTTCTAATGACCAACATAATTTCCACAAAATTTGTCGAATTTGGATATAATATTATTATAATATATATATTATAAACTGTAATTTTTATCAGGATTAATTTACAAAAAATTTATAGCAAAATAGTATTTTTTTTTTCAGTGATAATGTATTATTTCGTACCTCTGTAAGAATGATAATAAATCTTCCATCAAAATCAAAAATCTGTAATTCTCATCTAAATTTCACCACCCACGTATTTTTTGTTAATATCGTATAATGCCGCTAGTGGACATCTCGCTACGAGGAACAGTTTGGCGTCTTTCCAATAGTGCTGTCCAGAACTAGAGAGAGAAATGGTTTCTTTCGAGAATAATCTACATTAAATGGGAATTTTCCTACAAATTAATTCAAATAATAACTAAAGAGATTATAACATGATTTTCATTTTTAAATCTCCAATTTTGGATTTTCGATATTCACAAAATTCTACTTTTATTAAATGTTTAGGGAAATGTAATAATTGTCACTTAATATTACTCATTCTATTCATACTAATTATCACATTTTTAAATTACAATAAGAACACAAGTCCGCTGTTTACCAGAACGTAAAATTTGAATATTTTCATAAAATATATGTAGGTATTTTTATCTTTTGGGAAAAAATCCTTCATCACATAGTTACTAAACACGAAAAAATGCACATCTTTGATTCTATATCTCTTTAAAAAAACAGATAACTACTTATATCTGTTTAGGGTCGATTAGATATGAAATGTGTGAGTCAGAAACTCAAAGTGTTTACTAGAATTTTTTTAAGATTAATCTATTAGAAAATCATGCATCATAATACGGGTACGTAGTAACACCGGAACGGACTGAACGGACCGAAACGGACCGAAACGAACCGGAGCGGACCAAATCATAATAGCATACATATTTTCTGTTGGTTTTCGATATATTTCGTTGATTAGATTTAATTTTCAGAATTTTTCAACTTAAAGAACAGGTTTGAAAAAAATAGTTTAGTTAGTTGCTAAATATTGTTTTTGAAACTGTGTCTTTTCTCAACAAAAATATCACTATTGTCATTAAATGAATTTACCAACTTATTGATAAAAGGTATTTTGTATATTTAATTAATATCCACATTGTTCAATTTGTTCTGGAGGCACATTTCAAATCCTTAAAAAAATAACTAATATTTAGAAGATGAAACTGGTATAATTTTGAAGCTTTTTCAAATTCATTTCAGCAAGTTTCGATGTTTTTATTAGTAATTTTACTAATTCTCCACAATCACAATTGACCAAATCTTACAAAATTTACTGTATTTGAGAGAAAAAAATGTCACCAAATAAATTCTCATAGAAATATATCTTTAAACTTGTATATCAATATTAAGCTCTCTAGGTAATTTGAAGTAGTACTAGTTTTTGTAACCAGTTTCTTTGGCTGCTCATTAGTGAGTTTGTTTATCAAAACATCTTCTAATTTGAACATCTATCAGTGAAAAGCTTCATGATTAATGAGTTTGTTTTGACGTTGTTGTGATGTTCGTTAGAGTGTGTGTTACAGAGTCATTGCTCCTCAATACCGATGATTATAGATATTAATTCCATTAGTCCATTTGGAAGTGTGTCTTGTGAAATCGGTATACAACTTCACGAAACATGGTCAATGCATCAACAGTGAAATGAACATTGTTTGGATAAAATAGCACAATTTCATTTGCAAAAACACAGTTTGTTTTAATGGAATAGTCATAAAAATTATATTGTATTTAAAATAATTAAAAAGCGAGACTTTTTTTCGGATAGATGAAAATTTTAAATAGAAGGATATACATTTTAGTGGCAAATAGTTTCAGCAATTCTTAAAATTATTTCATTATATCAAAATATAATCATTTTTCGAATAATGGCTACAGTGTCAACTAATTATTTCACCCAAACAAAACGATTTACAATTTTACACTGACTAATTGTCTGTCATAATATAAAACTAACTGACTCTGTTCACACAGCTTATTTAAATCGTAGACACTGATTATTTCGTCGGAACAAAAATGTTCTCTCGACTTCATAAGAAAGAGAGAAAAGTATCACAACATTTAGCACCATTTTGGCAAACATTTACCAGGTCGCTATTTGTTTTCCTTCATAACAATAGACCAATTAATATAAGAGCTATTGTGCACTAATTGTTAAAATAAATGGTGGCTATCAGAAAGAAGAAAACGATTTTCACTTGTAACACAATATATAAGACACAATAAAAATAAATGTTTGTTAAAGGACTTCGATATTAAAAATAATCATTTCTGTCAAAATTGAAATACTGGAAGATAAATTGGCCCAATTTCTCACCAGTTCATCTCATTTCAGGGTAATGGAAACTACAAAGTGCACCATATCAAGAAGCAGTTCTTTAAAACTCTCATTAAAGAGTCTACAACTCAGATGACTAAGAGTGTCTTACTCTTTAATCCTCTTACAAAGAGGTATGAGTTTCCCCTCTCAACACCGGCACCTCATTTGCTTCCCCTCTTTTTTACCTCCTGGGGACCTTAACAATTTCTAGCAACAAATACAGTAGCAGATGTACGTGTACTGTGTCAATATTTGCAGAGAGTAACGAATATAGAAGTTTAATTGGCTTCCTGCTAATGAAGTTATTAGAATAACTGCATTCACTATTATGATATGATAATGAGGATGTGCATTTTTAGATCCTGCTTACCAACCGACATTAAAGTAAGGGAAAAAATAACACTTTTTTTAAATTGTGGAGGAGTTTCATAAGCTGTGAGGTTTATTTTTACAGAAAGTTCATAGTGTTATTTACATAATTTAGATTATTCATATGATGAAGAGTAGACAGTATACCATGTTGTAAAATTTACAATCGCGAGATGAATCAACTATGTATATTAGAACCAAGGTATATTAACTAGAAGGTAGAGTATTGCGCAGGTTCATATCAAGATGATTACAGTTTTGTTGTGAAAGACGCTGGCTGGTGTGCGGCCGTGTGCCCCATGATAATTATTTTTACATAGAAACAAGGTCTGTTATTCATTCTTTTTCGAATAAAATGCCTTTCAACTTGTTTTTTTGGACTAAACTGGCTGTATTCAGCATTGTGAAAACTTTTCATATATATTTTAGTAAGGTTTAATAGGGAAAAACGTATTGTTTTTCTTCAAAGTACGTTTATGTAAGAGTTGTCGATCCTGTCTCTTCTTATCCTGTCTATTTCTTCCTAATTCCTACATTTTTAGAAAACCTAAATAATTTAATCAGAACAATTACACTTTTTTCATTGCATCCGCACACAGCACAAACAACCACGGCAAAAATTCTTATATACAAATAACTAATTAAGTAGCTGTATCTATTATTGCAGGGGCACACGGCCGTGTGTTCGTATGTGCGTATTTGTTTATGCGCAGAGGAGTCTAAAATTCGTATCAAGGCGTAGCATACCTTGTTAAGTTAATGTACCTTGATTAGAACCGATAACGGTAGTATTTTTTAATATTTCACGATAAATTATCGAAGTTCCGAACATTTTTTTTGGGATTTTGTTTGTTGATAATATCCGTAGAGAAATGATCAATATATCATTTATAAATTATACCGATGATATTTTTTATCAAAGATTAAAATCGTCAAGGACCAGAAGTTTTAATTTTTCCAATTGAAGAAAAGGTTTTAACGAAAAAATTAATCTGATTAAAATAATAAGTCCATTGTAAATACACAATAATGTTCTATATATTTTTCATTCGATCTTCTACTTATTTTAATAATAATAATTTAACTTAAATTGTTCCAACAAATATTTTCCAACATAAACAGAAAATTAGAACAATATTTATATTGACACTTCTAAAATCTCTGTCGTTGCCCTGGTATTCATATTCATATGTACATTTATTCTTGCAATCAAAATATTCGATTATCATTAACATAATTGTTCAATTGGAATAGATGGAGGTAGGCTATTATCAAATATTAGGCTGTTTTCAATATTAAAATGATCGATAAACTAGAATATCCCTGTTAAAAGTACGCATAGCGGATTATATTTAAATAAAAGGTTTATGGCTTATAACATCATATTGTATTATAGGGGCTATCTATGGTGTAAATATGTGTATAATATTTTTTTCTATATTTAATTATTATATTTAAATTATAACTTCATATTCTTTCTTTCTATCAGCTTTATACTTTAAAACAAAATTATTTCCATTATAGATCTCACAAGACAGATAATTTTCTTTTAATTCCAATGGTATAAGTTTTTCTTGGACAGCATGAAATCATTAAAAGGCATATACTTCTAACAGTCAACTAAAACCTCATAAACTCTGATAACTAACTAGAAATGTCGAGTAAACCTATCTGTGTCACATTGAAAGAACTTGTTTGTTTCTTAACAATAGTGATAATTTAGTTGAAGAAATTATGACCGATCCGGCATGATTTAAATTAATACAAAGTACACAAGAAATCGGTTACGAAATTAAAACTGCCATAACTCTAATAAAAACTACCTTATCCTTCTCTGTTTTTTTTCTGAATGCAGATTTCTGCCAGCTATAGCCACTTGTTTTCAAATCCCTAATGGTTTCTGTACAGGGTCGTATAGAGGCTGCTGAAACCGTTTTACGCGAAATATGCAATTGATATTACATATTACAGGATATCGAAATAGGTTAGTTTACTCAGTACTAACTTAGTTATAAAGAATATGTTCCTAACTGAATTTGACCGGGGTGGAATACACTGGAGGAGAATTAAGAAAGTGGTTCATACTTAGAAACATAATGAATGAATGAATTATTTGTTGTTATCGTTAATATGATACTCCTAATTTCTAGGTTTTCTTAACATTTACAATCCTACAAATAGTGAAAATTTAACCCATATGTGTATAGGCTACACTTTTAAATAATAATTGGTGCATAAATGGAAGAATGCAATATCATTGATTGCTCCAACCATGAAGAAAAATGGTTGACAGAAAGCATTAATACATTTACACTCAATTCGAATATTAATTTATTTGTGTTATTACTTTTTGGAGCTAAAATACTGCCAAAACCGGTGAAATTAACCATTAATAATATCTTAAACAATATTAACTTAAACAATATCTTGATTGGTCATTGAAATCTCAATGAAAGAAATAATTAGGATTCTAATTCTAATTGATAATGATGATATTTATTGTAAAAAAATAATAATATACAATAAAAACAAGCCTATTCAATAATAAGAATACTTTCTGGCAAAATGATAAACTATACGAGTTAAAATTGAGTAATTTATTCCCTCATCATTGAGATTTTAGTGTTTTCACGGTACATTCAAATGAACTGCATTTCACAATATCATCTCAAACAGTTATGATCGAAAGTGAAGCGCAACAACGACTTTTACGTTACGCATCGGAAAATGCAAAATCCACTCAAAATGGTTCAACTGTCAGCGGTCTATTCTTCGATAGACTTTTTTTCTAGCAAATCGTGAGAGAGGATATGGTATTTTTTATTATTTCAGTAGATTGGAACTCAGAGCGCTTTCACCGAGGAGAAGAAACAAAGTTTTTAAGTCCTGGCAATGATATGACTATTTGTTCTGAGCCCAAATGAATCGGTACGAGACATTTTAAATGAAGCGATCAACTTTGTCATGGAAAAGGGATTATAACTTTAGGGTAAATGAATATATTGATTAGTGTGTAATTCAGTAAAAAATAATACTTAAAAACATAAAAATATTAATATATAATTATGGATAAAAGATACATATGAAGTAATTTCAATTAAAGTTTAATTTAAAGTAACCTACAGTTACTTCATATAACCATATTTACATTAAATTATTCCTTTTACGTCAACGGTCATTCCCTTGACGAATATTATTTAGAAATTTGTAATTATTACATTTTTTTCACGTTATATCCCTTTCTCACTTGAAATTCATTTTTATGTTTTATTAGAGAAAGCAGATCTTATTGGAGTCACAATAACTAATTTTATCAAATAACTTTTAGAAAATACATTTACCAAAACGTAAATTTCATGCTGAAAATAAGCATGTTAAAATAGCATGAATAATAAATAGTTAAATTATGTGAATAAATTATAGGTAGAAAACAAACTTTCAATTCTAGGAATATGTTTTAAGGTGATGAATATCAAATTAATAAATTTTTCTATTAAAAATTAAAAATAATATCGTATACGACATGATAGATCTATAAAGGAGATAAATTTGGCATTTTTGGTTTAGTGACAATAATATCTGAAGCTGATAAAATGCAGTTAAATGAATATGCAATATATAGATAATACAACATGGGTGTTTATGAGATATTTATGTGATGTTTTGAATAATATCTCTTTATGTGATATTTTAAAATAATGAAACAAAATAATAAAAGTTGTAGAAGGGAAAATATGGTAAAGTTATATCTAACATTGGGATTAAAGGGTCTGAATGAGTGATAGACTCTTTAGACCCTTTAGACCCTTTAGACCCTTTAGACCCTTTAGACTCTTTAGACCCTTTAGACCCTTTAGACCCTTTACTTAATATATTGAAGTGACTGAGGGCAATAATTTTCAAAATTGTAGATGGACCTATTAAATATATTGACACTTTACTTATCTAAGTGAACAATAATTTATAACTATTACCTTAAATATGTAAAAATATATCAAGATATGTTTTTTTCGTGCGACTAAGAACTGACATAAATTTAACTTTTAATAAATAGATAGGGAAATGGAATTAAGAGTAAAAATATTTTCATTATTTTACGTGATTATATACATGGAGTTGATACTCCAAATAAAAGTAATTAGATATTATATCCTATATCTTAATCCAAACAGTTTCTAGCATTAGAGATGAGTGTTCATTAAAGCCAAGAGTAATCTGAGGCGTGTGTTCTATCCTTGAAGTGACGATTAAAGGGATATTATTATTACTTAATTAGTAACTCTAGTCAATGAACAATAAGATGAAGTTTAGTATACATCTCTTCATAAAGACTTCATTTGAGCCTTCAATATAATATCCTTATGAAAGAAATAAATGATGATTAAAATTATCAACGAAAATGGGAAAAATTTCAACTTGTCTGATACTCAATATTCATTCACGTTCAAGTACAAAGGAGGATTAGGTTAAAGTTCTCGTAATAGAGTATGGTATAATTTTTCTGTACGATGGCCAGAGTTGAAAGTATCACTATGGTCCATTCACAATTCCATAGCGTGCGTAATATAAATAAATACAGAGCGTAGAAGTGGTCTAGAGGGAAATAAGGAAACCAATTTGATCAAGGGTAGACATGCAGTGTGGTAGATAGGGAGAGCTATAGTGTGTAGTCAATCTGAAGTATATAGTTGTTACAGTGTATTCATTTGAACAGTAATATTAAATGAAAAGTATCTGCTTTAACAAAAATGTTTTAAACAGAAATTAATTGCTTTATTGTTTAAATTGTCTGTTTTCAAAAGTATCTATGATAACTAAAATAATTTTTCAACAGTAATGTGTATATTCAAACTATTTTGACATGAATTAATCAGTGATTATCTTTCTTAATTATGATTATAGAGTTCAGGTTATTTAAAATAGTAGAGATTAATTTATGTATGAGCCTTCGTATCGATTAAGATATAATTACACTTTTTACTTTATGTAACCCACAATATATTTATATTTGAATACTGCCAATTAAAATAATTTCCATCAGCAGTTCTGACTCTTTCATCTCGGTACAATTAATTTTTGATGAACTTTAGAGTAAACCCTGAATCGAAAAGTGGTCAATTTGAACCCAGTTGGTCCAAAGCTCCTTTACAATTTAGAAAATTGAATTATTTTACTTCTAAATATGTTTCATTTTCCTATTCAAAACTGATAAAGAAATCCTTTGAAAAAGTATAGAACAGAATTTCAAAAGGTGTTTGATAAAGATTTACTCTTTGCAATAAAGATAAAGATGAATGTTGCTCTAGTGGCGCTTGAAACTTAGCTTCATTTCTCATGTTTAGATGATAAGACCAGAAGTTGAATGACAATAGCACTGAATGGTTCATGGAACACTTACACCATAAATAAATCCGTTGTTGAGCCACTCATAAAGTTTTAGTGTTATAAGCTTTGCAGTATGAAGTAACACGCAAAGGACCATTTCCCCAGTTAGCTTTTCTTTATCTTCACTATAACTTAGATGTCGTACCTATAAGCTAAGTGATACTTTTACATCCACAGTGAATTTTATTCCTGTGTGGATATTCTTTTATTAACTATTGAGAAAATAAAACTTACTAAATGAGAGCCTATATATATGTATATATGTTTATTAAGCAAAGTCATAAAATAAAAAGACAAGAATATCCATTATTCTTTCACATTGTGTTTAATTGAACTGATATTTACATGAAGAAATCTAGTGTAGGTGAAATATTCATCTTTATTCATCATAAGTTAAAATGGGCATTTTAAACGTATGTATTTCTGAGGAAATATCAGAATGTTTCCACTAGAGTAAATATTCAAACTATTATAAAAGTTTTATTTGACTTCCGATCTGTATGAATTTACAATTATATATAGCATACAATATCTTAAATCTAATATACAATACCTTAAATTTAACGTACAATATTTTATATCTAACGTACAATATTTTATATCTAACGTACAATATTTTATATCTAACGTACAATATCTTAAATCTAATGTACAATACCTTATATCTAGCATACAATATCCTAAATCTAACGTACAATATCTTATATGTAACGTACAATATTTTATATCTAACGTACAATACCTTATATAAAACGTATAAAACTCATACTTACCGTAGAATACCTTATATATAACGTAAAATACCTTACATCTAACGTACAATTCCTTATATACAACCTACAATACCTCATATCTAACGTAAAATATCTTATATCTGACTTGCAACAGCATATATCTAACGTACAATACCTCATATCTAACGTACAATACCTCATATCTAACGTGCAATACCTCATATCTGACGTACAATACCTCATATCTGACGTACAATACCTCATATCTAACGTACAATACCTTATATCTAATGTACAATACCTCATATCTAATGTACAATACCTCATATCTAACGTACAATACCTCATATCTAACGTACAATACCTCATATCTAACGTACAATACCACATATCTAACGTACACTACCTCATTTCTAACTTACAATACCTCATATCTAACGTACAATACCTCATATCTAACGTACAATACCTCATATCTAACGTACAATACCTCATATCTAACGTACACTACCTCATTTCTAACTTACAATACCTCATATCTAATGTACAATACCTCATATCTAACGTACAATACCTCATATCTAACGTACAATACCTCATATCTAACGTACAATACCTCGTATCTGATGTACAATACCTCATATCTAACGTACAATACCTCATATCTAACGTACAATACCTCATATCTAACGTACAATACCTCATATCTAACGTACAATACCTCATATCTAACGTACAATACCTCATATCTAACGTACAATTCCTCATATCTAACGTACAATACCTCATATCTAACGTACAATACCTCATATCTAACGTACAATACCTCATATCTAACGTACAATACCTCATATCTAACGTACAATACCTCATATCTGACGTACAATAGCTTAATTACATCTAACGTATAATACCTTATATCTGACGTACAATACCTCATATATAACGTACAATACCTTATATCTAACGTACAATACCTCATATCTAACGTACAATACCTCATATCTAACGTACAATACCTCATATCTAACGTACAATACCTCATATCTAATGTACAATACCTCTTATCTAACGTACAATACCTCATATCTAACGTACAATACCTCATATCTAATGTACAATACCTCATATCTAACGTACAATACCTCATATCTAACGTACAATACCTCATATCTAACGTACAATACCTCATATCTAACGTACAATACCTCATATCTAACGTACAATACCTCATATCTAACGTACAATACCTTAATTACATCTAAGGTACAATATTCAACATTGTTAGTATAAACACCCATTAAGTAATAAAAGCTACTCACATAGCTGCGCATTTTAAATTTCATTACACAATTCTTCTCTAAATATTAGCAGTGCAGTATGTTCCATAAATGACGATGCGCAAGTATTTATATTTCCTGCAGCGAACAGATTTTTGCTTCATACAGCTTAGAAATTATGAAAACAGGAACGCTAAGAGTTTCTGTTTGAAGCTATATATATATATATTGTTGTTTAACTCCTCTTATTCAATGAGCAAATTTATTCAGGAGAAATCGTGAAATTATTTATACAGATGAGAGGACTTTCTATACAAAATACTATATCTATGTGGTATAGTTAATAGTTATATGATATAGTTAAGATCACTATACCATTGTTGGGGAGAAGTATATTTTAAATATCAAATCCATATGCCAGGTAAGTAGGAGTTATTCCTGGGATGATAAGGGAATATCCCAGGCTAGAAGGAATTATTCTTGAGATATTCTCTTACTATCCTAAGAAAAAATCCTTCTTACTAGGGATATATTGCAAATTGTTTATGAAAATATGTACGGAATTTACTATATGGGATATTTTTGAACTAAATCCATACTATAAATATATAAATAATTTACTTCGATCGTGAGGTTCTGGTTAAATACTCATAAAATGAGTTACTGATATGGGCAATTTTGAATTGCTGTTGGTAAAAAAAATATCACGATCTCACATCTACGATAGAGTAAACTTTTACCATATAAAGCATTTTCTTTTCTACTTTTGGTGGGTAGAGCTCCCGTGAATGGGATTTTTACGAGTTGAAATCGTTTGAGAGTGCCACTGCTCCTTTTCTTATGCAAATTAATGGACTCCAAAAGTTTATATATTCACCAACGAGTAAAATTGTATTGAATTCAAGGGGAGATTTATTATATGCGTGGAATATTCAATGGAAGAAACTAATTCTGCTTATTTAATAACAGTTCAATTGTAGATATAGGACTGATTTCTTTATATTCATCAAAATCATGAATGTCGAAATGAAAAAATGAGAGTTTAGGTAAAAAGAATTCAGCAAAGTTATCAAATTATTTTCTCTGTATATTCCATAATATTTCTCCACGCTTGACAAGATATTATCCGAGACATGGATTACAGGCAATTTAGTCGACTCAATCACTGATTTCAATTTGCCTCTCCATCATTCGGACCAAATCCAACCAAAGGAGCTTAGTTAGACGGATTTCAGTCGCAATCATCGTGGTGTATAAAATCTTTTTAAAAATACCTATAAATGATGTCCAAGTTACAAGATTAAAATAGAATGACCGTCTCTGAACTTCCTTTCCATACGAGCTGTGAAACATGAAAGTACAATATTATTGTCAAAGACTGCAATGAACTTATTATTATTGGCTTGTAATGTTGAATATTGTCATTTAAATAAATAGAAAAAAAATTAATTTCGCAAAGTGAATTGCTGCCAAATTAAAAATGTTATGTAATAGAAGGTTTTGTAACAGTCAACTTAATGTAAAAGGTACAGGAAACATAAATAAAAGGAAATAGAAATTTGATTGTTATTTGTTTATTGAACCATTATAATTGTTATCACATTTAAATATACAGATGTATTTGTGTATTGAATTTACCTGTATATTCAAGTTTGCTGAAAATATTATTTTTGACCTCAACTGTAATGATTTTGACGTGCTTTTTAAATTACTTTATATTTTAAATTTAACTACCTTTCTTGACTTTGTTCATACATAGATAACAAATATATTTTTGTATTTGAACAATATTTACGCATCGGCGTAAATTAGCATAAATCACCTAAATTAGGAAATTAGTTGCAATGTGGTGACGTGTGGCAACGTAGAAATACTGTTTGGTTAGCCTCTAAGCACACATCAGTCCACGTTTTTATGGAGTACACACACATGCGCGAGCTGTGATTGGGTCATACTCCATCCAATCACAGCTAGCTCTCAGCTGCTCATGTCTTATATAATTATGTATTTATTTCTTCTTATACATTTTTACTAGATATTTGTTACACATTAGTTTAGTATATATACAAACAACTTGTAAGAAATATAGTACCGCAGTCTTAAATAAGACATGTGCTTTTAAACACATAGTCAAATATTCCCGTACATTCTGACAGTCAAACTCATTGGGGTAAAATACCATATTTGACCTGACAATATCTTTCTGATCAGAAAATATATAATTTTTGAATCCTGAAGTTCCATGTAGAGGAAATTTGTTGGGTCCTCTTGATTACATTATCATGTCTGTGCGATGGTTTTTATTGGTCATCCCTTTGGGAACTTGAGATGATTAGAAACCTGCGATACAAACACATGAAACGTAACGCAGAAAGAGGAACTAGAGGGGTTAGGTATATGGGGAACGATGGGGATGATACTATATTTACAGATAAGTGGGGTATAGCAATTGAAGATTAAGAGAGAGGCATTTACGTATATTTTATATATCTACAGCCCCACCAAAACTGCCTATGTATTGAAAGTTATGGAAGGCCATAGGAGAATATGTGGAGATAATAAATTTATCTTCTACGGTTCAATCCAAACAGCTTTTACGGGCATTGAAAACAGTGATGAAATATACTTATTATTCTCAATATATTTCTAATATTATGAAACAATATTTAGTTCGACATAAAATGAAATAGATAAAATAGTGCATCTGATTAATTAATTTGAAGGACTCTAAACATTAAGTACGAGACATCAAAATAGATATAGGTAAATAAACCCTATTTTGCAGACACTATTTGATTAAGTAATACAATTAGTTTACCGTATATGTGAGTGATACTAATGCCATATAATTCACTCAGGACGTTCAAACACGTTGATGAAATTGAATTTTAAAATAATGCAGTCCCATTCAGCAGAATGATATATATTCACACTTTGTGTTGCGAGAGAAGGAAATGTTATTGTCAAGTAAATGTCACGAGGAATTATATAGCAACGCACCTCGAATAAATAATGGCATCACGCTGACATCACTTTCTCGACGTAAATGTTGCGCCAAGGCGTGCGTGCTTTCAGCAAATGGACATGATAATTCAAAGTGTTTTTACTTCTCCGATTGTAAATAATTACATGGAATAGATTTGTACATTGATTGTGTATATTGAAGCAAACAATTTTCCCTTTAATAATAATCCAATAGGAGAAGATTTAGTGTGGCCATTAAAGATTAAATGGGGATTCTTTTTAATCTTCGGTAGTCACACCGTGACATCTTCCCGGGAATTCTTCCCATTAAAGGGAGAGAGAATTGGCGTTCTTCCCAAGCCCAAGTGGCTTGTAATTGAAATCAGTGTATTTTTACAAAGATATTTCATTTTTTATTCGTTTTATTTAAGTTGGCATTATAGATTGAAAAAGAAAATAAATTACAGTATTTTTTATTTAAGTTTTTAAGTCAGTATTAACTTCATTACCGTATGAAATTTTTATGAAAATTAATCTACATGAGAAGATACATTTCCCATTTTAAAATTGGCACATATGGTTGGAAGGCCTGAGTTAATCCTTACAAAGGCCTACCTTTTAGGCCTTCGACATCGCTTAATCATCAGATAATTATATGATAAATAAGGTACAGAATTAAGTTAACGTATGTGAGAAAATTGTAGGAGTGGTAGATAAATTCCTTACTTGTGGGCAATTGGAGCTTGAGTATTCAAAATTATTGGATTGTAAAGATTCCTTCATCTTAAATGCACGAATTGATTAAGAAAAAATCACAAAATTCTCGACATACCCTCTACCATATTTGACCCAAATTTTTATTACTACTGCCTTCTCGGTAATACTTTCAGATGCTGAAGTGAAATGCTCTTGAGTTGGACACACCGTTAGAAATGGGACATGCTTGTGGCAAATAGCCAACAAAGTAATTTATATCAGTAATAATGCATGGCAAGCAGGAAAGGACGGCGAAATTGGCCGTAGAAATATTCTACTAATATATGTATTTTATCTAAAATTAGAAACGAGATCTATGTAACAATTAAATTCTTGCACAACCTTGTATGTAGTATATTTATTGCAAAAAAAATAGCAACGATAGCTTTGATATATTCAGTAAAGTGTACAAATTTATGTTCATTGAGACAATATGAACAAACTTGAATATTCTAAAAACAACTTACTTGTTTTTCACTTGCAATTATTTTACTAAGATTTAAGTGTCCTATAATTGCAATATCATATGTAGAGAAAAAAAATAGTCGCGAGATGAAGGGTAGTTTTAACGTACTGTGGCCTCATGAATCATATTAACGATTGTGGTAGGTCAACTATCTTTCGTGGTCCTACCATAAATTTCATTCTGGGTACATAACATAATCAATTTAATATTATTTTACTTCTTTACCCTGTAGCTGATTTAAAAAATAATTATCAAAATAGCAAAGCCATATTTTATTTGTGAAGCGATATATTTACCTCTTGAAATAAAGGATTTTACTACTTTAAATTCACATCATGCTTTTCTTGGTAGAGCCTCTGGAAAGCTTCGTATAAAGTGTCCAAAATATAGCTATACCGTTCACAATATAACAGTGAAAACATAAAACAAAATGTATGAAGAAAGGGAAGATACAACTTATGATAAGGATTGATTTTTGATATAATGATTTTAGCTTTCTTATACAAGAAAAGTGAATTTTTTTTATCTAAAATTTAATCAATAGAATACTTCAGAACACAAATACACAGTTTATTTTTGTATTACATAGATAAACAGTAGGTAGGTATAAAAGTTATTTTGGACTAGTGAATATATATATTTCTTCTGATCATAATCATGTAGTAATTATGATGAAAGGATCTTTAATTAATCGAATGATTGTTTTTTCAAGTTAAGTTTATAATCTTTATAGAAAAGCTGTTGTCTCAAACCTGTTGATGAAATCGAACATATTTTATTCACAGTCATTGCTAAATAAATAGAAACAAACATGTTCGGAATACTGAACGATTCATTCTCTACAAAAAGAATGAGCACCAGTGATTCGCTGATTTGAAGTCGACTACAAAACTCTCCATGTTCCTCATGAATATTTTATTCGAGACATATGTATATTGCAGTCACTACTCAATTTTTTAAAATCAATTCGACAGTTCTGATACAGAGATTTCGACATGGACCGAATCATTGGCAATTTTTGTACTACATTTCGATGAAAAAATAACGTAAGGTTTGTTGACTAAATTGATATTTAATTATTTAGTCGATTATTCATTTGTTCTGGTTGCTCTATTAATGAACACATAGTTTACCAACATTATTAATTGTACTACAATTTATAGGGGTGCAGTTTTATGGAATATTACAATTTATTTCGATAATTATTTCGTCGCATTTAAAAATAAGGTTCATCAGATAAGCTTAGTTAGGACTACATAATATTGCATTTTTATCTCGAATATTTTCTTTTTAAAAAGAATCTGCATTTTTTATCTAGAAATTTACTTACAGAAAATCATAATTGGAAAAATTTTCAAGTCATCACAAGAATTTTGGGTTCTTCGAACTAGTGTAAACATTACGAAATCGAATGTGAAACTATTTTCAACCTCTTTGTAAAAGAAGGAACCTTCTATATTGTTGATCTAGTGTGAAGAATTTGTGGATGTTATTTCAAAAAGTAGTCTATTTGTTTTATTATTTCATTATTATTTTGGACAAAATTGATGATTTATAGGAGTATCCAACTTATAGTCATTACATAATCTCTTATAATTTCACATTAGTAAGGTTTGTTGTACTTTAGGAACAAAAGAAACGTACAGAATAATTTCAAATCAATAACCATTCTAACAGACGATATTTCGTTTATACAATATTGGGATATTTTGTAATTGATTTTTTTAATCGTTGAACGAACTGTGAATTGTTAAAATTTTCTCCAATGAGTTGGACTCTAATTCTCGTATGTATTGGTGTCTCAAACCAAGTCTTTTGAACAGATGAAGCCATCACGAATCTTCGATATTCCAGTCAAGTTTCGGCCGAGGAGCATATACTACGGTGGCTGTTTTTTCTCGCCTCTAAACCAATAATGTCGTGAAATCTTGTTCGTTGCAGGAAAAATTATCTCGTGTCCGTCTATTGAGAGACCATGTGAAGGAAAACATCGAGCAGAATTTCAATCTCTCAATAAGTAGCCATGTTGTTATCACAATATTCTGAAATAATAATTTTGTTAGGTTTTTATTTGCGTTTTTCTTTCCCATTTTCTGATGAAGATCATTAAAAAAATTATTTACAGTTCGAATATAATTCAAATTTTTCATATCAAAAATTTAATTCATAAATCATGATGGTTAATAATACATTGCAATATACAGAGCCATAGATAATAATGCTGCCTAGAATTATAACCTTACGCATTCTACGAAGGAAACTATTAAAAGTTTGATCGTATATCATTCCCATTTAATAACTGTTGGTCACTCCATCCAGAAAAGAAAATAATAAAATGGTGACAGGAAACAAATCAAATTTAGATCTCTGCAATCGCCACCGACAGGAATCAGGACAGACTTCAAAAATGAAAAGTGACAGCAATAAATTGGTCAGGCTTAATATATTCATGAAGAACAGGAGAGATTTGTAGCTCTGACTACAAAACCTGGAAAAAATGCATCGCCATCAGCAATTAATCGATGGTAGAATTTTTTGGTCAACTGGACGTAATTCTGTACCGCAAGATAGCTTTTAAGCGAATATACCAATAAATAGGAGTTTTGTATAGCAACTTGAATGGATATTATATGAATATCTAATTTCATTGAAAATGAGCATTACCAAAATTAAAAATGTTGACAATAATTTCTGTTATAATAAATTATAACATTTAAATCTCTCTATAAATATTATATAATGATCAGTAACTATGTAAATGAGTTGCAGGCGCGTATTAGAAAAGATCAATAATAGTTCAAAAAGGTAAAACTAATCTCAAAAGAACATTTCATGATTTTTATTGATGAAGAATAACATCGATCCCATCCTTGTTTATACAACATTAGACCTAATATAAAAAAGCAGAGTTTCTTTGAAAGAAACTCTCTTTCTTATAATGGTAATCCTATTATGCAGAATTAGTATCCAGCCTTTTGATGATATTTATTGAAACTTTAAAATAAGAAATTGTATATGATGGATCAGTATATTTTTTAACAAGAATTTTAGTATACTTCTATTAGAAACAACAGAGGATATTATAGGGGAAGAAATTATTCTCTATTCAATCAAGGAATTCTGGCAGAAAAGTTATTTTTCAAATTTTCAAAGCAATCTATTTTCCTTTTTGATGCCATCCACCATCAAAACAGACTGAATGGAGCAATATAGCGGCAAATTTGGGCGATATCCCCTGAGTGCAATACATCAGTTTTTCAGGGGTGGAGTTCAATCTTGCCAGCTTACCATCGTTTGTTTTGAGCTGTGAACAGAGTGCATTTAGAATCTTTGGAAGATAACACTGACACAGAAGTAAGATGTGACGACAATTGTTTGATGATATTGGAATATTTGATTGAGTGTTTTGCTCCAGAGAACACTTCCAAGACAGATAGTTTGAGTAGCTCCACATTGGTGATGTCCTAAAATTTATTTTGCCAGTACTGCCATATAGCTTCTATTCAAGGTAAAATTTCATAGAAATTTAGATGATACCGTAATTTTCATTTAATAACATCGAGACCGGTAATTTAATCCCTCGTAATTTTACACCAAGTAATTTGATCCCTGGTAAATTTACCCCAGGAGATTTGGCCCCGGTAATTTGATCCCCGGTAAATTGACCCACGGTATATTTGGCCTCCGGTAATTTGATCCCCGATAATTTGATTCCTGGTAATTTGATTCCTGGTAATTTGATCCCCGGTAAATTGACCCACGGTATATTTGGCCCCCGGTAATTTGATTCTTGGTAATTTGATTCTTGGTAATTTGATCCCCGGTAATTTAATTCCTGGTAATTTGATCCCCGGTAGTTTGATTCCTGGTAATTTGACGCCATGTAATTTGGTACACTGGTAATTTGTTCCCCGGTAAATTGACCCCCGATAATTTGAATCCGGGTAATTTAATCCCCGTTTTTTAATTCTTGGACTAATATTATATACGTTTAATTCGTCATCGTATTTTCTGTTTCGCACTATTTCATATTATAAATTTTTTTATATATTTATTTATCATCTTGTTATTCGCATAACTGAAAAAGTGTTTAACCAAATTGCCTGAAATTTGGTAAAACGATTGGTCCATGTCCAGTGACCTGCTGGCAGACTTTTGGGAGCGACCCAGTCAAAGGTCAAGGTCATGGTCATTTATAGCTCTAAAAATAATGAACTATATTGTATGAAACTTGGCGGGACGATTGGTCAACAAACAGGAACCATTTTATTAAATTTTGGGAGCGATCGGGTAAAAAATCAAGGTCATGACCATTTATAACTTAATAACTCAAAAAGTATTCAACCAAATTGTCTGAAACTTGATGGGACGATTGTAAAATGTCCAGGAACCATCTGGTAGAATATTTTGAGCAATCCGGTCAAAGGTCAAGGTCAAGATCATTTATAACTCAAACTCAATAACTCAAAAAGTATTGAACCATATTGCACGAAACTTGATGGATCGATTGGTCAATATCCGGTCACCAGTTTATTAGATTTTGGTAGCAAACGGATAAGCGGCGGCGAAGGTATGCGCTCTACCGAGCGCACGTAATCTAGTTTTAAACTATTTTACTTTAATATAATATCTGCATCCGGAGATTAAATTATCGGGTATCATCTTACCGGGGATCACATTACCGCGGTCAAATAACCGGGGTCAAATTACTGAGTATCAAATAACCAGGGATCAAATTACTTAGCACCGAATAATATATACAAAGGAAAGATTCATTAGCATGTAGTCTACCTATATTCCTTGAAAAAATCTATTGAACCATATCCTAGTGTCCTTTCAATAAATAATTTCATCACACATGTACATTGTATGAATGTATTACACAAAATTTTTATGTGATATAAGATTCGATTTCCCCTGAAACGTAACACCTTCAAATCTACTTATTTAGAATCAAACTCCACTTTGATCCAAACTGACGATACTGCGGATCAGAGGATTTGTTTCAGATTTTACTCGTTCGTCTGATGATAAGATTATACAAAGGAATTGACTTGAAATACAGACAGTAGAACTCCTATACAGTGGAGGAGTTAGAAGTACTCAGTATAGTGAACAAATAATTCTTAGTATGCCATAAAATATCTTTCAGTTTTCTAAAACTGATGGTTTTAGACTGCTTTTTCGTAGCAAGAGCAGATAACGCGGACCAGAAACAGACCAAGTAAAGTTAACGGACCAGAAATGAAGCTGGTGAAGATAATGGACCAGAAATTAAGCTAGGAAAGATAATGGACCAGATTTTTTTTTCTAGTTTTAAAAAATATTTGCTTTAGTATTTTATAAATATACAACCTTATAAATGATAATATTAATGATCAATAATGACCTATATAGAGTTAACGGACTCTGGTCCGATATCTCTACTTGCTCCGGGTTTTCTTCGCAGACTTAAGAATATTTGTTAACTATACGGGGTACATCCTAACTCATTCACTCTAGAAAAAATCACTATAGAGGACTGTAGCATCTTTGGTATGTGATCTACTATACTTTCAGGTTATTTCTTTCAATAACTTGTTTTATAATAGAAAGAAAGTAAACCAATTTGAAACATCCGTTTTATGTTTTCAGCAGTATATATCTTACATGCGTATTTCAAATTATTTTATATCCATTCAACACCAAATGCATACGAAATAGAACTTTCACTTCACTCAAATGCAATGAGAATATTTACGAAATCGTTCAAAAATCTCTAAAGGAACAGTTGCTAAAGAAACAGTTGCTAAAGAAAACTTTTAAATAATCACACAATATCTCAAAATCAATATACAGAGAGATATTGATTCTATCCTTTTACAATTTTTTCCTCACATTTTAAATCAAAGGTTATTACTTTTTACTAGTATTGTGACAACATGCTTTTGATATCAAAGATTCTTATACGAACTGAATTAAACACTATTGAATTCGATACCATTTCATCTATTATATTATATATGATTTAAAAAGCATATTCTACAATCACATAATCACTACAAGTACAAAACTCTACATGAATTTCCATTTACCGATTTTGTTGGTTGGAATTATTTCCTATCGCATATCAGAACATAGAAAACTGAGTAAATAATAATTATTGTATTTTATTGTAGTTTTGTTTAATTTCCTCACTATTTGTACTTACACAAAAAAACTGGTGATTGCAAAGACTGATATATATTATTGTTTTTGGAGAAATAAATCATTCGCTAAATGCCTTCACAGTCTATTGCTCGAATAACAAAAAGTGTTCGAATTGGTTTACCTTTGTCACTACAGGTTGTACCCAATCAATCATAACTGCAATACGGTATTTGTGTGAAGCAATTCTTGCTGAGTCATTCCTCCTAACTTTATTTGCTGAATTGACATAAAATCAACATCATTTTCACTTGTAGTTTCCGCAACACAAATTTTTATAATAAAAAGTGAGAAGATGTTTCTTGATCAAAGCTATTGTTCATTTAAATAGTGAAATGGAATATAAAAACGGCTCATAAAATTGGTTGGTCTATTCTTCAGTTTACGTTTTTTTAAACAATAAAAAGAGGAGCTTTCAGTATATATAAAAAAGGTAATATTTTGTGAATAGTATCTCCAATGAAGAAAATTTACCTGTGAAATTTAATTTCGTTTGTAAGATTTATAATAATTCAAACTCAAACTAGTTTTAGTAATTAAAAAATGTTGAAAATAGCAGAAATCATCAATTTCTGTAGCTAACTTCACAGCGAATATAACAAATAACAAACAGTACATAATATAAACCCCTATTAAATTGTATCTCAAACTTTAAAACTCTGAACTAAAATACTCAAAAATCGATTCAGAGGAGTTAAGTTGAGAGAGCTTTAGTGTTTACTTTACACTTGTGGAGCTCTCCAAACGTTGAAGAACATGTTTGAGAGTGGGAAGAGAGAAAAAACCAATAACAGTTTGTAGATCCAAACTTAATCGCAGGATCTTCAGTGATGGAAATATATACACAGTTAAAAATATCAGAGAAAAATAGGTAGTCCTTCCTGAGACTTGCAAGTTAACTGCATTCATTTTTTGTTTGGGTAAACTTGAGAGTTTCCAATGCTGGATGAGGTTTATGTTGTTTCTCTACATATACAGAAGCAGAGTCTTAGGTTCATCAAAATATATAATTGTTACTTGTATTTCAATATTTAGAGGATAGATTTATATTTATAATTACTTTCAAAGGTGCCAAAATTGATATAAACTTATATCATCTTTTAATTCTTTACTGAAATAAATATTTATAAATGGTTAATTTACATATATGTATATATAAAATACTAGTGCACTATCCCGTTGAAAGTAACGGGGATTTTAATGGAAATTGAATTTGATTCGATGGATTTTCGGAAAATTTCGAGTTCTCGTAAAATTTTGAGTTTTCGAAAAATATTGAGTTTTCGGAAATTTTCTAGTTTTCGGAAAATTTCGAGTTTCCGGGAAATTTTAAGTTTTGGGAAAATTTTGAGTTTTATAAAAAAAAATCGTGAGCACAATGCTCTTTATTATAGAGGGGATAATAGAAATGACCCACACTCTCATATATTGTGATTTATTTGGAAGGAAGTAAGCTATAGAGGGGCCGCAGAGAAATTAAAGATGGGCCCAATAAATTTTAGGTTGTCCCATTACAATCTCCCCGCACGGTTAGGAAGCACCAGAATCTCTCCATTCGAATCTTTGGTTCTAAGTTCTTGGTTCCGATTGCTGAGGCCTAATCCCTTCCTAATGGTCTCAGTTAATATTCGCCTGAAGATGAATAGCCCTAAATCTTCTCGTCTGCTGCATCTAAAGACCAGGATATATGCAATGTTATTTAATCAATACAGAAACAGGAGGAAATTCAGCCATGATATTAAGTCTGAAATTGCGTCTACATTTTCCTGAATCATCAGCATAATAATTATGAATATTTTTTATCCTATAACTAATTAACTTTATAAATGTTTTTTCATCTACATAGGTAAATAATAAGCCTCTTTAAACCAGGTTTCATATGCTTCAGGGCGTTAAGGGAATATTTTTGTCTGTCAGTACTCTCAGTGTAAGATTCTTCCCTTTAGCTCTGACAGCATCCATTATTAAAGTATAACATAAACACCTTAGATAAAAGCTCTGAGTTGCCTTAAACTCGAACGCTTATACACAACACCCTCTCAAAGAGTTAGTTCTCAACAAAGAACATTTAGATATCGAAGAGCTAGTAGCAAAATATATCTCAACAGTCTTAAATCTGTGGGGCACATACGAATGCTGTACTTAAGATAAGTCAAAATATCCTCTTTCTCCTGGTGCCATTTGACCCTCTAAATTGCCAAGAGATAAGAAATTATAGAGAGCATTTCACAGAAAAATAGTATGTATAGAATTTTCAATTGGACGATGGAAATGAGTAACATTCCCAAATAAATGTCTACAATGTAATTATGTAAGCTCATATTTCTCAGACCCTTCGAATTTTTTCGTAAATTTTCATTGGGTGAAATCTGTTGTCTGTAAAATATTCCGATGTCACTATTTCATAATTAGAAATAGACTTTATATTCTTTTAATTATCAATAGAATACTAACAGTCTTATATAGATACTTTGTGTAACAATAGTAATTCTCAATAATTGTTTCATCTTTTCTATTTCAAAGAAACATTTTTCCATTCTGAATAATATTCGTTCTATGGAAAAATTATAGAACAAAATTATGATTATTATGAAAAAGACGGAAAAGGATGATTTTCTCCCTCTAACTGTCAAAGAGAGATTAATTATATTTCAAATTTAAAAGATGAATTGCAATCATTTCAGAATAATAATTGCAATTGAAGATATAAAAGGAAATATAATGGCGTAGATCTAAAGAATACGATTTGCGTTAATTAATAATTTTTCCTTCACAATAATATGTAAGAGGGGATATATCCTTTGTTAGATATAAACACAGTAAATCATCAATTAATTGTGTTATAGTTGGATACATTATGCAATATCGATAATAAGAGATCATTAATCGGAATTGCAATACATTATAAAATTTAAATGAGTAAATAATCGTGCATGATTCAAAATATTTGTATTCAATGATCAATTCAAAATTTTGAATCTGGTTCATTTAAAGACGATTCAACCTTTAATGCCCTGAAACTAGTTCGAGTGAGTTAAAAAGAGAATTGTTGTGATATTATGGTAATAAATAGGTAAAGAAGCTGGAGCAAGTAAAGATAACCATAAACGGACCAGATAAAGTTAACGGACCAGAAATTCACCTAGTAAAGATAATGGACCAGAAATTAAGCTAGTAAAGTTATAAGCGGACCAGAAAATTATTTTTTAGCTTTAAAAAATATTTGCTTTAGTATTTTATAAATATACAACCTTTTAAATGATATTATTAATGAGTATACATTAATTTTGTTTATTTTATTAAATTGAAAGAATTGATGAAAAACTTGATTGATTTTGAAGTTAAAATAAAAAGTCATTCCAAATCGGTATAAAATTGAAGCTATAATTATTTTTCAATGAGGACCAGCGTGTCCGACCCAACGGCTCGGTTATTAGGGTTAAACAATGAAAGAAGATTATATTTATTTAAAAGAGAAAACAGACTAATTTGCGTTTAAATAAGGCAAGCGTACACATGTGCTCTAATATATGAAAGAGTATATCCGATCGTTTGAGGAAAATATCTCAAAATAAAGTGCAGATACATAATTAGAAAATGGACACATTTGTGGACACTTAATTAGGGCATGAAGGGTTGGACAGTTTTTATCTTATAAGTGAAAAAATATGTACACTGACAATTATTGAAACAAATATTATATCACTCTATGTTTATATAACTTTAGTTTTCAATTCACATAATTTACCTAACTATATAGTATTACTTTTTAAGATTTAGTATTTATAATAGTATAGTTTATATATCAATAACTTACAGGAAGTAATATTGAAGGTAAAAGATATTAATGGTTATTGTTATTATTTTAGAGTTCAGAGAGGCTAAATATTTATACTTTTATTAGCGGAATATCCGGCCACTATTCACTTGAACAACATCCAAAACGCTAAAAATGTGGAGTCTGCTTCCGCTACTTGACGGCCACTGGCGTCGATTCCGGAAGGAACTCGAAGATAAAGTCGCAAGTGGCGTGGGATATATTCGACCGTCGTAAATTCGACAGCCATTTTCTGGTCGCTTGAAAGAAACTTCTGTTCTTGGCTATTACCAAAAACTCCTATCTTCTAGTGTCTAACTCCCAGAAGACTGTTTTAATAAACAGTTTGAAGAATTGTGAATGATCAGAAGACAGTAGAGTGAATCAATATCTATATAGTCAATTAAAGGGAACCAAATAGTTCAGGTATCCTTTTAGTCAAATTATGTTGTAGAGGTAGTGAATATGTACGTGTGTTCAATGTATGTACGTGTGTTTAATTCATATATTGACTCATTATCTAAAATTATAATAATGTTAATGTACCGAATTTTAGAACTGAAGCAGAAAGAAATTTTATTGTTTATAGGGCTATTAATCGTTTTGAAGACCCGATAATTTGAAAGGCCTTGTGTCAGTTTTTAAATTTAAAACGAATTTTAAAGAATATTGTAGGAATAAATTTATTGATTAGTTTTAAGTTCAGCCACTGCATCGTTCTTTTTATTTTAGTTAGTTTAGTTTTTTTTTCATTTTTTTATCTAGATCGATGTTTATATTTTAAATTTCCACAAGTTTGTAACTTTTCTGGATTTAAATTTAAAAAAATCTAAGCTATATTACGGATCAAATAGCAGTTAAAAAAAATTGAGAAAATTATTTTACTAAATTTATAATTTATACATCCTTATGCAAAACACAATGAAATAGAATTTCGAATGATGATGTAGTAGATTAACCTCATTTATTCAGATATTAAATATCGTCCCTCATTTCCTATTCTATTTACAATGGATTAAAATTATTTTTTATAATTTTCAAGCATTCGAATTATTTTCATCTCATTTTCTGGAAATTATATGAAATAAGAAACAAAACGAGAATATTTAATACGTCTTCTTTAAAGAGATATACAGTAAAATAGGATTCAAATTGCGTAGGAGTACGATATAATCCTTTATAACATACTGAAAAGTTCTCTCTCAACAATACAATAGATTCATAATAAATAATTAAATTGATGAGTGCAAATATTTGGAGGCAAATAACCTATTTGTCCATCTATGATCTTTCTATTGAAATCACAGATTGAGTACACGAGGCAATTTTACGGTATTACTCTGATGAAATAATATGAACTGTTGACTGATGTCAGTTAATTCAGAAGGGGAGGGGTTATGGTGGGGCCATGGAAGATTAAGGTGGATTCCATCTTCTATGGGAGAAAGTTTTGGTGGTGCCATAGAAGATTAAGGTGGATTCAATATTCTCTGGGAGAAAGTTATGGTGGGGCCATAGAAGATTAAGGTGGATTCAATCTTCTATTGGAGAAAGTTATGGTGGGGCCATAGAAGATTAAGGTGGATTCCATCTTCTATGGAAGAAAGTTATGGTGGGGCCATAGAAGATTTAAGTGGATTCAATCTTCTATGGGAGAAAGTTATGGTGGGGCCATAGAAGATTAAGGTGGATTCCATCTTCTATGGAAGAAAGTTATGGTGGGGCCATAGAAGATTAAGGTAGATTCCATCTTCTCTGGGAGAAAGTTATGGTGGGACCAAAGAAGATAAAGAGGGGGACTCATATAATCTCCTATGACCCCACCATAACTATCACCCTGTATTTTCTAAGCAATAGTATACAATATCTAACTATATTTATGATTAAAAATAAACAGAATAGCTTTTTCTGGATCTACTTTAAGTCATATATATTAATATAAAGATATGAAGGTTATTATGATGATGAATTGAAGATAAAAATATTCCCTAGAGAAATCATATAGGATATAGGTTCGGTAAATAAAAAAATGGTTTATTTCTATCTATGTGATCGCATTTTGAAAATAATGTTGATATGAATATAAATATATAAAAATAATGTAGATTTGAATATATATATTATTAAATAATGTAGATTTGAATATAAATAGTGAATTAACTTATAGATTACACTAAGTCTTAATAAAATATAATTATTAATTCCAGAGTTAAATATAGACCGCAGCATACATCAAATTGAATCGATAATCTAAGATATCAATAACATTTAATTATACTTCTGGTCTGTTTCTAATTCACTTAATTTTGAAATGTTCGTCCATTAATCTAAAGAATATTAAATATTATATATTATATTTTCTCCAAGACACATCAAGTCACGTAGAGTCGTTTGATCTTGTTTCCAAAGTTTCTAACGGACTGTGAGAATGAAGAAGAAGTGAGTTAGGCCAATTGTTTATACTTCATATGAACCAAGAAAGAAACTTTCCCAATTTACATTTATAATGTTTGCTGCGACTTTCTGAGGCCACATTGGATATAAAATGAATTCGTATGAGATTTTTTTTTTTTTTCTGTCTTATTGTTATTTACTATGTGGATGTAGTTTCCAAGCTTTTTTTAAGCTATAAGTGATGAAGAAATACATACACTTACTGAATAATAGAAATTGATGAATTAAAACATAATTATTATTTAATTTAAAGTTTCCGGTTTACATGAATTATGACAAGTCAGAATTGGAATCTTTAAATTAATAAACATCAAAGGATAACGATTCTATTTCCAAACAACAAAATAACTATGTAACTTTCAGTGACTTATTGTTTGCACCTTTTGTTGATATTAATGATGTAAGAAGTTATGATTAGGGAAAGAATTAGGTATAGTGTTGGTATACATTTCGAAATTATTTAGAGAAAACCAAGATGAAGAAATATTAATCAAACGGTTATGCTTTTTGGGAGAGTAAGAAAAATGTTCATTTATATTGGCCAGCCAAATAATATCTCTAAAAATATCATAAATCGGTTTTATTACTTTATAAGATATGTTAAACAGTTTTCAATTATTGCAATAAAAACAATGATATCCATGACTAAAATCAGGTAATGACAAAAACGCTAAACAATACATTAAATTGAGTAAATACTTATCTTTTATACTGTGTTTTTAAATCTAACTGTAAAGAGTCATATATATAATATAATATATTTGCACACGCCACATTTGTATAACATTTCTATTGAAATAAATCCTTTTGAAACTTTTTTATTCTATTCATTGATTGGAAATGATTGGATGATAAACTTTCATAGTAGAATATGTCTTCGTAAATGTGAAATTCAGAATAGGTATAATAAATCACGTGTCACTTGAAACATTTGAAGAAGCATTTTTATGTTTCTTATTATCACCTTTATCAATATGTTCTGTATTTACACTTTTACGATTTTGTTGTAGAAAATTCATTTTTCAAATTTATAGTTCGTCTCCTTGTTTTTCAATCATTTCAATGGTATGCAAAGAATCACATTATTTAATAGTATTAATTACAGCTATAAATGTAAGATTGAACAATATTTGGTTCAGAAAATTATTATATTTGACACCTAATTATATAAGACAGAAAAAGGTCTCCCATATTAATTACAGTTACCTAAATATATTATAGCAAATGAATTAAAAAAAATTAGTCGAACTGTATCATGTAATAACGAATTTAATCAAATAAGGAATATTTTTAATATGTTCTGATATTTCAATTAAAAGTTTTGACGAATCAATTAATATATTCATTTAACATTACGCCTAATCTCATCAGAAATGTCTGCAAAGATTATTCTACAATCTATTCACAGTCGTATAAATTCAAATATATCTAAATTGAAGTCTCCCTGTGAGATATTTGAGAAATCCACAATCTACCATTTTGACAATAGTCCTCCGAGCTTCTCTTAGATGACAAAAACTTGTTATCGCCTTCAACAGACATACGAAAACCCTTCCTACTTCCGCTCTGAACCTTCCTTTTTGCTCCATACAAGTGCATCCATCTTCTGAAATAGCAGAGGTTACTTGGGATTTATTTCAACAGTATTGCAATTTTAAGCAGGGGAAGAATTGGGGTAAAAAATTAATATTTAACTGGTTTATTTTATGTAAATGAAACACGATGAGATTATCTAACCAAATAGAGAGAGATTCATGGGATTGTAATAGCGTAGAGAACCTACCTGGTTTCAGCTTCTATGTCAACTCAAAACAATGATATTATTTTATTGATTAGGTAAAAAACTACAAAAGAACAGGTACATCAATTCTAAAAACAAGCTATAAAATAAAATCCGCTATTTCAGTTGAACTTTTCGGACCATAAAGATGTCATATTCAATAACTTTGATATCTGAATACAAGTCGTGGTGAAGCCGTACATGCTTCTGCTCAAAAATTTCAGATTTTGAAATTTCGATGGGATATAAAATTTCCATCTGTTTTCACTATTTTTATTTACAAAAAAAAACAATTTCATATTTGAACCAATCAGAAAGGCATAATATTTCTTTTCATTATGATCGTGATTTAAACTCCCATTTAAATATATGTTGATGCAGTTGTTGAAAAAATTGAATAATACACTTATACATGGTGACCCACAAAAAAGTGTACCCAAATTGGAATTAATCTAAATATTGTATTTATAATTAGAAAAAAAAGAGTTGAAGTAAAATGACTTAACATATAACGGTTGTATGTAGAATGATTAGATGTAAAAAATATAATTTTTAAATTTACATGAACTGTATTTTATATATACTTATATTAGGGTCGGACGGGGTATCACTGCGCACAATCCCGCAAACTCTGTATTTACTCATAAACTAAATGTACTAGAAAAACTCTTTTTCTCGTGATGAAATGGTCCTGAATGAAGATGGTTCTAAACCAATTTTGAAATAATACCTAAATAAATGAAGTGCTTATTGAAAAATTTTCATGCGCAACTTTTAGTGAGTGTATAGGGGTATCACTGCGAACATGAAGGGGTATTACTGCCCATTGCATAAATATAGCATTTATCTGCCCCACCTAAAGCCCTCCTCTCCCAATTGTAATACCCCTCCTCCCCCTTATCTAAACCTCCGTTTTTACCATCTAAATATCCCTCTCCAACCCTTTCCTCCCATCTAAATTCCCCTTTCCTCTCATAGAAATCTCCCTCTCTTCTCATCTAAATTCCCCTCTTCCCCATCTGAATTTTCCCTCTCTCCCATCTATCCCCCTATCCCCTCCATTTCCCATCTAAATTCCCCAGTCCACATCAAAATGTCATTGTTTCCCTCTCTACATGCCCTCTCCCCAATCTAATTGTCCCTTACCTTTTAAACACATATTTGAATGAATCTACAACAAATTTAACACTTAAATTTTAAGTAATTAGTTAACTACTTATATCAAGTAATATAATTCGATTGTAGGTTTAATTTTAATCAATTCTATAATTAAATAACACCTTATTCAATATGTATGCCTTTAATAAGAGCTAAAACTCTTTATTTTTATATTTATTTACATACAAATATTGTTATTAATGATGTGCAGTGATACCCCTCTACCGCTAAATGATCTGGGGTATCACTGCGCACGGTTGTGGCGGGAAAACCGTTAAAACTGAGAAGTTGAAAATTTGACATAATGTAACTGTTGATGGTTGTGGCAAGTTAAAACGATATGAATCTAGATATCTCTCTCTAGAGTTATTGGAGAGTTTGCGGAAATTAAAAATCACCAGCGCAAACTTTTTTCAGATCGTTTTGAGAGCTTCACATACATCGCGACTTAACTCTAGAAATATTCATAAGATAATGGTGCATCATGATGTTTATGGAAGAAAAGAGGATGCTTGAAATGATGGTTCAATCAGATTTAGGCTAAAACTAGTGGTTTAAAAACTATAAGAGGTGCGGTTTGATACCCCATAAAAATGGTTTGCGTAGTGTTACCCCGTCCGACCCTATACAATATTTATATTAATTCATTGCTGGTATTAAATTGCCCTTTTCCTATGGGATTGATAGTAAATTATCACCTATTTTCTAAGTAGATGAGGCTTGTTAATAAACTTATCCCATAGGGCAAAATAAGTCTCCGGGTTCGTTACAATTGTTGTATTATCTTAACTTGAAGAGACTTGGAGGTAATTGATTGAATTTTATTAAACTGACAAATGACTAAATGGTAAAAGTTTTAGGAAGTAAATTAAACACAAGGAAGTTTGAAATGGGTGTACTTATATTAAGGTTCGAATAGTACAGAGTTCTAAGACTTACGCACAAGTCTTCAAATAACACAACACAAGTTTTAAATAAACTAGCAGTTGAGTAAACTTAAGGGTTTAAAATAAACAAGGGTCTGAGTTGCCAACTCACGAAACCCGTGGATGGACAAGTCCGACCGGACTTGGTCCGACCAACCAGTCTTCAAGAGACCATCGCGAACTATGAACACTTTAGTTAGGTGCCAATGGTATTTAAAGGATGAACTGGAGAGTCCAACCTTCCAGTGAGTGAATAAACTTCTGTTAAGGTACTGATAGTACTTTTCAAAGATGTTTTTCTACTCACTGCAGATAGAAATAACACACAATGCATTATTCAAATTTAACACGCTAGTGGTAATGGCTTTCTATACGATTAACATATAGATCGATCAGATTTACTAATAGTTCATTTTAGTGAAACCTGATTTACTAATAAACATCCAAATTTAAGCATACTATTTCAGAGTCCTGTTTAACCTAATACATGATCAGAAATGTTACAAGTTCCTAACTATTAATTAAGTATTTCAATTAGGATAATTGAAATACTTACTTAATTCCTTTTAAATTAATTAAGTATTAATTTCAATTCTATCTATAGAAAAAGAACTCAATATTCTAAGTTGTATAACTGATTTACAAAGTTCATGAAGTTATATAACTTAGTACAAATTATAAAGTTTTATTCTGAATTACAAGTTATAGCTCTGGGTTACAAGTTATAAAGTTATGTTCTGAAGTTACAAGTTATATTAGCGGCTTACATCAAAGCTATTCGTTTATAATTATATTCGAGCTCCTAGCGAGAATAACATGACCATAAATTTAAATAGCATTTCCTTCTAATGAACAGTGTACAAGATTAAAAAGATTATGTCTGATTAAATGATTATCAAATTATAGAAATTGAAAGATTAAGTAAAGATACAAGTTCAGCGTATTAACAATCTTTCTATTGTTAATATCACTCCCCCCTTCATGTTTCAACCGACTTGTCGGTTGAATTTCAATTTCTAAACCCTTATTATCGAAATCCAATCGAAAAATATCCTAAGAAATTTCGAACAACACTCGGAAAACATCCTATGAAATTTCTTGAAATTTCTAAGTCCGAAACACAAACAAAAGAAATTTAATCACTCGATTCATGTATTATGAATTTCAGATTAAAATTTGATCTGCTAAATAGATCAGTCTTTTCATCATAAAATTTGTGTGTACAAAAATATGATGACAAGACAATTCCTATCATATATGTAATCATGAATTCTACCTCTGGTCAAGATATTAAATCAAAATAGAGTAAAAATTTATAAGTTATTCTACTCATATTCAGAAACATACATCAAAAATATATTTTCATTTTATGGAATTTATTTAACTAATAAAGATATTCAAATATCTAACCTTGTTTATAATTATTCAAAATTGAACCTGAAATCCCATTTCATCTAGTTCTAAAATTTCAAAACATGAAACATCAAATTATAAATCTCAAATGAATATAATCTTACATCAAAATCGAAACTTCATTATAGTTTATTCTAATTCCAAAATATTCATTTCAAAATATATGAGTATAACTAAATTCGTTATTACTTATCTTAAACTTCTCTCTTCTTAAACTATGGTTATATATGTTATGTAATATTATACGAGCTATATTATTGGTTAGTATTCATCTATACTATTGTTAACCTTACATAACCTATTTTTATTCGTATTGAATAAACATTTTCAGATTTCGTTTAAAATATTAAATGAAATTAAAAGTTACTTTAAATCAAATGTTCAACTTCGAAATCTGTAAACTATCAAATGAAATCTTAAGTAATCCTTTAAAGAATTAATTTTCAAATAAACATCAATGATTAAATCCTCATAACCTGAATGTTCCAATAAGCAATTAATATATAAACTTTCTTTAAAGTAAATTCAAAGTATAGAAATCTAAGATAATTGGACTAAAGTAATAATCCAAAATTTAGAATAATAAGATCAAGGTGAAATGATCTAAATGTGTCGGTACCATCAGAGAAGACTTCTCAAAGTAGGTACATGAGAGTTGAAGCCCCCATGTTCATTCTCCTCCTTCAGAATGAATGGTTCCCTCAGGTTACCGGGCATTGGTTTGTGACGTCACCAAATATGACTGCGAAGTCGTCACCAAGTATGACTGTGAAGTCATCATCAAGTATGACTGTGAAGTCATCATCCAGTATGACTGTGAAGACATCAACAAATATGAAAGGGAAGTCGTCACCAAATATGACTGAAGTCGTCACCAAGTATGCTCCACTGATCAGCCTTCTCGTCACCAAGCGTAGCTCGGCTTATCCTTTTCGGATCAACAAGTTACTGGTGTTGGATTGTTCCAACATCTGGTTTGTTATTGCTCTGCTCCAGTTTCTCGAGAGATGTTTTTCAAGTTTTGGGAATAAAAATAAATCAGCATTAATTTAATTATAATTAGGATTATATTTTTACCTAACTATTACTTTTTAGACTTACAGTTGAAGGATAGTATTACTTATTTTACATTGCTAAAACATGATTGTTTTAATTATTTCCAAAATTTTGTACAATGATTCTACAAAATTCTTTAATATTATAGTATTGTTATAATCCTTCAAGTAATATTATAGTTTGATAATATATATCTCACATAACATTTATTTCAAACATACCTCATTCAGTTTACAATACATATTCCTATTATTATAAGACTGTAAAGAAGGGGTTAGTTTATATATATAACATATATTTCACTTAAAACTAGGTTCATGAAAATCTTGGACACAATCAAAACTGTTATGTTTCTTTTTATTGTTACGTTACTTTACAAGATTGTCACTTATAGTGATAAATTCATAGTAAAATCAAGTAATTCACCTTCAACCGATGTCTTGCCCATAACGTCAGATCGTCAGATGGATGGGGTTCATTGCTTTTGGTTAGCCTCTTTTACGTGTGTTTCTGCAATTACAGGTGAACTTTACTAGCTTATACAAGAAACTTACATCTTACATAGATTATTTATCTACCATTACATTACATTTCATCAATAATTACAAGTGTTAGTCAACATAATTTTCTTAATTACTCTTAACTTACAAACACACAGTTATTTATATATATTTTATGTTTCACTAAACATCAATGCATTATATATATATAATTTACATTTCTTTAAACATCAGTGTATATTGTAGTTACCCTGAAGAGTTAATGTTATTGATCTAACCATTGAAAGAAATTAATTGAACACAAACTATGTCGTTTTTTAGCTTTTCATTATATTTCGTTATGTTCCTTTTATAATCATAAATTCTCGTACAGAATTAAATCTCATTAATTATTTTCATTTGCTTTAACTCAAGTTTAATGTATTCATTTACTTTTTCAAGTAATAATTTAAATATCATCAAGATTCTTGTTATCATTAAACTCAATGCTCAAAAATATTTTCGTAATTCCCGTTTATCATTAAAGAGTCTTTTACTCTTATTTCAGTATCATTAAACTTTTCAAACGTTTTCTTTATTTGAATCCATACATTATTTATTAAATTATTTAACTGTCCCTTTTAAACTCAAACTTTTAAATTACATTTAAACTGCTATACTGAGTTTAATTAATAAATTCATTTATTTTTATGAAATAAATCCGTTCTATTCGATCGTTTTTATTATTTACGATTTCATTTTAATCCTTTTTATACTCATGTAAAATCAACTACATTCATTCTTTTATAAATCTTGAAATATTACGGTTCCCCCTTGAAATTTTTCTTTAAAAGAAGATTTTCTTTTCAGGGTATTTACTGTACTCTGGTTGACCCTTGAACCTGCAATTACTGTTTTCTCTTAGTAATATTTACCCTTACAGTTTAGAATGAATATTCTTTATGCATTAGGAATATCCCCTTTTTTCAAATATCAACATATAATTAATTATACATCTTGACTCATATCCTTCTGATATATTTATCTCACAATTCCATGTGTAATCACACTTAATTACACTTCAATTCATTATTGTAATCCTTTTGGGGTCTAATTTTATTCTTCATTCTGAGAGGAATAAATAGAATGTTCCCCTAGATTATTCTGAAATTCTTTAGAGTCTATTTTATTCTTCGTTCTGAGAGGAATAAATAGAATGTTCGCCTAACTTATGTTTGGGAATTCTTTAGGGTCTATTTTATTCTTCATTCTGAGAGGAATAAATAGAATGTTCCCCTTAAGATTGATTCAAACATTTCCTTCATATATATTTATATATTATCATATATAAAAGTTTTAACGAACTATCTTTTTCAGCAATTATTTTATATATCATTGTACATAAACATTAGAATTTAAGTACATGTATATTATATTGCATGTTTTCATTGTTTATTAACATTCAATAATATTCGACTATTTATTTAGAATTCATTCCTAAATTTATATATCAAGAATTCAGTATCTTTATTTTAATTAACAAGTACAAACATTTTTATTTATCACCTTGAAAATCAAAAATTCAACATAAAATATTACACTTCTATTATAAATAAAAGAATTCAAATTAAATGTGAAATAATATTAATTGAAATATTTGCTTCGTATCTTGTTATCATTCAAATCATTCGTTAAACTCTCCATTTGTTATGGTGTTTCAAATATTAGTTCCTGCTACATCTTGGATTGTATAACAATACAGTTCATAGAGAGCAGTAGATTGATTTACTGCATGTCATTTAATTATAAATAACTATTAATTCTTATTCATACATTGTTCTTACAGGTTCTTATTCCCACACAAGTAATAACTTATATTACTTCAGTTCCTCAAATTAATCATATTATTAAATTATGATATTACACTTATTTCATGACATTAATTCCATGATTTTATTTCGACGAAGAACCTGTAACTCATTTATTTATCAAACATTACAGTTATCATTAAAAGAAATCATCAAGAGCTCTCTTTCAAACTCATTTATTTATCAAATAATTAATTAAATAATTAATTATTAGTTCTCAGTAACCTACTGGAATAATCACATTAATTCCTATATCTTTTATTCTCCATATAATACTCATTATTTTATTCATATTATATCCTTGCTATCGTCAACTATAGTGTTACTGACTGTACCACCTCGACTAATTTTAATAGCTTTGTTGACAATAACTTCCCACTTGGGAATTTACATCGCTTCCTTCAAGATTACGTTTAGTCTTGACTTTTTACTAGTCAACTATTATATAATCAAGTTGCGTTATATTTTTATGTTAAGTTATTTTTACGTTAAGTTATATTTTTATATATATAACGTTTGCTATATTTTATACTTTATTAATAGAAAAATAGTCTTAAGATAATTGTTTATCTCTTATACATTTATGTTCGATTGCTTGCATTTAATTCACTATTCAAATCAAGTCTTACAATTTAATAATAAAATTCAGCAAATCTTTGCTCTTATAGTATTTTCTTTCTCAGAATTATCGTCTGACAAATACAATTGTCTGAATTCATATCGTTTTTTATACGATTATTTCGTTCATATGAACTAATCACCTATGTGATTATTTTAAGTTATTATTCGTCACTGGAATAATTACAACAACTTCTTATTTAACGGATAATTATTTATACTCAATATATATTCAATATACGTAAACTGCATTGAATCTATCTTATATCGTTATTTCGTTCATTATTGAGTTACTGGAGATTTTACGTTAAAGCATATAATTATTTAATTACGTTAAACAGTAACCTTTAATCAAATCAATTATTTCTTACTTTTAATTATTACAGGAATATAGTTTGAAACTAGATCACATATTGATTATTTAGTATCAAACCTACTTTTCCCCTCTATTTACCACTTATTACCCGATATTCCATTAACTATGGTTAAGCAGTATTAACCTCTAGGTAACTTTAAATCTCTTCAAAAATATTTAATATACAATATTAATATCAAAATAGTCATTTAAACATTCAAGATATATATATCTATATCATTCCTTGTCAATCTTTAAATCTGTTTCACTCTTTTTATACTGAGTCATACATCTGAGTTTAATATATTCGTTATATCTTAATCTGACTCGATTATCTTTAATCACTGAAACGATTGACAGGTTCTTTTTTCAAACACTGCGATTATTACTATTTGAATAGGAATACATCATAATTATCAATTGACTTCATCCCTGAAAATTAGGTATGATTCGTTACATATGTACGTTACGTGCATATCATAGGTATTTCCGGTTTACCTGAAACCTTGTTTATTTTTATAAATATAAATTGACATTATAATTATCTATTGACTTCATCCCTGAAAATTAGGTATGATTTCGTCATATATGTACAATACATGCACATCTTAGGTATTTGCGGTTTTACCTGAAACCCTTTTTATATTTTATAATATCACAACTCAATGTTGTATCTTAGGTATTTGCGGTTTTACCTGAAACCCTTTTTATATTTTATAATATCACAACTCAATGTTGTATCTTAGGTATTTACGGTTTTACCTGAAACCCTTTTTATATTTTATAATATCACAACTCAATGTTGTATCTTAGGTATTTGCGGTTTTACCTGAAACCTCGTCTATATTTCATAATATGACAACTCATTTGACTTTCACTGACTTAAAGGATGTTTTGACCCTATAGTCAGATATTCACATTCGTGACTGTACTTTCGGTATATTTCTATATGATATAACCGTTTCTATGATATCAACTTCTCTCGATATCACTTTCTCTTGATATTACCTACTAAATAAAACAGCGTAATTTATAATTTCCAAAGATTTTTATCGACGTTATTGCTTTTTAAGCCACAAACAATAAATATCATTTCATTAAAATATGCAAAATTAATGAAATACGAGAATGGGTTAATTACTTCCATTCCAGTACTAAAAATATGGAAAATTACCTCGTTAATATAAAATAGGTATATCGTTACTTTACCAAATTCACCTTTGGTTATTTACATGACAAATTCACAGGTTATAAGACCCATTTAATTTATCATCAACTTGGAATATTTTTATTCTCTTTATCTGTGAATATACAGTTACATATTCCATCTGTATCTCTATTTATGAGTACACAGGTTACTACTAATATATTTGCAACTATATTAGCTCATTTAAACATTGTTCTAATGTTTTTTACTTAATACTTTAAAAATTCATACTTTCAAAATAGTATTTTAAGTTCGTTCTCATCATTTGAACTTTCTCTCTAAGCTTCTTCGAAATTCTTATATACGATTTTCTGAATTCTTTTATAATTATTTATTATAATTATACTTCGCCTTTTATAGGACAACAACAGTTATTTTGTTATATAACGTGCTTTCCACGTTATTTGCAATCTTCGCGCATTTATAAATACAACTTTCACTTTCTGAAACATACGTTTCATTAGTTTTCAATGATTTTACTTATAGAATAATTATGCAAAATAAATTAGATTTAAATGTCGTTCTCAGTCAGATAATTATAAAGTACTGAAATACATGGTATTATTAGCCTGTCAAAATGTAAATAGTTTTCACTATCCCGACACATCTAAAATATTCTGTGCAATTAATATATTCCCAGATTCAATTATATCTGTTAAAAGTTTATAACCTTTAAATGATACGCATTGACTAAAATTGTCATATCATCTTACTTTACTACTAACTGCGCTATTTGAGGCTACTGGTCTTTGACACTACTTTTTACTCCACTATTTGAGACTATGATATAAATCTATCATTCCCCCAGGAATGTAGTGTCATAACTACACTTTATATTACTAGAACCTTTGTGGCAGGTTGTAACTATTTGTGTCGTATTTTGGTGAAGCCATTCTTTATTACATACTACTTTATCTAACAAACCTTTCAATATACACTGTAAAGATTAATAATTAGTAAAGATTAATAAAGACAATATAAAAATTCACAATACAAAAATATAAGTAGACATTATTATATTCCAGACACAAAATTCATTACAATATATTAACTTTAGGTTAATTAGTTAAATAGCATCACCTAGTAGTTTGCCTTGTTGTTTAGCTGCCTGTTTACGGGAATAGTAGAGCTGCCTCGTAACTCTCCCTTTTTCTGGAGTCATTCGATTTCTTCTGTTCTCCCGTTTAGATTGTAGATTTCATGAAGTATTGCCTCGTAGCTCTCCTTTTTTCTACTTGCGCTGTTTCTTGTCCTCTTCTTACTGCCTTTCCTTCGTAATCCCTTGGGTGATTACTGCCAGGTAAAAGTGAGTTTCTGTCGCGATGTCATTATTATACTATTATTCAGTATATGGAGTAGGGCTCCCAACTTTATTTGATGAAGAAGAAAATAACTCGTCACTCAGTTAAAGTAATTTCAGTCACTTACTCCGAAAGTGATGAGACGATTTAATTTACTTTAATTCGTTTTTTATTTAAGAGTGAGTTTATCACGACAAAAGTAGCTTTGTCGCCGTACCAGTTTTTCTTGCCACTAGTACCCGAAGAGCTGATAGTACGCAGGTAACAGCGCGTTACTAGCGTAACTAACGAATTTTTACGCTGCCTCCTTCTTTTTTAGCACAAGGAGTGGTTGTAGCACTTTAACACTAGTGTTATTTTTCACACTGGTATAACACTGAAATACTTTACATCGGTATTTCTTGAAAATGTTATTAGTTATTAGAATACTTTTCACATGTCATGTGAATCTTTTCTGTTGCTTATCCTTCCTTTTTTATGAAGTGCTGCAGGACTTCCGTATGTGAGTTGAAAGGGTGTGTTCTCCCATATGTGATGGAAGAGTGTGTTCTCCCATCGGCATTGTAGAGTTGCTCCCGTAATGTCCTTTTATCGGAAGGAGTGTGATTGGCTAGTTCACTCGCATTACATTCAATGCTTACCTAGTGATTAACACTGTATAACACTAGGGTTTCATAGTTCTGGTTTTGTACCCTCTTTATCACTGACACTGTCTTTCCAACTTTCCTTTTACTTCTCTAAAAAATCTTTAAACCATTTATATTAAGTCAGTTCTTTTCGTTAATAGATTCTAACCTCTTTTTTCCTCCCTCTTTTCTTCAAGACCGTTTGAAGATGCCAATATTAAATTGCCCTTTTCCTATGGGATTGATAGTAAATTATCACCTATTTTCTAAGTAGATGAGGCTTGTTAATAAACTTATCCCATAGGGCAAAATAAGTCTCCGGGTTCGTTACAATTGTTGTATTATCTTAACTTGAAGAGACTTGGAGGTAATTGATTGAATTCTATTAAACTGACAAATGACTAAATGGTAAAAGTTTTAGGAAGTAAATTAAACACAAGGAAGTTTGAAATGGGTGTACTTATATTAAGGTTCGAATAGTACAGAGTTCTAAGACTTACGCACAAGTCTTCAAATAACACAACACAAGTTTTAAATAAACTAGCGGTTGAGTAAACTTAAGGGTTTAAAATAAACAAGGGTCTGAGTTGCCAACTCACGAAACCCGTGGATGGACAAGTCCGACCGGACTTGGTCCGACCAACCAGTCTTCAAGAGACCATCGCGAACTATGAACACTTTAGTTAGGTGCCAATGGTATTTAAAGGATGAACTGGAGAGTCCAACCTTCCAGTGAGTGAATAAACTTCTGTTAAGGTACTGATAGTACTTTTCAAAGATGTTTTTCTACTCACTGCAGATAGAAATAACACACAATGCATTATTCAAATTTAACACGCTAGTGGTAATGGCTTTCTATACGATTAACATATAGATCGATCAGATTTACTAATAGTTCATTTTAGTGAAACCTGATTTACTAATAAACATCCAAATTTAAGCATACTATTTCAGAGTCCTGTTTAACCTAATACATGATCAGAAATGTTACAAGTTCCTAACTATTAATTAAGTATTTCAATTAGGATAATTGAAATACTTACTTAATTCCTTTTAAATTAATTAAGTATTAATTTCAATTCTATCTATAGAAAAAGAACTCAATATTCTAAGTTGTATAACTGATTTACAAAGTTCATGAAGTTATATAACTTAGTACAAATTATAAAGTTTTATTCTGAATTACAAGTTATAGCTCTGGGTTACAAGTTATAAAGTTATGTTCTGAAGTTACAAGTTATATTAGCGGCTTACATCAAAGCTATTCGTTTATAATTATATTCGAGCTCCTAGCGAGAATAACATGACCATAAATTTAAATAGCATTTCCTTCTAATGAACAGTGTACAAGATTAAAAAGATTATGTCTGATTAAATGATTATCAAATTATAGAAATTGAAAGATTAAGTAAAGATACAAGTTCAGCGTATTAACAATCTTTCTATTGTTAATAGCTGGGTACACTTTTTTGTGGGTCACCCTGTAAATAAAAATAATAGAGATACATATATATTCGACGCAAAATGATATATGTTTGAATTCCAATTCATTCGGATTAGTTTGTATTGTTAGCATTTCCAATGCAGCAACTGAATGTTTTATTTCGAAGCTCAGTATTATGGACCGCAAAATCAAACAGAACTGATTTTAATCATGAATAATCCATGGGCAGTATTTGTGCAACTATTTTTAATTCCGGAGCTTAAAAATAAAACTTGGATGATACGTGCAACTGAATATTCAATGCAATATAATATCTGCATACAAGATTTATGTAAAAATGCAGTAAAGATTTAATATTTAAATTAAATATATATTGACTTCAAATATTTTTCGTTAATTTAGAGAAAAAAAATTAAAGCATATATAGAAGCCCATCGTATTAGAAATCATTATAGAAAGAGTAAAACATGACCCACTATACAAATTATCTCCAAACATGACTTCAATAATAAATTCGTCTTTCATTAGTTACCAAAACTAAACAATCAAATAATTTAGTATTTTATAAATCTTAGATGGATGTAATATAGATATATGACACTTTATCAAAATTTGAATAAATACTTGAATTTAAGAGTTTTCTCTATACCTACTTACTTTAATAGTCATCTTAATAATTCACTATTAAATTCGTATGTTTATATTATAAAAAATGCACTAACATAATAAAGGGTGATTATTAATAATAACGGTGATTGAATGATTGTTCATATATCTCTATGAATAAATGAGTTAATTTTCATAATGTTGAACTGGAATTGCAGACAGTCAATTGTTTTACACGTGAATATGAATAGGCTTCTTTTTATCTTCTTTGATACTGTGGAACATAAATCTCCAATTGTATAGCCAGGGTATCTGAAAAGATTCAGAGAATGTTATTGGCATGTATCAATACATCCCATAGGACTCAAAGGATACATTCTTCCTTTTATGGACTGCACAATTGAATACACTAAATACATAAAAAACCAATAGTATTCTGCAATACTTGAATTATTGCGTACTTTATGAGAGACCTATTTTTGTAATTCCTTTGATAGATGAAAGGTGGTTTTTTCTTCGTTATCTCTGGTATATTGATGGTCGTATTGCTATTTCAAACCCACAGTTAGAAATAAATAATTGCTGATACCTCGCGGTGTTACATTTTAATTCATAGTTTAAATTATTTCGAAGTTAAGAGGTTTAAAAGACTGAATGGAAAGAAAGAGATTCAAAGGATTCTATTCGTTAATTTAACATGAAATAAGAACAAATGAAAGATAGAATATATAACTATTAAGTGTAATAGGGCTGAATATTAAAATTAGTAAATATGTTCAATATAGCCTACATTTTCTATGACTACAACTTTGAAAAATTAATTCTAGCCGATTTATAAGAACTTGGTCTTTCATTCCACGTCGATAATTTTCATCTGGGTTCAATAAGTTTCATTCCTAACCCCATTTGTGAATTTCAGAGAAAAATAATGAATAAAGTTTGCAAATTTATAGCTTTATATTGCTTCTTTTAGTGAAAAGATATTGCATGGTTTAAAAATACTAAAAGAATAAGTTCATGCAAAGATAAATCCTTTCATGTGAGCAGGATAATCCAAAGCCAATTTGCCAACATACATTATTCGACATTTTTTTTGCGAAACACATTTTTTTTCATTTCTCGCAATAATGGAAATATTGTATCGATAATAAGTTATCAGGGTGGAAATAATATAGCTTTGAGAAGGAAAGAGAAAGAATGGAGTAAAAGGACGATAAAGTATTTATGAGATTGCTACTGTTTTAATGAATGGAACAGCTCCTGCACCTGTGACTTAATCAGAAATTGAATCTTATCAACAGAAAATAAAAATCTACTTACGTAATTTTATATTTATCCCCCTATATCAATCTATTGAATTTTATATCAGTTATGTAGAATTTCTTTTCATGCTAGGAAATCTCAAATTTCTAATTAATAATAATAGATATAAATATAATATTACTTTGTAAAGTTTAGATTTAACCTATACTACCCCATATATAGTTCAAGAAATAATTTTCTCTTTAGTTAAAATGATAGCCTTAGTGTTTTGCGGGAAAATTGTCTTATATTGATACTTTTTTTGGAAAGGGTACGAGGAAATCCTTGGTAAATATATAAAAAAGTTTCCGTTGAATGTTACACCACACATCAGTTTTAGGTAAAATTTATTCTCATTAATTTAACACGAGTATAATATGATCCACAAAGCTGGATGAAATTCGATTGGGAAATGATGATGTTTCGATAAATCGATCATCGAAAAAGTAATCTAGCGCAGCTACGGTTCTGGTCACATCAAAAAATGCTGACATAGCACAATTTTGACAAATGGGAGAAGTCGACCTCAGCATGAAAGTCATTCTACTCTCATGTTCATTTCCACAAGAAGATATCGATCATTTAGAGCCTTTTCCATACATCATGATCACCAAATTATATATAAGTATATTTATACCCAGTTGGAATTAATTGCACCGAGATTCAAAGTTTTATGATGTAGGACTTCCTAATCTTACAAATCTGATGTGCCTATTTTTAAAATATTAATATTTGTTAGAACTGAAATGTATGATAGTTTAATGAAATGAAATGAAATTAATCAATAGGTTTGAATTCAACCTCAGTATGTTTTTTGTTCTCATATCAGTGAATTTCCTACAACATGTAACTCAATTATTATAATTATATTTGGATTTTAAGTGAGAGTATCAAAACGTTATATACATTTTTATGCCTATTGCTTGTCCGTGAAGAAAATAGGAAAGACACGTTTATTTATTGGTAAATTTCACATATAATTTTAATAAATCCAGGTAGAACATAGAATATCACCATACACGGAATATCGTAAAAAAATACACTGTATTTTGTAACAAATATTCCTATAATTATGTTTACCGAGAAATATTAATTACCATTTGATTTGAATATCGCAGAATATCATCCTAATGTTGGATATTGTAGACTATTATCCTTCACTGAAAATCATCCTAGCGCTGAATATAGTAGAATATGTTTCCAACGTTGATAATCAAAATAGGCTCAAAAACGAATGATATCTCCTCCTCCGACATCGAGTTAACATAAATTTGGAAGACATGTATAATTTTTTGGGGGGAATTTCACTAATCAGTTGGAAAGATCCAAGTTGGTTGGATAAAAGAATTGCAAAAAATCTAATATTTTTTCCTCCTCTAAAGTTTCTTTACAGATTGGAATAATTTGGCACGACTCACAAATTTTAATTCCACAAATAATTTTATTCTTTCTTTTATTCATAGATTTTTTCATTATTGATGTTTGAAGAAACTTCCTAAATTTGTCTGTATAGAATCTCACAGGAATAATTCAAAACGGAAAAATTATTGTATCAGTTGAGATGTAGTTTGATTAATTATAATTTTTCTATTGCAGTTTTATTGATATATTATATCGGTATATTTTATCTTAACTGTTTTCAATCATTCAATCACTAAACTAAATAATTATAACCTTGTTATTAATTATTAAAATAATCAACAGGTGACAGTTTCAAAATGGTGAGTACATGAAGAGATATCGTGATTATCTTATATGCAAGACTAAATAACATGTTTACGTGTAACAAAACCATTTCATTTTCACTTCATTAATTGCAAGCCAGAGGCAATATCAGATTCAGGGACAGCAGACATGAGGAGAAAGACGAAAACCTAGTCAGAAACTATAGTCGCATTTCTTCGGCTTTCAATGGGTGATATTGTAATTAGTATGCAATTAATATTGCATAATAATTAATCTATAGTGTTTTATGTTTCAATAGAAGATTAATTAAAAATTAATCAAATTAAAATTCGTTTTTTCTTTTAACCCTAATTCACTGAACATCAATCCGTGTCCTTAATCCACTGAACATGGGTCTACTGCACCCGAGAATTAAAAATTTATACAAAATTTCTATTATACACTTTTCAATGTAATTATATTACAGAACATAAATTCAATGTTTTCCCCAGTAATTGATATAATTGCCGCATAAATATGATCATTCTATATGTATACATTTTGTAATTGAAAAAGGTTATTGAGAAAACAGATTTTTTGAAATTCTTTTATTTTCAAATTCATAAAAAATAACTGTACCGCCGATTTCCTTTACGATCTTCATTGATGATCTTAAAGTTCCTCCATCGTACTTAAACTACACAAATTCAAATGACTATTTATATTTTAAATAGTATCTATATATAACTATTTTCGATTACTTGTATTTATATTTTACTGTATATATATTTCGAATAATGTCTGTGATATATCTATTTTCGATTAATTTACATATCTTCATGTCATAGAACCTATATTCCATATAATAAATTAATTTTAACATGAAATACAAATAATAATGAAATGATATTAATATGTACTATCCCCTATATGAATCTTTATATATCAATTGAAGCTTTATGTGAAAGGGACTGAAGAATAATTTACCTACCTATTGTACATCACAAGTCTAACTTTCTCCGCACAAACATTCATCTCCCTCACAATGGTGAACTGCACACAGTATCAAAGAGCAGTTCGGTTTAATAATCGTTTGCTGAAAGGAAACTCTGTTGATGCAGTGACTCGAGTGTGTTTGACAGCCATCTGTGAACTCTCTGTTTATTAATTTGGAATTATTTTTTGACTATTAACCCTCTATGCCCGTAATTAGTTTGAATAAAAAAGAATTTGTATGATTTTTTTTGTAGTATATAGGTAAAGAAAGCATATTAAACAATACGTTAATTTTAATTCTGAACCTTAATATATGAAAGAGTACACTTTTTTTCCCGGTGTTTTAAGTAAAATATCTCGAAAAGCCTTGATATATAGATCATTTAAATAAAGAGTTATGTAAAGAATAATTCGCTATATCAAAATAATCTGATAAATTTTTCAGTCAAATAAACGACACAAATTTAAATGATTTAAAAAAATCAAAACAGAACTATAATCTATCGAGTAATTCGATGGATCTATTATAAAAAAACTATATTGTTGAATTAACAAGTATAGAATACCTATTGCCAGGTGAAAACTAATAGTGTACAATAAGAGGAAATATCCAACTATTGTACGTTCTATCTTAATAGTACTACAATAATTACAATGATATGAAAGTTGTAATGTTAACTATAACCCTGACCTCTAAAATACCATCGTATACTCAGTAAAATAACTCCATAACTATTTTCATAGAATTAATGTTTAGAAGTTTCTCCTTGAACCACCGAATAGGTTTAGGTTCTCACCATACCCCTAGTAACTTTAGTGAGTAATTAGTAAGTTACCAGAAGAGGCAAAGCAACTCCCACTTTGAAGCGCCTGTATTTTCTCACCAACTTTGAAGAAGAAAAAAAGGCAGTTTCCAATCAGAGTTTCATCTGAGTTCTTCGTCTTAATTTTCTTTTAATGGCCTATCATAATTAAGGCGAGGGAATGAGAACTGCCTTTGTCCAGATCTTTCACAGAGAACTTAAAATGCTTTCAAAGTGGAAGATCCTCATTGAAAAGTGGTTTCGTTTAAAGAAGCACAAATTTATTCTCAGTTAATAGAAGTGTATATTAGCAATCTTGATATTTGTATCCTTTTTACCTAGATTATGTAGTGTGACAATTTAAAAGGAATATGGAGGCTAATGAACTTCGTAAAAAAAATAACTTGTAAACAGGTAAATGATGTTTTTTCTAATTGAATGGGGAAAATACAGTAAAGGTTATATCTAACATTTGTGAGTAGAGGGTCTAAAAGGTGGATATATCCTTTATCCGATAAACCCGAAAAGATTTTTCAAAATATTGAAAAGTCCATATAACCTATATTTGCCTTTTAATAAGTAAATTATAGGAATAAATAAATTATCATTAAATTCGTTAATAAATAAGAATCAATGATTGAGACATTAATCCACTTTCCATTTCTTTTACAAGTAACACATGTATTAAATGTATACACAAATAAAGATACAGTTATATATTTCAATATAAAACAGCATAAACATCACAGATTGAAGTGGGATCTTCTATTTAATCCTAGATAATATTTTACATTTAAACGATAATGTAAATTATGATGCATGATCAGAAGCATTTTAATAAAAGGCAATAGGTCAGTATAAAGAATCGACGTAAGTGGTTATTTCTAAAATATTTCGGTTTTTTCATTATTTTCTAATAAGTTTTTACTCACAAAAGCAGTCCATATATCTGACAAAAGCAGAATCAGAGGCAACTGAGACATTATTAAGATTATTTAGATATACATCGCACGTAACACGTTTATGGATTCATGAGTTGTAAGGAAGAGGTTCCTTTGTTAGGTTGTCATCAGTAATGGGCTTTACTTCTCCATTATTCGACCAGCACATTCATCCCACACTGCCTCAGTATGTATGTGTGTATAGCTATAGTTCCAGATTACTCTATTATAAAGGGTTAAATCGTATATTTATTAAAGTCAATACATGACTAATCTTGAAATGATATAAAGTATAAATATATCAGTTATAACGAATCTTCATCTATTGCAATATAAATATAAATTAAATTTTTTGAATGTATAAGTAATTCGAAAGAGTTGAACAAATCATTACAATATAAACTAATTAAACTTTGACGAATAAATGTGATTCAGTTTATTTTGAATCCCGTTCTATTTTCATACAGCACGGTATAAGATTTCACTGTATAGTTTTCAGAATTATAAAAATAGGTCCTATCTCGTAGTCGCTGTTTTCAAAAGTACAACATTCAATTCGCAAATGAGAAATGAAATGGAAATCAGCGCTATAGCTTGATACAGCAAATGACATTGGCAAAAAGGAACATTCTGCCCGTCCTACTTCGCAATATTACCCTGATTAGAAAAACTTTCAATTGGCAGAATAAATGATAATATTATAATTCAGTTTCCATGAATGGCTATCAGAATAAATAATTTGAATCTATTAAAATATAGCGTGCAGGTTTCACAATATTATTTAATTCAATACTAACATCGCAAGTTAATTAATTTCGATTGGAATAATAAATGATAATATTAAAATTAAGTTTCCATAAATAGCTATCAGAATGAATATTTTGAATATAAGCGTAAAGATTTCGCAAATTTATTTCGTTAAATACTGACATCGGGAATGGAAATAATTCTTCGCGGTAAAAATAAATCAAAATAATGGGAGAGGGTGACTGTTTTATAGGTCGTGATCCACTCACTCTCTCTCACACTCATTCGTAAATCAAATTGGATGAAAAAATCGTGGCTGGTGAATTCCACCGCAGAAAGTTCTACCAGTATATTCCACCATGGAGAAATCCACAATCTAAAAAAATATGCACTGTATAAACAGGGTGTCACAAGAAAAAGGAAACCCATTTTCAAATTAATTTATTTTACAAATTATCAAAGCTAGAAATGATCTAAAAGCTCTGCATCTATGTTGAAAATCTGTTAAAGTTACGACTAAATTAAACATCCTGCAGTGAATTAAAAATGGAAATACATAAAAAGGGCTTGCGCTGGGACTAAATATACGAAAAAAAACTACACAGTAGGTGTATAATTCATTTCATATATGGATTTAAAAAAATTAAATTTTACTATTTTTGGTGTCAAATAAGAGACATTAAAAAATTATCATTTGAGAGTTGGTATAGGAGATCAAATTGAAATTTTAATGTAATCAGTTTGCCTTAATTACAATCTTTTGGTTGAAAACCCAAAACGGCAGCATTCAAAAGAAAAAAGAGTTTTTGTTGTGACACGTTATTTAAACACAGGAAGCTTTAAAAAGGCTAAACATCATTTTGAACATTGCATTGCGGTAAGATTTTACCAACTAAAAGGATCATAGGGAAAAATGCTAATAAGTTCACAACCACTTTAAATAATGAACAAAAAGCGATCAGGTTGCAGGAGAACAGAATGGACACACGAAAACATTTATCAACCAGCCAACTTATAACAATAGATGCAGTAAATTCGAAAGTCATAGAGCTGCTAATCCACGGGCGATTCTAATTTATAATTGGGAGTGTATTATCTCGTATACAATCCTTGAATCCCACAAGACATACGTATGGTTAATTTTCATGTCATTCGCTGCTACATTAGCAAAACTAATTAGCAAGAACCACCTGAGACACTAAACCATACCACTGCCTTGCGATGTAATTAAGTCTCAATGGAGTCATATGAAACCTCAAGAGGCTCGGCAGATTTTTCTGTTGTAACACTTCTGTGGCTTCATTTTGGTATCAAAACCAGATTTGTGAGAAGAAGATACGTTATTAATTATTAAACTATAATTTATGATCGATGCGAAAAAAAAAATCATAATATATAAGCAAATACGGTTTTTAATTCTGTTATATTTGATATAATAGACTAATAGTATTATAACATACAATCTCTCTCTAGGCAGAACCTTCACCATCGTTTCCTTATACAAGGTGGGGCGTAAGTTTGGAAGCAATTTTTCAAACATTAATATAATTCTTAAAAATAAGTTTCAAAGTAGGTGATAGGGTTTGAACTATAGTAGAGACACTACATTATGACGTGGCAGTGTTATTTCTTACAAAAATTTAGTCAATTCAAAAATGTCAGACAAAAAAGAAGCCATTATTGCTCTACACCCTGCCGGGAAGTCAGATTCTGTCATTTCAACGACTCTCTCAATAGCGAGATCGACTGTTTGGTGTGAGAAGCGTTTTAATGAGAGAGGAGACTTGACTGATCGTCCAAGAAGTGGTAGACCACGCTCACAAGTCACAACGCACCAAACAACTGATAAAATGTGCCCGAGAGAAGATCAGGAGGAACCCGAAAAGGTCAATACGATTGTTAGCCAAAACAGCTAATGTGAGTCCCAGAACAATGAGAAGAGTTGTCAAAGAAGACCTAAAGATGTCCTCTTTCACCCTCCAAAAGAGACAAGACTCTGTCAGAAGCTGTAAAGAAAAAGAGATTGGAGAGAAGCAAAGCACTTCTGAGAGAATTGAAGTCTGGCACGGCTGGTGAAATTGTTTGGTCTGACGAAAAAATTTTCACAGTGGAAATGGCTCACAACCGGAGGAATGACAGAATAAATGGTAAAAGTGCAAAAGACATCCCATACAACCAAAAAACTGTCCACAAAACCATGAAACCTGCATCAGTAATGGTCTGGGCCGCCGTTTCAGAAACTTGGAGATCTCCTTTAATTTTTGTGGAACAAGGCGCCAAAATCAATGCTAAATGTTATATTGAGAATATTTTGACGTCAATATTGGAGTCAGCTAAGGATCACTTCGGACATTTCAGCAAGACGGCGCGACTTCACATATTGCAAATGTCACTCAAAACTGGTGCCATGACCATCTTCCACGGTTTTGGTCCAAAGAAATGTGGCCTCCCTGCTCTCCAGATGTTAATCCTATGGACTTTTCGGTATGGTCCATTCTTGAATCAAAGGCCTGTGGTAAATTCCATCGCAGTGTGGATGATTTAAAGAGTTCGCTCCAAAGATCTTAGAAGGAAATTTCACAAGAATAGTTGCGTGCCGCAGTAGGAGGAGTTCGGAGGAGATTTGAGGCTGTTATCAAAAACAAGGGGGACATTTTGAATAAATTTATGATTTTTGAATTCTTAAAACCCTTATGTAATAATACATAACTGTAAATTATTAAATATACTTTTCGTTGGATTATAATATGCACTTTCATTTGCTTCCAAACTTACGCCCCACCCTGTATAAGCAAATAGAGAGCGGTTAGACTTGGCTGAAGATACTGAGTCTGTTATAGTGTACCTTTCCAATTTCCTATGGCCCCACCTTCCCTTTCTCCCAATGTACAAGCATTCCAATATACCTAACCCCTCTAGTTCCTCTTTCTGTCTTACGTTTCAGGTGTTTGTATCGCAGGTTTCTAATCATCTCAACTTCCCAAAGGGATGACCAATAAAAACCATCGTACAGACATGATAATGTAATCAAGAGGGCCCAACAACTTTCCCTCAACAAGTAACTTCATGATTCAAAAATTTTATTTTTAGGTTCTTGTTGCGCAACTATATCGATTTAATCAATTCTAAAACACATTAAACCTCTTTTTAAATAGTTAGTTATTCATTTATTCAGAACAGTATACAGAAAAACTAAATTCCAATTTTCTTCAAGGGAAACCAACGTATAGAATAAAAACTTATAGAAAGATTAGTAACAATGTACTTTGAAACAGGTCCTATTACAATACTTAAAATGTGATTGTTTCATGCTTTAAAACAATACTACATTGTACATATGCCAATTAATAATCCTACAGTGTACCTATAATCATAATCGGATATATTTATATTGTATTCATCAATCAACCTTTTCATAAAAATGTGTGTCACTATTTGAAAAAATTCAACTGTCTACTTATCTTCGTATTGAGATTTTTGCATCGACTAAAAAGTAGCGCCGAGTAGAACTAATTCTCCTTTTCAAGAGATGACAACACTAATAACTTGATACGTAAAGTGCAGAAGTGGTTGAAAAGAGACTCCGATATTACGCAAATTTTATATTATTCATGCAGCATGAATATTAAAATATGGAACTGATGAATGTTTGCCGATTCGAAATGAACTTCAAAGGGGTATTTGAATATGCAATGATAACAGATTTCAACAGTTACCATTCAGTTTCATCTATTTGAGAAAGATATTTCTACCTTTTTCATCACGTTATTTGTAGAGCAGGCTTTACATCTGTAGAAAAAAAGTCATATGGAAACATTGACGTAGAATTTCAGGGCCGTAAAAAATTGAGTGATGTTCATACTAAGTTTTCAGTGTCCCAATCATAATTTGCTCTTGATCAATTGAGATTTTCAAATAAGAAAAGTGATGGAAGATGAATAAATACGACTGCCTTCGGTGCAAACTTTATTCTACAAATTTGAACTAGTTATATAGGGTGACCCTCAAAAAAGTGTACCGAAATTTAAATTAGTATATTTCAGCAACTACTAAAAATACAGTTTTGTTTCAATATAATTTCGTTTGTTGTACCCTTCTCCACCAACAGTTAAATTTTCATACTGTCTTATATATTTTTGCTAATTAAATAACTACTTAATTGAAGGGTTGTGCAAATTTCTTTAAATAAAAAAAAGGACATAGCATGTACGGTAGCCGGTAAATTGCTCGAAAACAATTGCTCGAATGAACAATTGCTTGAATGAACAATTGCTCGAAAGACTATTGCTCGAATAACAATTGCTCGAATGGACAATTGCTCGAATAAACAATTGCTCGAATGAACAATTGCTTGAATGAACAATTGCTCGAAAGACTATTGCTCGAATAACAATTGCTAGAATGAACAATCGTTCAGATAATATAAAATAAATGAAATGCAGTTATTATTAACTACTAATTAGAAGCAAGTACGATTAGGTGCAGCTAATCGAAAAGAATCTACTTCATTATTAACCGACTTTCAGCAATATTTATTTAATTAAAAATGGCTCAAATTTTGAATATTCAATTGCTTAATGTAAAAGAAGAGGAAAAGTCAACTAGATAAGAGCTACCGAAAAGGGTACGAATACCAGAGGTCATGCTAAATGTGTCGACAACAGTTCCCATAGCCTGAGTTGCTAAACCTAACAACCCTAACCTAGCCCTGAGAACATCTCATCGGAGCCCAGTGAAGCTATTGACTGACAAAAGACAAAGTTACTGTTCCCAAAATTGATGCAGTATTCCTGTTCAATAAAAAAAAACAGGAAGATAATAATTTTAAAACAGTATTATGATTGATAGTAAATAGCGATGGAAATTATGAAATGCAGTTATTATAAATTACTACTTAGATACCAGGACGGTTTGGTGCAGCTAATTGAGGTAATCCAACTTGATGATTATCTGTCTTGGATTTTTTCTGTTTGCTGGTCGCATATGAAAATAATGCAATTAATGCAACTAATATAATATCATGGATACGCGTTGTTATTTAATGATATGGTATTGATTTAATGATTTGGAGAAACCTTAAAATGTGAAACCGTCAGATAACAAAGAACTTACCCCATTTTTCAACAGATCTGCTTCCAAATCGCCATAATGCCGATTTGTTCAAGGAAATTTTTATTATAACTATATTATTATTACTTTAGCTTCAAAATATGCGCCTAGAAAACAGAAACTTTTTTGAATACATTTTTTAATATAAAAAGTCCGTATTTATCTAACTAAATAATTTAGTTTTAAAAGTGAGTACCTATGATACCATCATAGTTTATTATTTTATTTCCATAAGTTTCAAATGCGCCAAGCAAACAGAAAAGATCCTCTGTCTTTTGTTAATTTAAACACTGAGTAATTTGATCAATCGAGGAATTGATTATTCGAGCAATTGTTCTTTCGGTCGATTGTTCGTTCGAGCAATTGTTCATTCGAGCAATTGTCTTTCGAGCAATTGTTCATTCGAGCAATTTTTTTTCGAACAATTGTTTTCGAGCAATAATTTGTCTTTCGAACAATTGTTTTCGAGCAATAATTTGTCTTTCGAGCAATTGTTTTCGAGCAATAATTTGTCTTTCAAGCAATTGTTTTCGAGCAATTTACCTAGAACCAGCAGGTACATAAACACTAAATTGAGTACAGAATATTCAAGCACATACGAATTTTCACATGAAACTTTTCTGGCAGGAGTAAGTAAAATTATGTAAATTTAATGGCAGAGGTTTTGATAAGAGTTCATTAAAAACCAAAACGATATGAAAATAGAATATTCATTCTATTTAACATATTTACAGTTAACAACCCCAGATAAATCATTTTTTATCTTTTCCTCTGTCTGTCTGTATTCTGATACGCTTTATTTTTCACAATAAATTAGACTAAATATATTTACAAGTTGTAGCATGAACAAAAATTCTTAAATTAAAAATTATTCAATATCTTCATTAATGGTTAAACAGCTTTCACATCATTTTATACGGTACTAATGAGTCAAAAAGAGCGAGTACGAAATAAAATCGTCATAACTATAACAAGAATCGTCGTATTTTCGTGTGGTTTTCTTTAGCTAGTGCATAATTTTACCAGCTAAAACAATAAATTTCGTTTACTTTTAATATTCCTAACAGTTTTTATACAGGGTGGTCATAAGTAACAGGATGAGAAAATGCTCCTGCGTGAACCTATTCCAAACCTTGCTTGTCCAAAGAGTAGGTTTTATCTCCGAAAATGCGCGTGGATGATTCCGGAACTACGAGGTATTAATTGAGAAACACCGAATCATTATGGTGGATGCAGGATGGTGCCCCAGTACACTGGTCAAAGAACGACTTAGGGAAAATTTTGTACAAAAAACAATGGCCGACGGTCTTGCCATTGAAGATTTAACTGCTTGCGACTATTCCTTGTGGAGTTACTTTACATAGTTGTAAAATGATGTATACTCCTCCCCACCTACAAATCTCGATCAATTGAAAAAACGAATAACGCATGGTGTGAATTTCTTGAAAGCTATTTCTGAGAAGATCAAAAGATGAATGAAAGCAGTCAGGAAACAGGCGCAACATATGTTGTGAAAAATTGGGGATAATGGATATTTTTGTTTCAGAATTTTTTATTTAGATTTTCATATTATGCAATTGTTTCTTTATTATATCTAAGTAAATACTAGATAAAAACATATTGATATCACTTAACAATTACATATCGAGTGCAAGAGAAATTTCACCACCTTCTACTTTTTAACACCCTGTAGAAAAACTGTTAGTTTAGCCAAGGAAAATTACACGAAAATATGGTGGTTCTTGCTAAAAATATGGCGATTTTAATTTGGTACCTACTTTTTCTGGCTCATACTGTATATTTTTTACAACCCATGAATCTAGTACTGCACCGATTCAAAAAATTTACCTCATTTTTATTGAAATGTAGAACGTATGTACGATAATCTAATATTATATAATAGTTTAATTGTTAAGCATGAACACTTTTGTAATTAAAATTGATACAGTACAGTTAACAGAGTCAATGAATTGCTAACTAAAATCACCGAATTTATTTCAGCCAGAAATATTTTCAATGGAAATTATACACCGCGATGATTGCGACTGAAATCCGTCTAACTAAGCTCCTTTGGTTGGATTTCAGTCGAATCACTCGGAGTGAAATTGAAATCTAGGACTCATTCGAATAAATTGAAACCAGTGACTTTTTTTATAACTTAGTATCAATCGATATTATAATTTTAAAAATATAAAAATAATTGAAGGTTTATACCATTATATTTCTCTATTCATTAGAACTAAGGCTACTGATTATAAGGCTGCCAATAATTTCAAATTTGGTTTTATATTTATATTAAGATATGTAAGTTAAGTTGTATGGGTTATTTTACTTCAAGCAAAGATAAGGATCAAAATGCCTCTAAATATTGTAAAACCATAATAAAGCTGGTAGACATATTATAAATGGCTACCTATACCGTTTTCTAAATACCATTACCTTAAAAAAAATACCTAAAAGTTTACCTATGTACCTAATTTCCATTAAATTCACGGTAACAGTTTATAAAGTTAGAATCCCTTTCTTTTTCTTCAATTGAATCTAATAGAAATATAGGTGTGAATATTTTCTGAAATGCTTAGTTACGAAGCGAATACCTAATTAATTTCTCCTGTTATATTTTTTTTATAACTTTAGTTCTACAAATTTAAAGCCTTTCTAAAGTAGTTTAAATTTAAAGTGCAGGGGACCTATAATCTAAAAAAAAAAACTACCTATACATTTTCTCTATTATAATGCCAATAAATATTAATCACTTAATTATACATTAATCTTAATGAATTTTAATTCTGTCCTGAATAAACTTAATTTGTTATTATTACTATTATATTATTTTTAAAAACTAAATATATTGTACATTAAGAAAATTTATATGTGATTTCTATTCTTTCAGCTGTTCACAAATTTATACTGACACTTAAAAATTATTAAGAAAAATATTGATTTTCTACGATTTTGTGACATAAAAGTATACAATTATACATTCTCTCAGTTTGAATACTTTCAATTTTACAATTAATTCATATAATATACGATAGCTAACTATAATTATATTTAAATGACTTCAGTAAACACTATGCTATATACACATATGTATTTTTAACTGAATTCGAACGAACGTTTCTGTTTAATTTAGACAGGTAGATTTGGAATGATAATATATCTCCGTACTGATCTGTGAGAATTAAACGATGCATATTTATTCTTTCTTCATTTGAATTGAGGTTCATTTTATTATAATTTCTCACAGGTATGTTACATTCCTAATTTTCGGTAGCCATACTAATATTATTTCCTCAGTTGATTCTTTCTTTAAACGAAAGTTAGATAAAAACTTATCAAATTGTAGTAACAGTTATGAATTTTAGTAACAGTTACAAATTTTAGTAACAGTTACAAATTTTAGTAACAGTTACAAATTTTAGTAACAGTTACAAATTTTAGTAACAGTTATGAATTTTAGTAACAGTTATGAATTTTAGTAACAGTTATGAATTTTAGTAGCAGTTATGAATTTTAGTAACAGTTATGAATTTTAGTAACAGTTATGAATTTTAGTAACAGTTATGAATTTTAGTAACAGTTATGAATTTTAGTAACAGTTATGAATTTTAGTAACAGTTATGAATTTTAGTAACAGTTATGAATTTTAGTAGCAGTTATGAATTTTAGTAACAGTTACAAATTTTAGTAACAGTTATGAATTTTAGTAACAGTTATGAATTTTAGTAACAGTTATGAATTTTAGTAACAGTTATGAATTTTAGTGCAGTTATGAATTTTAGTAACAGTTATGAATTTTAGTAACAGTTATGAATTTTAGTAACAGTTATGAATTTTAGTAACAGTTATGAATTTTAGTAACAGTTATGAATTTTAGTAACAGTTATGAATTTTAGTGCAGTTATGAATTTTAGTAACAGTTACAAATTTTAGTAACAGTTATGAATTTTAGTAGCAGTTATGAATTTTAGTAACAGTTATGAATTTTAGTAGCAGTTATGAATTTTAGTAACAGTTATGAATTTTAGTAGCAGTTATGAATTTTAGTAACAGTTATGAATTTTAGTAACTGTTATGAATTTTAGTAACTGTTATGAATTTTAGTAACAGTTATGAATTTTAGTAACAGTTATGAATTTTAGTAACAGTTATGAATTTTAGTAACAGTTATGAATTTTAGTAACAATTACAAATTTTAGTAACAGTTATGAATTTTAGTAACAGTTATGAATTTTAGTAACTGTTATGAATTTTAGTAACTGTTATGAATTTTAGTAACAGTTATGAATTTTAGTAACAGTTATGAATTTTAGTAGCAGTTATGAATTTTAGTAACAGTTATGAATTTTAGTAACAGTTATGAATTTTAGTAACAATTACAAATTTTAGTAACAGTTATGAATTTTAGTAGCAGTTATGAATTTTAGTAGCAGTTATGAATTTTAGTAACAATTACAAATTTTAGTAACAGTTATGAATTTTAGTAACAGTTATGAATTTTAGTAACTGTTTTGAATTTTAGTAACAATTACAAATTTTAGTAACAGTTATGAATTTTAGTAACAGTTACGAATTTTAGTAACAGTTATGAATCTTAGTAACAGTTATGAATTTTAGTAACAGTTATGAATTTTAGTAACTGTTATGAATTTTAGTAACAGTTATGAATTTTAGTAACAGTTATGAATTTTAGTAACTGTTATGAATTTTAGTAACAATTACAAATTTTAGTAACAGTTATGAATTTTAGTAACAATTATGAATTTTAGTAACTGTTATGAATTTTAGTAGCAGTTATGAATTTTAGTAACAGTTACAAATTTTAGTAACAGTTATGAATTTTAGTAACAATTATGAATTTTAGTAACAATTACAAATTTTAGTAACAGTTATGAATTTTAGTAACAGTTATGAATTTTAGTAACTGTTATGAATTTTAGTAACTGTTATGAATTTTAGTAACAGTTATGAATTTTAGTAACAGTTATGAATTTTAGTAACAATTATGAATTTTAGTAACAGTTATGAATTTTAGTAACAATTACAAATTTTAGTAACAGTTATGAATTTTAGTAACAGTAATGAATTTTAGTAACTGTTATGAATTTTAGTAACTGTTATGAATTTTAGTAACAGTTATGAATTTTAGTAACAGTTATGAATTTTAGTAGCAGTTATGAATTTTAGTAACAGTTATGAATTTTAGTAACAGTTATGAATTTTAGTAACAATTACAAATTTTAGTAACAGTTATGAATTTTAGTAGCAGTTATGAATTTTAGTAGCAGTTATGAATTTTAGTAACAATTACAAATTTTAGTAACAGTTATGAATTTTAGTAACAGTTATGAATTTTAGTAACTGTTATGAATTTTAGTAACAATTACAAATTTTAGTAACAGTTATGAATTTTAGTAACAGTTATGAATTTTAGTAACAGTTATGAATCTTAGTAACAGTTATGAATTTTAGTAACAGTTATGAATTTTAGTAACTGTTATGAATTTTAGTAACAGTTATGAATTTTAGTAACAGTTATGAATTTTAGTAACAGTTATGAATTTTAGTAACAGTTATGAATTTTAGTAGCAGTTATGAATTTTAGTAACAGTTATGAATTTTAGTAACAGTTATGAATTTTAGTAGCAGTTATGAATTTTAGTAACATTTATGAATTTTAGTAACAGTTATGAATTTTAGTAACAGTTATGAATTTTAGTAACAGTTATGAAAATTTAGTAACAGTTATGAATTTTAGTAACAGTTATGAATTTTAGTAACAGCTATGAATTTTAGTAACAATTATGAATTTTAGTAACAGTTATGAATTTTAGTAAAAATTATGAATTTTAGTAACAGTTATGAATTTTAGTAACAGTTATGAATTTTAGTAACAGTTATGAATTTTAGTAACAGTTATGAATTTTAGTAACAGTTATGAATTTTAGTAATAATTACAAATTTTAGTAACAGTTATGAATTTTAGTAACAGTTATGAATTTTAGTAACTGTTATGAATTTTAGTAACAGTTACAAATTCTAGTAACAATTACAAATTTTAGTAACAGTTTCAAATTTTAGTAACAATTACAAATTCTAGTAACAATTACAAATTTTAGTAACAATTACAAATTCTAGTAACAATTACAAATTTTAGTAACAGTTTCAAATTTTAGTAACAATTACAAATTCTAGTAACAATTACAAATTTTAGTAACAATTACAAATTTTAGTAACAGTTACAAATTTTAGTAACAATTACAAATTCTAGTAACAATTACAAATTTTAGTAACAATTACAAATTTTAGTAACAGTTACAAATTTTAGTAACAGTTTATTTTAGTAACAATTACAAATTCTAGTAACAATTACAAATTTTAGTAACAGTTTCAAATTTTAGTAACAATTACAAATTCTAGTAACAATTACAAATTTTAGTAACAGTTACAAATTTTAGTAACAATTACAAATTCTAGTAACAATTACAAATTTTAGTAACAATTACAAATTTTAGTAACAGTTACAAATTTTAGTAACAATTACAAATTCTAGTAACAATTACAAATTTTAGTAACAATTACAAATTTTAGTAACAGTTACAAATTTTAGTAACAATTACAAATTCTAGTAACAATTACAAATTTTAGTAACAATTACAAATTTTAGTAACAGTTACAAATTTTAGTAACAGTTACAAATTTTAGTAACAATTACAAATTTTAGTAACAATTACAAATTCTAGTAACAATTACAAATTTTAGTAACAGTTACAAATTTTAGTAACAATTACAAATTCTAGTAACAATTACAAATTTTAGTAACAATTACAAATTTTAGTAACAGTTACAAATTTTAGTAACAATTACAAATTCTAGTAACAATTACAAATTTTAGTAACAATTACAAATTTTAGTAACAGTTACAAATTTTAGTAACAGTTACAAATTTTAGTAACAGTTTATTTTAGTAACAATTACAAATTCTAGTAACAATTACAAATTTTAGTAACAGTTTCAAATTTTAGTAACAATTACAAATTCTAGTAACAATTACAAATTTTAGTAACAGTTACAAATTTTAGTAACGATTACAAATTCTAGTAACAATTACAAATTTTAGTAACAATTACAAATTTTAGTAACAATTACAAATTTTAGTAACAATTACAAATTTTAGTAACAATTACAAATTTTAGTAACAATTACAAATTTTAGTAACAGTTACCAATTTATTAACAGCAATGAATATTTTTGCACAACACTAACGAATTTAGTAACAGTAACAAATTTCAATAAGAATACAAAGCGTAACAGGTTGATTTCAAACAACTACCGAATAAGTTCGTGAAAAAGAACAATGAAAGTACAATACTGCCTAATCTCCCTATGACAATAGCAGTCGCAATCCATTAGGAATTGACTGAAGAGCTGAGAGTGCATGAGAAGGACTAGGAATGGTCTAAGAATTTCCCCTCATGTCTATATCGAACCAAAGCTCGCATTTCATCTCGAGAACTACTTCAGGAAATAATCAAGAAATAACAGTTGAGGAATATAGCATTGTAGTTAATTGTCACATTTATTATATTTTATTCAATTATTTGTTAAAATAATCTCACCAACAGCTAAGATTTGGATAAAAACTAGATCAGTTACTAATTAATTTACAGCCAAAGATTTCCTCACAATGTAGATATTTTATATTTCAGCAATAAACCAATAAATGGTGCATTATGTTCTAGCCAATAACTTTCTTTGCTGAAACATTTATGGTGAAAACATTGAAGAATCTTCTAAAATCTTCTATGAACAAATCATAGCTTTCTCGATCTCTGGGTCATCCATCCACTGATCAACTCCCCCTTCTCATTACCCCACCCATTAATCTTTGCTTACACGTTAGTTAGTCTTATTGAAATCTAAAATATTTAAAACCAGAATTTCCAGTTATGTGCGAGATCAAGTCTTGCTCCATTTAAACTATGATTACTTTTTGAGTAACGATCCAACAACTGATCAACTTGTCCTTCTCATTACCCTTGCCATTCATCTTTGTTCAGATGTTAGTGTTATTGAAGTCGATGTCTCATTTGGTGTAGAACTGCCAGGCACTTCTGCGAGAGTCTGCAGGGACTTGCTGATCAAATTTGGTAATGTAGGTAGGGTCTTCAACTGTCAGTCTGTCATTCGTTTGGAGTGAAATACAACCTCTTCGGAGATTTCCATTTCTACCAGATTGACGCAATGAATCAGGAGAAACTAATTTAGTATACTTTGATCTAAGAAGAAACTAATTTAGTATACTTTGATCTAAGAAGAAACTAATTTAGTATACTTTGATCTAAGAAGAAACTAATTTAGTATACTTTGAGCTAAGAAGAAACTAATTTAGTATACTTTGATATAAGAAGAAACTAATTTAGTATACTTTGATCTAAGAAGAAACTAAATTAGTTTACTTTGATCCAAGAAGTAACTAGTTAAATATTCTTTAATCTTATAAGAAACTAGTTAAATATTCTTTGATCTAAGAAGTAACTAGTTAAATATTCTTTGATCTAATAAGAAACTAGTTAAATATTCTTTGATCTAAGGAGTAACTAGTTAAATATTCTTTGATGATTTGATCTAAGAACAAAAGAGTTGAATATACTTTTATCAGAATAGAAAATAAAACAGAGCTTGATCTAAGGAAAAACTAGTTTTCTTTTCAGAATGCGGAAAGTAATGTATTAATTCATATATATGTTTATTTATTATCTGATTTTTAGCAAAACTGAAAAAATATTCTTACCAAATCGCCTAATATTTGGTGGGACGATTGGTCAATATCCAGGAACAATCTGCTATAATTTTAGTATCTATCCAGTCAAAGGTCCAGGTCAAGGTCATTTATAACAAAATAACTAACAATAACATCTAAATTGGCTGAAATTAAGTGGGATGCTTAGTCAGTATCCAGGAACCATTTGGTTAGATTTTGGGAATGATCGGGCAAAGGTCAAAGATCAAGGTCAAGTCCATTTGTAACTAAATAACTCAAAAAGTATTCAACAAAATAATTATTGTTTTAAATTTTGTGCGACGATTTGTCTCTATCAATGAACCATGCAGTTTATTAGATTTTAAGCGAACGGATCAAAGGTTAAGATCAAGGTCATTCATAAATCAAGGATTATTGGATGGTCAAGGTCATTTATAAGCAGCGGCGAAGGTATGCGCTCAACCGAGTGCCAGTTCTAGTTTTATATACTTGGATCTTAAAAGAAACTATTTGGATATACTTTGATATAAGTGGAAACTAATTGTTATAAATGTTTTAAACGCATTTAATGTAGAACAATCAACGAAACATAAAACTACATGAAGATGTAAATAAAAGAAAACATTCTTCATAATTGTATTACAAGTTTGTGTTTGTGAATTACTCTTTGCGTATCAAAATATACTTTTCCACGAGTAAAATTGTTCGCTACATTAGATTTCGCTACATTTTATTTCGCTACATTTTGCCGCCGCTTCATCAACATTCAGAGAACCGAGCCGCAAAATGTGACATTTTTCTCCTCTAAATCTGCCTCCAATTCTCCTGTCACCAACGTTATCTGCCAATTTTTTGTTAGCTCAAAGATGTGCTGGTAAGTGGAAAAGAGTTTAGCTCTCGTAAACTTCCAGAACATTTCTTAATGGTTACTTTATAACACAGATCCAAGAACAAAAAACAAAATCTTTGAGTATTTCAAAATGAATGCAAACACTGTTAGATATGAATCTAGAATTTCATTTTATAATCGAAGTAGTTATTAATTCAAATCCTATGTATCGATGTCAACTAGGATTAAAATTGTACAAAACTTTAACCATAAATTTTAAATCCAGTTATATATAGAGTAAGCTTCGAATAATCAGACGCAGTTCTACATTTACGATCATATTGGAAGAAGAGTATATAACTATTATTATATAACTTTCCTCTAATTTCTTTCTGAACTAAAAGTTGAATCACTATTATATACTTTTTTGACTATGATCAAAAAGGTGCAACTGTCCAATAATTCGAAACTTACTCTAATGCCAAATCATGGTAACAACCATTTACATCGTTATTGGGATATGATTATCTATTTGCTATAAAATAGAATTAGGTCATAGAAACATTTAATTTACGTGGCTTCTCCAAAGCCCTCTCGGTAACTCGAGTCAGGATGAGTGTTGACTTTGCACCTCCGTAAGTGTTTATCTTACCACCTCTGAGGTCACTCTAGAGTCATAGAGAGTCTTGCAAGAGACTATAACACATTTTTTTTCTAATTCAGTATCAATATTTTATATATGTATTAATTAACATTTTTTACCCTCGCAAATTTGCAGAAGGTTATTTTCTTATGTTTTTATTTTTTATTTTACCGATGAAAAAAATACATGAAAATTAAAACACTTAATTTTAATAGATTCCCGTGCGTATCATGGTTACATTCATCATGCTAAGAATCTATGCTAATAATACTCGTAGCGATTATATATATTTATTAAATTAGTAATTATTATTAATTTACCTCAAAATATTTGAACAGCCTGTATTTGTGATACAGTTTTCCATAAACATTTATAAACTAGTGTACTTTCCCGTTAAAAATAACGGGTCATCATCAATACCAATTTACTACTTGTTATTATGTTACTTTTGATGAATTCAATAGAAATTTAAAATTATTACATTTTCTACATAGTCTAATTTATTTTGTAGATAAAATACATTTGAAAATTGAATAAAAACAGGGGAATTTAAATATCAAGTCAATTTATTCCCGTGCGTATCATAGTTACATTATTCATGTTTAAAACCCGTCGTGTAAAAGCGGACACCAAATAAATAAATAAATAAATAAATAAATAAATAAATAAATAAATAAATAAATAAATAAATAAATAAATAAATAAATATATAAATAAATATATAAATAAATATATAAATAAATAAACACACTACGGGTATTATTAGTATAAATTTCCTATCATTATATTAGAAGCGGATATACAAAGGGAATTAACCCTAATGAGTTTGACGATCAGAATATTCAAAAAACAAAAACATGTCGTATTTATAAACCTACGGTACCGCAATTTTTACTCGGTTTTAGTACATATACTAAACTAATGTGTACCATATTTCAAGTAAAAATAATGAACATATAAGGAGAAATAAGTACATAGATATTTAAGACAATGGCAACTGAGAGAGCAGAGCTGTGATTGGGTGGAGTATGGCTCGCAATCACAGCTCGCGCATGTGTGTGTACGCCATGAAAACGTGGACTGATGTGTGCTTTTAGGCTAACCAAACTGTATTTCTACGTTGTTACAAGTCACCACAGTACAAACATTTCCTAATTTACGTGATTTACGCTAATTTACACAGATGCGTAAATATTTTTTAACTTTTATATGCAAAAATATATTTGGTATTTATGAAGGAACAAAATCATGAGAGGTCGGTAAATTTACAGGAATGACATGAAAGATATAAAGTAATCTAAAAAGGATGTGCTTTTAAAACACACGTCAAACTCATTAGGGTTAAAACAATACAGGAAAAAACAATTTATTTAAACGAGAAAATACTCGTAATTGCTTATAATAAAAATACATGATATTTTATTCAAACGATAACCTAAAAATTTTTAGGCCTTTTTACCTATATTTTTAAAATCTTAGACGGAAGAAACATAACTTTATTGGGCACACCGTTTTTGCTTGCTATATTTCATTAATATTTTATAGAGCTCCATTACCTATCTTTTGTTATCTTCACTTTACTCTCAATATGGAAAAGTTTCAGGGACCTTATCGTCTGTAAAGAGGGACGACAGAACTTCTCCCAGAATTTATCGTCGATATCTTCTTCTCTCCGCACTTCAATCGGGAATTACTTTCTCCTATCGGTTGGTTGGTGACAATGTTTATAGTGAGAAAACTGTACTTAACTCTTCGTAAATAAGAAAAAGATAGTAGGTAAGATTGGTTAAGAAAATGATCAATAACTTCATAAATAGTTAAATTTTAACAATGAAACAGCTTAAACGGTAAAAAATTAAATGCTTGTAAAAATAGTTAGAAAAATAATATATTTGACACTATGATAATGAATGTGAGTAAATCATTTATTTAAATAAAATGCCTGAAACTGATGAGAATAAGTTATTTACATAAAATAAAAATATTTGTTAGATGTAACTAAGGAAAATTATCAAAATATTAGATGATGCAAAACCCTACTAACCCTTTAATTACGATAATTCAATAAAGAAAAGAGTCTCCACCTGATGTTAACTTAACAATCACCTTTTTGTAATTCAGTCGTCCTTTCAAATTGTACAAATTTGTCATTGCGAACCCAGAATAATTTTAAAAACACTGAAAAAGTCATTACGGATACGTTTCTCTTTGACTGTACATACATAATAATTATACAATGTAAAAATTTCTTCTAAATCTATTTTTTTTATATATAAACTGAGTGTTATTCTCTAGATATCCGAATCAATCAATATGTAACTGCTACCATCAGGGCCAATGTTGAAAAGTTAAACCCTCAGATTGAGAGTGATAATGGATACTTCGGGAGCTGATGGGGCCACAGAGTGCTCAAAGTTTACGATAGTTTGAGAGATTGGCGTGAAATTGAAGAGATGCCAAGTGGTTCAGCTCGGAGAATACTACACATTGATTTATGTTATATATATTAAAACTACTCTACAATATTTATCATATTTTTTATTATTAAAATCTAAATATGATAAGTTTAAAATAAACATTCATTATTGAATGGAACAGTGAATGAGTTAGGATATACCCCGTATAATGAACAAAATTTATATTCTTCAGTTTGTGATGAAAAGAAGTCAAACTTTCAATCTTAGAAAACTGAATGCTATTCTATGGCAGACTAAAGAAAATTTGTAAACTCATTCACTCTAGAGGAGTTCTACTGCATATTACTCCATATAAAATAGAGTTTTCTTTAACTAGAAATAATAAGATTATATTGATCTTGACCAGTTTTTGTGGGTTCATCCATAACAAAATATCGATATGATACATACTGGAGAAGAAATCTCTATTTTATATTGAAATAAGATAAAAGATTATCTTATATCGGCAATAATCTTCTGTTGGATAAAAGCAATAGTAAAGCGCCTGGAGATAAATGTCAGGAGCAGGGTTTGCTTTAGACAGCTGGAAAAGCTTTTGTACTCTCTGGTTAAGGCTTCACTCTATGGAAATTCCAACTGATGGAAGAGTTGATGAGAGAATTGAATAAATCCTGTAGGCTAAGTTCTTAGTTGTGGGACAGTTTCATATTTTAATCTTGTAAATGAACTTATTTGAAGAAAATCGAGTTCTATTTTCTTTATTTATAAAATTATTGAAATATGATTTAAATCTCTTACATGAAGCAATAAGAGACTGTACAACTCTTTTACTGTACATAACAAAATAAAAATAAATAAAATAAAAACAATAAAAAATCGATATAATATATTTATATAATATTTTATATAATCGAATATGAAAAGCCGTCCGATAACTCGAAACATGTCCTATTACTTAAATACAAACAATTGTAATTAAGGAAAATGGTAATAGCAAGAATATATTTCGATGATTGAATGTTATGCGATTCATTGTGATCCACATTTCATATTTGATGATATATATACTGTACAGTGTACATCCACTTATATTAATCAAATTCGACAGTTAATTTTTTTCTTCATTCAATAAGAGATTAAAATTGAATTTTCCCAACCAGATCTACTAACGTGAAATGTATAACTATCTTCGTTAAGAAATAACCATGAAGTAATATTCTACAGAATTGTGCCATGGCATTCCGAACCATTTTCAGAAGGTTTCCGTTTAATTTCCCTAACGAATGAATTTCGTTTCAATTACTCCACCAATACGCTCTGCATTGTTAGGTCCCATTCTAATTTTCATTCAGAGAATTTAGCAGCATATTCAAAATGCAGTCAAACATTGCCCCAATGCGACCGAATAATTCCTAAGACCTCCACGCGAATTACACACCATTTTAATTGCCTCATTTGTTATGGCTCTCAATTCCAGCTTATTGTTATTCAACAATTATTTTGTGTTGTTTTATTTTCATTGATTACATTGCACGAAAGAAAAATGAAATATTTTATTTATCAACTATGGTTTAAGTCGTTACAATCGAAGTATGTATTATGAAAACATATATTTAGACACCTAAATATAAATATTCGAATTATATGATAGTTTTTCAAGTTTTGTTTGCTAGTTTGGCTATTTATGTATTTATTATACGAATCATTAATATACATCGATTAATTAAATGTAATACTTTTTAGATATTTTAAAATTACAAAAATCAACGACCAATTTGTAAGATTTGAAAATAATAAAAAAATTGATTCCTATTACTATATCTATATTCTAGGTTATTTTAATTTTACTACATTACATGATATTCATTAAAATGAAAATTTAAAATATAAATTTAATTTAACATAACTAAATCACTTAACTTTGCAAAGTTCAACATAATGTTCTATATCTTACACTGCTCATCAATTTAACTCTTCTTCTCTATATCTCATCATCTTTCTGTACCACTCTCCAATATCCTCTTCTTCACAACTCCTCCTCCCCTCTCATTCATCACCTCATCACCTCCTCATCAAATCTTCTCCCATAAATCCCTCCTCCCCAAATCCCTCACCTCATTCCCATCAACTCAACCCTATTGAGTATAACTATCAGAATGACCGGGAAGGTTTGACTATGTGCTAAAAAACACGTCTTATTTATTAACCTACGGCACTGAATTTTTACAAGTCGCTAGTATATATACTAAACTAATGTGTGCCAAATTTCAAGTGAAAATATTGAACATATTAATACATATATGTATATAAGACATTGGCAACTAAGGAGCAGAGATGTGATAGGGTGGAGTGTGACCCAATCACAGCTCGTGCATGTGTGTGAACTCCATGGAAACGTGGACAGATGTGTGCTTGTAGGCTAACCAAGTTCAATTTCTAAGTTGTCACACGTCACCAAGCTACAATTAATTTCCTAATTTGCGTGATATACTCTGATTTACGCCGATACGTAAATATTTTTTAACTTTCAAATATAAAAATATATTTGGTACATGTAAAAGATGTAGGAACAAAGTCAAGAAAGGCAGGTAAATTTTTAAAGTATTTATAAGAAAGATATAAAGTAATTTATAAAAGATGTGATTAGAAAACACATGTCAAACTCATAGGGGTTGAATCAACTCCCACTCACCCCCCTCCCTCCTCCTCCCCACTCTTCCCCATCAAATCCCTTCTCATTCATCTTCTCCCCATCAAATCCCCTCCCACTCACCTCCCCTCAAATTAGCATTCACACCAAAGTTTCTTGCATTCATTAGTAGGAGAATATACGCAAACTTACAACAGATGTGTTTGAGGCGAGTGTCTGTCAGTAACAAGGAGGTTCAGCCTTCTTATGATCAGGTTTTAATTTGTAAAGTTAGTTAAAGTAACTCTTAAAGTAGTCTTTCCGTGATTTTTGATAAATTGGATGAAAAAATTAATTTATTTTATTTAACCGTAATTCTCCCAAATTATTTTTTTACAGTTTCTTTCTCCGATTTCAAAAACATTTGATGGGTTTATTAATTATATTACTAGATATTGTTTTGCAAAATATGAATAAATTTCATCGAACGATTTGGAAATTATGGTATGTGACCATAATTATGGTCACACTATGAACAAAGGAATACAAAATATGTGAGAATATACAATATGATAAAAGATTATTTCAGTTAAATAATATTTCATAAGATGGAAATGTACATTGAGTACATTCATACTAATCAATAAAAGTGTTTACTTAACTTTATTTTACGTATATTTTAATTTGCTTTGATGAGGAATAAAATAGGACACATATAATCCTACATTGCATTTATCACATTCTGTTTTTTCTTGTCAGGATACTATGGGTAGACTAAATTGTGTTAGCTAATATAGTATGTAATAGTTCATATCAGTGTCTGGACGATTTTGCTTCTGACTAATAGCATTTCACATCAGGTAGATAAATTTTCAAAAAATATATATATAATATACAGTTAAAGTGAAACGGGGGTCTAGGAAAGTTTTTGAGCACCAACAAAATTTCTTGATTAAAAGCCATGGTCAATGGAAACTTTAAATGCCGTTCATTCTCGCTCCAGTCTCAGCACAGAAAACACCTCTCGTGACAGCTGCTGTTCATTTCTTGCAATATGGAGTCAAACCGCAATGCTATAGTTGAACTTAATCACCCAATTGAAATTAGGAGCAGGTTCGAGGAAGTCGTTAAGCCGATCGGACTAATCATGAAGGCAGTCAGGGAGCAGCGAGAGCTCAGCGTGGGAATCAAATTGACCTCTTTGGGAGCTAATTCTACTCTGGGCTCCTGCTCCTATTTGCCTAGTGCACTGCGGTACGCGGCCCTTTACTAAAACTGCTATAATAGTAATAAAATATTACAGTCGTGGCTACGGGCCACGCATCTGCAGTTAGGCAGCGTGCTAGGCAAATAGGAGTAGGTACCCAGAGTAGTTCTGCGTAGTTACTCCGAAGTAGAATTAGCCCCCTAAACGGTCAGTTTGGCTCCCACGCTGCGCTCTCGCTGTTCCCTGACTGCCGTGGTGACTACTCTGATCGGATTAATAACTGCCTCGACCCTCCTCCTATTTTCAATTGGGTGCAAGCAGGTAACTGTGATCAAAGAACATTCAAGCTTCGAAAATGCCAAAAAGTACCGGATGTGCTTCGGACAGACCAATATCAGGTTGTCCAAGAACAGCGAGGCTACCACAGCTGATCAAATCCACCAGAGAGCAGATTAGGAGGAATACAGATAGAAACATCAGTCAACTTGCAAGAGAGGCACATGTTGCTCAAGTTACCATGCACCTAATCTTCCCAAGGATCTAGGGTAACATTCATATGAAAAGGTTCGACGAAAACTCCTCCTGAAGCCACAAGACTGAAGCGTCTTCAAACAGAAAAGCATCTTCTCTTTGCTGACAAGCGTTGCCCAATTATCTGGACAGATGAGAAGATCTTTAAGGTTGAAAGGTTGAACAATAATATTTTTTTATTCTTTTCTCGCATTTTCCTGCGTCTAAGAACTTTCTGGTTACCCTGTAAGTACCACCACCATTTTTTGTCATGAATGCTTACGTATTCTATGTACGTTGATCTGATTTGTAACTCCCATGAATTTATTATGAACATAGATAGAATCAGCTATTGAAACATCTGTTTTTATAATTTTTTTTCATTCACCACAGTTTAACAGTATTTAAGTTTTGAGATGGTTTATTAGTTGATGTCATTATTACCACAGAAGTGTTCTTCTATAAAACTTGCATGGCAATCACGAGACTTATTTATAATTTGTTTAGAATCCTATATATTGTAATCTTATGGAAAACGATTATTTTTTATTGTTCCTACACAATTATATTGTTGGGAATTCCTTCTGAACTACAATGGTAACGTAGTGAAGAATTTATCAAAATAAAGTGATAGTTATAAGGTTCATTATATAATATATGTGCCATCATCGTCACTCTTATTTAATAAAGTGAAAAACTTAGTTCACAATTCTGTTTCAGAATATGGGTAAAATGTACCCATTTATTTCATTTATTATTAGTGTGACCAGAATTATGGTAAATCGTAAGAAATAATATATATATAAAAATACAACTATTTTCTCATCATATATATGACAGTAATTATAGCCACTGAGTGTATCTTTAATATGCAAGTACCAAAACCAAACCAGAGATAAGGCTTACCTTTTTCGTGCTGCCGTTTAAAACTCTTAAAACATATAAAATTATTTCGATGCGAAGAGTAATGGTAACTGATTAAATAAATGTTAATTTAACATTTTATTTGCATTTTTCAATTTTACAGATTGTGTGACCACATGGTCACACTAGTAGAATTACGGTTAGAAGACCATTTCTTCAAAAATAATTGTAAGTGTATGAAATATATGCAAACTTACAACAGATGAATTGAGGCGAGTCACTCAGAGATCACCCACACGTTCACATATGTAGGTAGGTTGCAATTTATTTATTCACAATATAGTATACAGAGGAGTACTTGAATATTGTTTATTTATTTTACAAGATACCATCGCCTTGTAATATCACATCAAATAAAAGCAATGATTACTTGAACGAAATTTTATATTGAAATAGTATGTAAATCGAATGTTTGTATTTCAGTTATACGGATTTTCATCTCAATATTTGATTTACTTCAGTACGTTAAATAATAATTGAAAACAGTGAAATATGGAAAATGAACTATTTCTAGTGTTAAATTCTGATGTTTCCGCATATAATAATTAATAGATAGAGTACAAACCATTTCATTTAAATCGATTCAATGCGTATACTATGTTGGTTAAAAATCTATATTGAAGTCGACAGAAAATATATTTTAATCTATTTGAGACAGAGTTGAATAAAGTTTAACATAAAATAATAATTTTAGCAGTCAAATAGATTCAGAATATACATTTGCAATAATGATGTAATTACAGTTCACTTGAATCCAGACCAAAAACTTTCATAATTATAAACTGTCTGGATAAACAACATGTTTTGAACATACTGTCCTCAGCTTGATTCGAAGAGTCAGGTCATCAGGGTTTGTTTGAATGAGTCTCCAAAATGGATATACTTCAAAGTATTGGCTTAGAATTATAGTGAATTTGGACTGAATTTGCAGCTTCAAGGATTTTTCCCAGACATGGTTTTTGATTCCTTAGTGTGTAGGATGTTAATTTGAATTGAACGATTTAGGTCGAGGTCAGTAAGTTTTCTTTTTCTGAAAATTTAGAAAGTACGATTTTGAAAATCAATTTACAAAACAAGTAAAAGCAATATCAATGTTCAAATTGATATACATAAATGATAAATGAAATAAAAATATCAGGGAAATACAGCGAAGTTATTTGTATATAAAATGAATTAAATTGAATAGCTTGATAATTAAATTAAAAGAACTTGGTAATGAGATGAAAAATTGAATCAATAACATAAATTATAGCAATATAAGATCCTTAGATCCAAACTATACACCGCTACAATAGTCAAAGAATAACGTACTATATCATAAAATGCTACATACCTCTACATTAACTTTTCCATAACTGACAGTGAATGAAGTCTCACATCGAAATGTTTTCATCCAGAGCTGTCAGTGACATTAGCAAAGTTTGAAGAGTTGTTTCTGATGTAGAGGGCATGTGTCACAACCTGGAAGTTATGTGAAACTGGAGAGTTTTATTGAGATTGTCTGGGAGGAAAAAGGTGTAGGAATGGATAGATTTTGTGTCTAGATGTAGTAGATAGCAAAAATCTAATGGATAATTAAATTCTTTAGAATACGATAAAAATATCTTAACTTTTATATGGTACATGAATTGAGAAAATTATACATACAACAAAAATATTTTTTTTACTTTTAAATACGATATAAGAAATTTCAGTAAATTTTCCATTAATAACTATTCTATTGATTTTATTTATTAAAACAAGAAAGTTTACAAACTAGAGAATATATTCATGGTGGACCCTGTATTATTGAATAATATACATTTTACAATATTTGTGTATTTATATTCCATACAAATCTTTGATTTTATTGCATATAGAGCAAGCATATAGATTCTCTCATTCTAAAATCACTGATTACTTTCTTGTATTCAATGGAAAAATATCATCCTTTTAATTAATATAATAAGAATCAATATATGCATTTGCTGTTTTAATCACTGATTGACCTCACTGGAGCGGAGTGGTCCGATCTCACAGCGAGTGGTTGCTTTCAGTTTATCCCTTTGGGGAGAATGGCACCCGAAAAATAAAGACTAACGCAGCCGAACCCTAATCACCAAATGGACCTTCAGTCGCTAGGATTGATGGGTCACTAAATAAGTCGTTAGATGGTCATTAAGATGCAAATCAATTGCACTGAATGAGGATAGGATTCTAGGTTGGAAGGTATTGGTGATTGATTATATTTAATAAAATATTTATTAAATATTTGAATATTCTATCAAATAAAGTTTCGATTGAAATTTACTTTTAATAAAAAGAAAGAAATCAGCTGAATAGGTATTTAGAAGTATTCATTAATAAATTACTTACATACTAAAAATATTTGTAATCAGAATTATAAAGGTATGACATAAATAAAGTCATAACATCAATCAAATTGAATTTCCAATTTCAGTTATATTGCATTATATAAAATATCTATCAATTGAACATTTAAAATTAAAATTGATTTTATTTGGCAATATTCATATAATACCGAATTATTATTCTCGTTAAAACGACTATACAGTGGATATGAAGAAAATAGTTTCCGCATAATATTAATTCCCTAAATCACAGTTTTCTAATTTTACATTATTTTCAAATCTTACAAATTTGTCTTCGTGTAGCCAGACTAATTTTGAAATAGATACAATAATTAAAATAAATTAAAAATTGAATAGATAAAAATCATTAAGGATACACTTTTCTTGGACAGTATATCGTTAAGCTCTTCCTTGTTCTTCTACATATATGTAAGAAAACCAGTTTTATATCTTATAGCATGAAGGAATGAATATGATAGCTAGAAAGTTAAAAGGTTTACTGGGAATTGCCGATACATGCATTTGTATTCATATTGAAAGTAGTGTATAATACTATATACTAGTATATGCGATATAAATTTACTTATACAGGATGACCCACGAAAAAGTGTACTCGACTTTAAATTGATACAAATACTGTATTTAGAACTGAAAATAAATTCGACTTCAGTTAAACTTAAATATAGTATAATTTTACTTGTATCAATTTTACCACCGTGATTTATTATGAATTCATTATTTATTTAAAATTACAATATCTATACTAACTCAAAGTTGGGTACACTTTTTGGGGGGGAGGTCATCCAGTTTATATAACCCACATAACGTGCATTCAAAAGATAGCTCTAGTTTATTTTCCGTGGTATTTATCTCTTTGGTTTCGATTGAAACTCCCGACAGGGCCGATACGAGGATTACCGTAATGGATTAGCTTTGCACAAAGCTTGTTAAAATGCTCCAATGTTTGTTGTCGCAGATAAGAGTCGAAATGACAGAGAGATTTGTATGTGAATATAAAATTAATTTCATTTTAACTCTCAAACTGAATTCCCCTAAAATACATCATCATGTGACATTAATTAATAATTTAAAATGCAAACGTTCGTTTTTACTATGAAATTGACGAGGGTATTGTTTTTCCAATTTAATTAATTACTAAAGTAACACAATGGTTAAAATATGAAATATATATTACATACTGTAAGCGTTTTCCAATTATTAAATTACAAATGATAATTAATAACATTGATGAATATGAGTAATTCATATTATACATTTTATATTACTATAGTCAAAAAATGGCATTAAATCAAAGTTTTAAACAAGAAACACACGTTGCATTTACACGTATTAATAATAGATATTAATTATAACTTAAATACAATATTATATAGCATTTAGATTAGTAGTTGTAGTTATACTTACTTTTCAGCTTTCGTTTCTGATTCCCAGTTGCAGATTTGAAGTTATATAACTTCATACTCTCAGTTTCTGATTAAGTAACATTGTATTAGATACCATGAATTAAGTTTAATGAGATAATCATTCCAGTGGATATTAGTCTATTAATTGTGTAACGAGATAAATTTACCTTATTTCCATCTGAATTTTTTTTCCGTGAAATTTTTTAACTTAATTTCTGATTGTAGAATTTTCCTATCGGATGAACTGAGCATTTTTCATCTAAATTATAAAATGCAAAACTTGCGCAAACTAAATCCAGAAAATTACTGCGAAAGATCAGGAGATTAAATTTCATATTAATATTTTAATTTAATGAAACTGAAATACGCAATAATTCATAATCGGACTAAAAAATTATGACTCTTTCTTTCATTGCTTAAGAGAACCGGAAAAGTTAAATTTTATTTTTTAATATTATTTATATTTAAATAGCGTATGAAAAATGTATTAAATATAAAATAGATAGCAATTCACTACTTTCTCTCAAAATTTGTGCATAATGCATGTAGATAAAATATGAAACAGATGTAAACATATGTATGAAACTTAAGACTAAAAAAGGATCCCATTTAACCATAGTAAATATTCAATGTCTTAATAAAATTATGGTTACAGTACCTTTATTGCCATAAATTTTTACCTATCCGTATTGAAAATAGGGGCAATGGATTCGCAGGTTTACGGTAGGCCTACTTTTCAACAACTGAAATAGTCGGTCAATAAAATCTTACTGTTGATCATGTACTTCAATTATACCACGAAGGCATAGAATGAATAATTTAGCCCTACCAATATCGACCACATCTCTTATTCATGTTTGATTGTTGAGATGGTGATGGAGCTAATTTAAATAAAGCTGCTGAATTAAATAGTGGTCTGCCTTGCTTAGATCTTGGTGAATAAATTGAGTTCATTTTTGAATGAAAATATATATCTATACTAATAATTTCCGTCGTGTGTTTAATTTATTGATTTGGTGTCCACTTTTACTCAATGGGTATTAAACATGAAGAATACATCCATTAAACGCACGGGAATATATTGATATGAAATTTAAATTCTTATGTTATTATCTAATTATTATATGTATTTTTTCTATAATATACTCAATATAGTAGGTATCATCTTATGCAAAAAAAAAATGTGTTTAATGGAAGTAATCAAATATAGGTAGATGCGTAAATTATTATCGAAGACTCGCTATTTTTAACGGGCAAGTACACTATTAGTTCAATAATAATATCCATCTCTGTCTGTCTATGTGTTTTAGTTTAAATTAAAAAAAAAACATATTAAAAGAAAAAACTAATAATTTTCGGCAATATCATGGCTACGGGTCACCAATTTTAATAACTCATACAAATAATAGTTTTGGATTCAAGAGTAATACATAAATAGGTCAAATCAGAATAAATGTATTTAAATATAATCATAACGCCATTTTATCAATAGAATTCGCCAGGGATGAACAACAGATATTATTAGTATATATTAGAATTGACTTTTATTGCTTCTTCAGAAATAATCTTATTTATCATTTATATAAATCATGTTATTAGTATCTAATATACATATCAGTTATCATAATATTTGACCAATTTTAACGTAATATGTTGGTGATTTATATAATTGAGCCAAAGATGGTTGTTCAGTTTCCCATACTTATTTACACTAGTGGTTACCCGTGCAAAATGCACGGTAACGTGCATATATTATTATATATTTTATATTTTTTAATATTAATATTTAAGTTCTTTACTTATTGTGTTTGTTTATACACATCCCGTTTTCCATTACATTTCATAAGAATTAGGTACCAGAAAGAGTAATTTACCGTCCCGTAACGTCATCAATTTGTGTAGAATACTGTCGTATAGATCATAAATTATTATATAAGAAAGTTCTACAAATTACAAACACATTATTCAAATAATCACATTATGAAAATTTAAAACAATTAGCTACATCGATCAGTTCAATGCTTAAAATAAAATTAATAAAATCCCCATATATAGGTAACAGCTGATATTCAATTAATTTAAATTAATTAATGTAATTATTCAAAATTCGTTATAATTTAATTATAAATATAGTTTATTTCGAATATTTATTCATATTCCCACCCATCATTATGAATATTAAAAGTAATTATAATATTTTCAATCGTGCACGGTGCAAAATATGTCATTTATTTTCGTGAGGAAAAATGATAACCAGCGTAGGATTATATTTTTTATTTTCTAATTTTCATCATATCTCGAAAACTACTTCGAATTTCGGAAAACGGTTAGCGCAGTTATTTTTGTAGTCTATTTTTACATAGTGTAGATATTTTTTCGATTCGATTATTGTAAATTTTATTTTTTTATTTATTTCGTAAGTTACCATGTACGTATTTAGCGATTTGAATTAAATCCCTATGTATTCCATTAAAACTTAAAATTCGAATAATTCAAAAATCCGTTCGAATTTCGTAAAACAAATCAATAGTGTTCTGTAGGACCATAGTCCGGAGGTTTCCAGAAAATTTCAGCTCATTCTGTAGAATAGTCTCTGAAAATATCCTGGGAAGTATGTCGAATTAATTCCTATGTATCCCATTATAAATCAAGTGTTGAAAATTTAAAAACCCGTTTGAATTTCGAAAAATACTTTTAACACGTTCAATTCGACAGAACTTTCTAAAAATTTGTAAATTTTCAATTCTCTACGTCTAACCGTCTGTGAGTAATATTGCTCCAAGTAACACACATACACACACACAGACAGATCTAGCGTATTATATTATAGAGACTAGTGGTTACCTGTGCAAAATGCACGATAATGTTCATATACTCCTATATTTAATAATAATTAAGGACATTAGTTTTTTTGTCTTACACATCTGATTTCCCATTACATTTCATAATAATTAGGTACCAGTAAAGAGCAATTTTCCGTCCCGTGATGTCATCATTTAGTGGAGAATACTGTCGTATACATCATACATTATTATATAAGATAGCTGTAACTACAAATTACAAACATTAAACATTATTCAAATAATCACATTATGAAAGGAACAAAATATGTAGCTATATCAATCAGTTCAATGATTCAAATAGAAAAAAATAAAATCCCCATATATAGGTAGCAGCTGGTATTCCATTCATTTAAATTTTATATTAATTAGTATAATTTTGTAAAATTCGTTATAATTTGATTTAAACTATTTTAAATATCTTTATCTCTAATATTTATTCATATTCCCACCCATCAATATCAATATTAAAATTAATTATTATATTTTCAATCGTGCAAAATTTATAATTTATTTTCATAAGGAAAAATGATAACCAGCGTAGGATTTTATTTTTCATTTTCTAATTTTCGTCATATCTTGGAAAAAATTTCGAATTTCGAAAAACGGTCAACGCAGTTATTTTTGTAGACCATTTTTACATATTGGAGATATTTTTTCGATTCGATTAATGCAAATTTTATTTTTTTAATTATTTCGTATGTTACCATGTATTTCCAGATTTGAATTAAATCCCTATGATATTCCATTAAAAGTTAAAAATCGAATAATTCAAAAACACGTTCGAATTTCGTGAAACAAATCAATAGTGTTCTGTAGGACCATAGGCCGGAGGTTTCCAGAAAATTTCAGCTCATTCTGTAGAATAGTCTCTGAAAATATCCTGGAAAGTATGTCGAATTAATTCCTATGTATCCATTTTAAATCAAGTGTTGATAATTTGAAAACCCGTTTGAATTTCGAAAAATACTTTTAACACGTTCAATTCGACAGAACTTTCTAAAAAGTTGTAAATTTTCAAGTCTCTACGTCTAACCGTTTGTGAGTAATATTGCTCCAAGTAACACACAGACATACAGACAGATCTAGCGTATTATATATAGAGATTTTATAATAACTAGTGCAGTACCTGTTGTTCAATCAATGAGAGTTCAGTTGATATATTGGGTTTAAGATTACATTCAAATGCATTCATATATACACAATGTATTTAATTTATCAAAAATTATACTTTTTACTCTATGTATATTGACAAAACTCGGGTCTTTCCCAGAATAGTGGCGCAAAATATTTATTAATAGGCTATATTTATATAAAATGTGTATCATAGATACCAAGTTAATAAAATTAAATGAAAATTACCTAGTCATTAAAAGATTCATTGAAATCAGCAATACACTAAATTATAGCAATAAATGGGGGTATGGAGGGCCAATATCAGTATTAAAGTAATAAATGGAAAATATCACGGAAACTGGAAATATTCGATATGTGTATTTAGGGAAGATTACCGCCCCTAGAGCCCACGCCAGTTCATTAATGAACTAGATTATGTGCACTCGTAGAACGCATACCTTCGCTTCCGCTTAGACTCGTTCTCTCCCAAAATTTCAGAAACTGCTAACTGGATAATAACCAATCGGCCCACCAAGTTTCACGCAATATGGTACAATACTTTTGAGTTATTGAGTTATGAATGACCTTGACCTTTGACCGGATCGCTCCCATAATTCTACCAGATCGTTTCTAGGCATTGACCAATTGTACCATCAAATTTCAGACAATTTGGATAAATACTTTTTGAGTTATTGAGTTGCAAATGGCCTTGACCTTGAACTTTGACACAATCACTCCCAAAACCTAACAAAATGGTTCTCGTATTTTGACCAATCGTCCCACCAAGTTTCATGCAATATAGTTCAATACTTTTCGAGAAATATATGACCATGACCTTGAACTTTGACCGGGTCGCTCCCAAAATTCTAGCATCAAGTCACTGGACATGGACCAATCGCTTCACCAAATTTCAGGCAATTTGGTTGAACACTTTCTCAGTTAAGCGAATAACAAGATATATAAATAAATGCCAATGAAAATATGAACTTCCCGCATTCTGCGAAGGTAATCATGAAGTGTGCAGTACAACAAACTAGCGGATACAACAAACTACATTACAGTTTCATTTAAAAATCTATAATATTCGAGTAATTTCAATGAAAAAACGAGTTTGTTCGAAGTTCTCAATCCTTCAGTAACTTTAATAATAAATAACTTTAATTTAATCCATGCCTGTTTGTACTATAGATACAGGTAATTTTTAATAATTAATATTGTGTCTCTAATAAATAAATAAATAACGATATTAAATATAAATATATTAAATAAACATTTAGCGCGCCGCTTTTCTGGGAAAACTCTTATATATTCAATTAATAATCTTCATATGAACTCCGTATCAATGATACTGCAGGAAATTATCAGTTTTTCTTTTCAATTACTGTTTCTTCTATTTTCTCTTATTTACACTAATTTTATGAGGCGCTGTTGATGGAATGACTGTATAACTCATTTTGTGACACACGGACGTGGCTCTTATTATAAGTATTATATATTATAAAATTAACTTAGAGTAATATAGAGTAAAGTATCTATCTAACATTAGTGATTATAGGTACGTCTGAGTGGTAGATAGTTCCTTCACCAGTTTACCCAATATGACTGAGGAATTTTCTGAAAATGTCAGATAGATTCTTCACCCAATTATCACTTCAATATATCATACAGTGATCATCATTAAGGAATAACATAATAAAAAAGGAAAAATATAAGTTACTTCCTTGGATTGAATGCAGCCATAGAAGATTTTAAGATGACCCACACTCAATCTTGTCTGGATACATATGGCCGTAATAGAAGTTACAGTATTTTAAAGTTTTTGGCAGGGACTTCTTGTTTCCAGTCTGACAATTAAAAAACCTGCTCAAGACGCCAACACGAGGGGAAGTCTGAGAGAAGTTTTTCACGAAATGAGTGTACACAGTCTTAGAATACTGTGCAAGAGTTGTAATTAAAGTGAAACAGGCTTAGATTAAACTTATAAGTTTTCAAGTAAAGTCAGTGATATAAATATTCAAATAAAATAACAATGCGATATTTATTTGCATCATAGAATTCATAGGTTAAACTGTGCTATATTTGTAATTTTATATGACATAAGATTTCATTCCGCAAAATAATTACGAGACAAATCTAAATCAATTATTAATAGTTTCAGTAAATTTCGTATATATTTATTAAATTGCGCACAGCTAGAGATTAAAAGAGAAAGAATTTTTGTGGATTGAATCATTATTATCCCCATTAATGCAGGAACAAAGAAGTAGAATTGATGAGCTTAGTTTGATTTTTTTTCGTGATTATTTTATGTGGCTTATTCCCTTATTCAGGGTATTGTAGTAATACCCGCCGTGGATTTATATTTTCATTTATTATTTAGTATATTCTTCACAAAATGAAGTAACTCAATTATTTAACACAGTCAAATATTTATTTTCAATTATCGAATCCAGCCTAATGTAGGTATATATATATATATGCAATATTTAACCTATTCCTGTTAAACTGTTCTACTAGATAGGGTTTGTTCGTCTATCTAAATGGATTAAATCAATCTTGATTGTTTACTTTTAATTTTCTAATCAAGCTTAAGAGGTAATTGGTTAAATCAAAGTCTAAATGTTATCCGAAACAAACATTGTAAGCAGTATTTTACACTCACTTCACCTGTTCGCGATACAAAAGTGAATTAAGTTCATTGTTGAAACTATATTGAATATTTCGTAATAATAATTGACTATTTCGTAATAATAATTGACTATTTCGTAATAATAATTGACTATTTCGTAATAATAGTTGAATATTTCTTAATAATAATTGACTATTTCGTAATAATAATTGAATATTTCGTAATAATAATTGAATATTTCGTAATAATAATTGACTATTTCGTAATAATAATTGAATATTTCGTAATAATAATTGACTATTTTGTAATAATAATTGAATATTTCGTAATAACGATTGAATATTTCGTATTAATAATTGAACATTTCGTCAATTGGCAAATCACTCAATTTTCTCTTTAAGACGCTATTTTTTCATTAAAAAGCAAACCTAATTCAAACTGATCTATTAATAAAAATAACTTTTAAAATCATAATATCAATGAATAAATATGATTTGATATTTTTGAGTTTCAATCTTTTCACATAAAATCTAAGAATTGTATAATAATTAATTTTCATAGTTTCCTATATTTTCAATATTCACGTACACACAGGTTCAAAATCATCGAACTGTAAAATATACATCCCTCTACAGTCTCAGCTTGTTCAGAAATAGAGCAAGCTATCAGAATTGTTGTTTCAACAATGATTTCCGAATTTCAGAGAAGCGCCTGTTTTATTATTACAACATCTTCAATACAACCACTGATTGAAATTGAAGGATTTGATTGGTGTTTTCTCAAGTGAATCGAATACACAGTTTGAAGAGTTAGTGCATTTACACTGCAATGTTTGAGATCAAACCTTTTTGGGAATTGGATGTTCCAATTCATTTCAATTATACTGTGCTAGTCTATCTTAATTCGTGATAAATCTAGATTGTTCGAAGGATAAAATACCATCATTATTTATTTCGTATGGAAACGGCAATATTTAGTAATATACAAAATAAAAATATTGGTTATAAAAAATTATTGAAATAAAATAATTATTATATAAGTATAATACTGATAATGTACAGGCATACTCCACTTTTATTATGTCTCGGATTTGTCACAATCGAATAAGTGAAGGACATTTCTCGCTTCTATTTCACCTAACTTGGCTAATTTGGTAGGTAGTTTTCAATTAAGTTGTTTTTGAATTAACTTACGCAGGTGAGATGGATTAAAAATAGTTGACGTTATTTACCATACAATTATTATGCAGATAATCGAGAAATGTCCCACACTAATTCAATTGTCATAATTCTGAGACATAACAAGAGTAGGGTATGCCTGTATTAACCCAGGAAAAAATTTTGCTCGAATAAAAGACCAATTATAGAGATGATAAAATTAGTATCAAAATGCACCAAAATTCTACAACCGACAATCTATTTGATATTTCAAATTGTTTTGTATTTTCTACAGTAAGATTATTTAGAATGTATCAGCTGCAAGCTGCATTTGTTCCACTTCTCTTTCCCTAACAAAGAACTACTCATTAAGAATTTCAAATATTTACATTCGGAGAACGTGGAACACATCCTCCCTGGAAAAAATAGATACGTGTTATTTCAGAATGAATCTGTTACCTGCATTTCGCTGGAAAAACTATTGAGAAAAGAGAAGCAAACTCTTGATTTAAGAGGCTTACTCAGCACATCTTTTCTACTGAAGAATTCAATTATGGTAGAATTAAATGAACTTGGCAAAGTTGTTGGGAAAAGTATCTGCAGCTTATACCTGATGAGTGAAACTATCACTAAATTTCACTGCAGATTGAGTAGTGCTTTACATTGACAGAATTCATCGATATTGTTTAAATAATTAAGAGTATGTGTATTAGTATATTATTAAGATATTAAAATTAATTTCGCTGACCAGCTATCGGCCAATACCGGCAGCCAAAATATCCAATCAAAAAATTACAATTGTCAGATTACGACAGGTGATTATAATCAAAAATAAAAAGTTATCTCAACGACAATAAATATTTAAACGAATTGTATTATTTATTAACAATGAAACACTAAATCGTTTCACATTCTTGATATAATAGCACGATGACAATATCTTAAATCATGAATTCATCGAGAAAAATAATCCAAAGTGACAATAATAGACAATCTACCAATTATTTATTTTCCTACTGGGAATCTAATGCAGTGATTTTTAGCTGAATTATGTATTAAATATTTCTCCCTGTGCTCTAATATCTCTTCACTGCCATGACCTGGAAATGGCAGAACAAAAGAGGCCTCGAGGTGACAGTTAATTAGGCACAAAGATAAACCCACTGAATTCTTAGAGCAAATTTTGAACAGCTCATATTATCCGACTCAAAAATTGGCAGCGGGAAAGATGATTAATTTTCTTCGCGGAAAGAAGGCAGAGAGAATGAAAAAGTAGTCTGTTAGGAGAGTGGTTACACACATTGTCTGAGGATATGAACCTATTAAAGTATACGAGAGAGATTTTAAAAATGCGTTAGAACTTAAGGTGGAAAAATGAAAATTTAATATTCAATTGACTAAATAGTTAAAAAATAATATACCACTTACAATACATTATCTAAAATTGTCACTATATTTTGTAAAATAACTCTGATGTATTAACTGATCAATTATGATAGCTAGGATGAGTTACGAATTATTGGTCAGACTACATCTTCGGTCATATAAGAAAAACAATATAAAAGTTAATATTATTACACAGTGCTATTTAATAATTCGGCAAACCCATGCTTACAGAATTATTATTTAGTAATGTGTAATAATAACAATATTTATATTGTTTCTTCTTATATGACCGAAAATGTAGTACTGACCGATAATTCGTAACTTATCCTAGTGTGAAAATATATTTACTCCTATTAAATTCATTCGCAATTTTAATTTCTTGAATTTTTAATTATAATATTTTAACTTGAATGTACTTCCCAATCTCCAACACAACATCATGAAAATTTAATTTCGTCAAAAGTTAATTAATTTGGTATTACAAACTTCACTCGTCAGATATTAATTGCCGAGAAATATTCCTTTGCAAAGATTGATTTGGAATTTCCTCAGATGTTTGAAACATCTGTTGCATTTTCAATCTCGACGTGATTACTGAGAAATAAAAAGCCTTTATAATATCTTGTACTGATTAGAGAGCATTTTAATCATAACTATTCAAAGGAGAGCTGTAATTGAAGTGTCAAGCGCATAATCTTGTTATAATGAAGTATCGAGGAAATTTAAACAGTAAGAAAGAATCAACAGGGTTTTTTATTTCAAATCGAACGACTGAATAATTTGCTTCTATTTCAACACTCTGCTTTTTAACTAATGTTATTTTCTCATGCTAATGTTGTGGAAATAAAAGAATGAATAAAGTGTAAATAGAAAAATGAATAAAGTGTAAATAGAAAAATGAATAAAGTGTAAATAGAAAAATGAATAAAGTGTAAATAGAAAAATGAATAAAGTGTAAATAGAAAAATGAATAAAGTGTAAATAGAAAAATGAATAAAGTGTAAATAGAAAAATGAATAAAGTGTAAATAGAAAAATGAATAAAGTGTAAATAGAAAAATGAATAAAGTGGAAATAGAAAAATGAATAAAGTGTAAATAGAAAAATGAATAAAGTGTAAATAGAAAAATGAATAAAGTGTAAATAGAAAAATGAATAAAGTGGAAATAGAAAAAATGAATAAAGTGTAAATAGAAAAATGAATAAAGTGTAAATAGAAAAATGAATAAAGTGTAAATAGAAAAATGAATAAAGTGTAAATAGAAAAAATGAATAAAGTGTAAATAGAAAAAATGAAGAAAGTGGAAATAGAAAAATGAATAAAGTGGAAATAGAAGAATGAATAAAGTGTGAATAGAAAAAATGAATAAATTGTAAATAGAAAAATGAATAAAGTGTAAATGGAAGAATGAATAAAGTTTAAATGGAAGAATGAATAAATTGTAAATAGGAGAATGAGTAAAGTGCAAATAGAAGAATGAATAAAGTGTAAATAGAAGAATGAATAAAGTGTAAATAGGAGAATGAATAAAGTGTAAATGTAAGAATGAATAAAGTGTAAATAAAAGAATGCTCCAATCAAGATTACTTACTAACAATTATGTACAATTACGTCGATAATTTTTTACTGGAGAAGCATAGAAACTTTAGTGTGGCCCACAGTTGATTTTCCATGGCACCACAATATTTTCCTCTCTGGTTTCAGCAACAGAAACTATTTCTAGCCTTATATGTGATTCTAATAGTAATTGTATACTGTACAACAGTAAGTATACTGTATAGCAGTAAGTATATCAGACACGATGATGCAATGTGGAAGTTATTTGCGTGTAGCAATTTAAAGTGCTACAGTTAGTTACTCATACATTGAGTGACACTTGAGTGAGACAGCATATAATGGAGTCGCTATTGAATGATTGAAACTATCAAATGAAAGATTAAATTGCGAAGTGCTTGAAATGTTGTTCAGGTACAGCTTCATAAAAACATTGTTATTGCAATTTATATTTTAGTTTTATCCGTATCACACAGGTTATGTGAATATTGGTACATTATCTTATCCAACAAATTTCTCGTATGGTTTTTCAGTGGGACGTATTCAGAAAAAGCGGAAAATTCAGCAATTACAATTTCACTAACTTAACAAGCAAATCATGTTAAATCATTGGATAGTTTTCAAGAAGAAAATACTGTTAATTTCATTGGATAGTTTTTAAGAAGAAAATACTGTTAATTTCATTGGATAGTTCTTAAGAAGAAAATACTGTTAATTTCATTGGATAGTTTTTAAGAAGAAAATCATGTTACAATATCACTAGATAGTTTTTAAGAAGAAAATACTGTTAATTTCATTGGATAGTTTTAAGAAGAAAATCATGTTACAATATCAACTAAATAATATAAACAATATCTGCTCACAAATATTAGTTTATTGACAATTGATGTTGTTTACTCCTTTCCAATAACCTCTCGAGCTTCTCGATATCCAACTATTAAACTAAAGAGGGATCATCAACCTTCTTGTTTTCAAATGAAATCAAAACTAAGATGAACATTATTTCTTGATAATTATTTTTAAGATCTAATTTCATGTTCTGTATTTAGTGAGAGTGATTATCTTTATTAACAAATCGTAAAACGTAATAACGCAATCTCTTTACTGTATAGTCGAATAAAGAAATATCCACGAAGAAAATTTTTATTTGCTTCAAACAAATATTGGAATTACTTTATTTTTTATATCTGATGAATTTAAATTGAGAGTCCTCGTGTATTTATATAAGTTTCATAAGCAGTGTGTCCGCAAAAAATGTATCCACTGCCTTGAATCTACATTATTCATCATTTCACTATAATATGCATATTAAATTGGTACCATAAATACGTAGATTGATATTAATGAATTAAATATAGTACTTACAAGTTTTTTCGATGGCAGTGGAAACATTTTTTTGCGGACACACTGTATAATCAAAATAACTGTGAAGGAACATGAGAATGCTCAAACTAATTATATTCAAAAGATAAAACCTTCTACTGTATATTACAATTATGAATCCTTCATCTTTTTAATACTACATTGAGAATAATTTCTTTTTTATATTCGAATGAATAAAAATCTATCTTTCATATTGGAATATAACTAAATGATAATAGAAGGAAGCAATTTCCACTAATCCAAAGTCAAAACTCATGCCTAACCTCCTCACGTCTAATCAGTATAAAGTGGCTCGGCGTATCCTAATCATAGTGGGATCTGTTAGACGCACTTCAAGAGGATGTAAAGATCAAGCCTACGACCGAAGTTAGACAGTTCCTATTGTCCCCAATTTCTGTTTATCAAAACAGAGAGGAAAGTTTGATGAGAGAAATTTTGAATTGCGTTCTTTATAATGATGAAATTAGACGAACCTGAGTTTTTTTTTAAATCTTTTAATATATATGATGTTTCTATATATCTTTATATTCTATTTATTGATTTATTTCTATTAGTAGTAGTTTTGAAGTAGGACTACACAATATCTTGATAGTTTTCGATGTGAAAAAAAATTTCTATCAAAAAATAACTTATAAAATAAATAACGCAAAAATTCTATAATCGAAATTTATCTAAGAAAATTAATTTATTGACAGTTGTTTAGTTCAGTGTTTTGTATGCATATAATATTAATATAACATCTGCTCGAGATAACCTACCAACTTGAACATATTATTAATGTATATATAGCTGAGGATGAGCGTCCAACAATATAATCCCAGAAGTTAATAAGCCATATGAAGTAATTAGTGAAACGAGGTATATATCCATTATCATATACACATATAGATTATCTGAGGTAAATGCGTTTTGAGATTTTACGATAATTTGAAGCAAAATATAGAAACCAATTGGACATAACATTTGTAATAACTCTAAACTAATGGTTAATTATAATATTCTGGTATTTAAATTTTTTTCGTACATTGGACATTTATAGTATTAAATAAACAATCCGTTCTAAAGAACGTTTCATCGACCCTTAAGCGATTGAAGTTTAGAACATCCCAGGTAGCAATGTTTCTTGGCTAATATTGGGTTAACATTGGCAATATTGGGACAACATTGGCAATATTGGGACAAGATTGGCAATATTGGGACAACATTGGCAATATTGGGACAACTTTTGTAATATTGAGACAATATTGACAATATTGGGACAACATTGGCAATATTGGGACAACATTGGCAATATTGGGACAACATTGGCAATATTAGGACAACATTGGCAATATTGGGACAACATTGGCAATTTTGGGACAACATTGGCAATATTGGGACAACATTGGCAATATTGGGACAACATTGGCAATATTGGGACAACATTGGCAATATTGGGACAACATTGGCAATATTGGGACAACATTGGCAATATTGGGACAACATTGGAAATATTGAGACAACACTGGCAATATTGGGACAACATTAGCAATATTGGGACTAGATTGGCAATATTGGAATAACACTGGTAAAATTGGGACAAGATTAGTAATATTGGGACAACACTGGTAATATTGAGACAAGATTGGCCATATTGGGACAACATTGGCAATATTGGGACAACACAGGCATTATTTGGACATTATTGGCAATATTGGGACAGCATTGGCCCGAGAATTACAATCATTGCTACCCAGGACCCATGCACTATGATAAGTTCTACATATAAAACTAACAACTATATTTTATATTATGAATAACAAATCAACAAAATAATGTCCCAGTTAAACAAACGTAACTTAATTACCCGAATTCTATTTCATGAAAAATGTGTCGTATATATATTTATTTCAATATAAACAAATTACGTAACTGAAAGTTAATCTCGAAATCCAAATAATATTTTAATTCCGTAATCTTCTCTCATTTCATTGTAGCATTTTCATCAATTTTTTTTTTTTTGGAAGCCGGAAACCTGACCTACTAGTTATATGAGGATTGAGGAAGCAATTAATTAGTAAAAAAGGATTATAAATCGATAAAAGAAAAATGGTATAGGATGATAGTCAATGAAAGCGATACTTCAAATTGAAAAACATGAATACATATATTTTTAATTTCATTTACAAGATATATGTGTTTAATTATATTTTATGTGCTGTTGATGAATTAAATTCATATTCAAATTATGTACTTTCTATTCATTATTCAAATGTTAACATAATCAATCGTAATAATATTCTGGTTAATAATTATAAGTTAACATCGAGAGTATTTTTAACTTTCCTGGATTAGAATGTTAACAGGTAATGGCACTGAGAAAAATAATAAAACTCCAACTGATGCACCCAGGTGTTTCGAGCTCACCCTATGGCTTTGACTCTAAAGCGAGACAGTTTAGTGCAGCAAACTATAGTTTGGATGCACTAAAGTGCATCTGTTCGTCTTCGATGCACTTATGTCTCAGCTATAAGTTTGCTAAAATGATGAGAATAATTTTATAATTTCCTCATCACTTTAATAAACTTATAGCCGAGACACTGAAGTGCATCGAACTGATGCACTTTAGTGCATCCAAACTATAGTGTGATGCACTAAAGTGTCTCTCTTTAGAGTCAAAGCCATAGGGTGAACTCGAAACACCTGGATGCATCAGAATTTCTCTGAGTGTGATGAAGCTTATAATCGAAATTTGAATTTTTTTTTAATATTAATATGCTATCATAATCAACTTTCTTCTCAGTATCATATATTCAACATCATCATTATGCATACTTTCTTGCATACGTATTTTACTCAAAATGTGTCAGTATTAGCAGAACACACAAAACAGAACAATTTACTATTAAATTATTGCTCACCTGCAGCCGGAGTATAAATGTTGAGGTAGAGACAATCCTCACTCTGGTTCCTGAGATAAGGAAGTAATCTCTTGAGTTGAGTGTATCTTCCCAGACTATGTGCTTCAAGGATTCGTTCTTATTTCTGATGTCGGGTAATTTCTGCGGACAAACAGGCGATAAATGCTGAGCTGATCGGGTGTTCCTCCACGGAGAGGGGGTGCCCGGGGGCATGGGTAACAAGACCCAATAGTGAAACAATATTTATGATTATATTAAATTAGTTTATATTGGGAAGATATTTGTTTGGTATCCGATTGTATCCTAAATCGTTTGCTCTCTTGAATATAAGTCAAGTTATAAAATATTTCAGGAACACTTTTAAATTTTATTTACAATATTTTTTACGATTTAAAACATTTTCGTGTACATTCTCACTGTACAAACATTATATTACTTTTCAAAACGTCAAATACGTACAGCTGTATGTTGCATTTTTAATTGTTTTTAAAACAATTTACTTCTGACCTGACTTCTCTCACTTTTTTTATCTAATTCTTTATAATTGAATTTACTGCTTCTCTATTTCAATGTCTTCTCCTTCTTTATTTTTTATAATCGGCATTCAAAAGTAAATGAGATATTAGTTGTATTTACCGTAGACTTTCTATCGTTTTCACCATAGTTTCGATAAATTTACGATTTCAAAATAATGGTTTCTGTGCGGTAATTAGCCACATAACTGATTATAAAAATATTTAATTAAATTAACATTAGAAAGTATTCTAATAGAATTATTTTCCTAGTTTGAGAGCTATAACAATATGAGTTATGTTAGATATTAGCAAGGATGGACCATTGCCAAGTTTCTTAGTGTGTCCTAAATAATAAATTAGGATTTCGCAGCCACTTTTATTGCAGATCCCATTTTGTGATATTTCATCTTATCATTCATTCACATAAAACATACACATTTATAACATATACGAGTGACTCAAAAAAGGCACAACCGGGTGTTTGAATGATAATATTTCCGAACTACAAGAGTCACCATTTAATTATTAGTTGCAAACATTTTTCTCTATTAGGTATATATTCTTTTTTTTTGAGAGATTATTAATGAACTGACTGCTATATAGTTTCAGAATACGAAAAAACTTTAAGACTTATCGTCTGCTTATCAGTTAGGTCTTTAAGAACAATGAAAACACGAGCAGATTATTGTTGTACACCGAGAGAAATGGAAGGACATGGAGACTAATACTAATTATTGAATAAATATTTGTGAATTTGTTAGCGGCATAAATTTTATTTTTACGTGCATATACGGTTAGAATAATTAGAAATAGATTTGTTCTATTTTAAAACTATGTTCTGCAGGATTTTAATTTTGACCAATTTTATGTAATTTATGTCACACCATTTCCAGGTGGTAATTTTTATTGGGCCAATATCGGGAATTTATTGGGACAACATTGGCCCAAGAATCATTGCTACCTGGTGGGTTGTTCATTCTCACAAATTGAAATGAATTCGATATAAAATTCATTTTGTCCGATTATTTTTTTTTGCCGTAGCATGAGATTAACGCCCGTTGTAAGGGACCTCAGTTAAATAGAGAAAAATATCACCTTTCATATGTTACAAAATATTAATATTATAATCCAAAAATCCGGTTTTCTTTATATTAACCCGTGCGCAGCTAGAAAATTACCACTGGGAAGATTGCCCCCGGGAAAACTGCCACTGTGGGAAAATTGCCACTGGGAAGATTGCCCCGGGAAAACTGCCACTGTGGGAAAATTGCCACTGGGAAGATTGCCACTGGGAAAATTGCCACTCTGGGAAAATTGCCACTCTGGGAAAACTGCCACCCGGAAAATTGGCACTGAGGAAAATTGCCACTGTGGAAAATTGCCACTATAAAATATATCAACAATATATTAACCAACTAAATAAAAGATATTTTACTCTGTATTAAAATACCAAACTGAATACAGAAGTATTCGAGTCTTATGTGTTTCTGGTGGGGGAGGGTAGTGAAACTCAGTGACCAGTTGGTCTATTTATTCACACATCATGTACACTGTACAGTGACTCCTAGACTCGTTCGGTACTGTAAAGTAAAAATCTAAAATAGTATATAAAATCTAAAATAGTACACAAAATCTAAAAAGTTCATCACACTGACATATTTATTAAAATTCACGCTAAAATAAAAAAGAATTCACGTAAATGTAAAATTAGCTAAATTAAGGCAGATGCCGAAACTACATCTTAAAAAAGTAATTTATTGGCGTTAAAATGGCACGTATCAGTTCTATAGAAAATGACCGCCAGGTGGCTAAAAACAAATAGCGTGACCTACTGTATTTACGATAGGTATAGTGACTCAAAAAATAAGTGATGGTTCATAGGCTCAATGTTGTGGTAATGCTACACTCTCACACTCCTAATTCATTCATAGTACAGTTTTAAATGTATTCACCCAACATTCGCATTACACCTTCTGCTTACCCGAAGTTTTCAATCCAGACTAGCCAGCCGGCAAGTTGACCAGTTTTATCTGTCCCACCAGAAAATTATACACAGGTTTTTAAAAGGCATGTACATTAACTGCTCGACTGTAGAATCACTATCTATCTATAAAATTACTCAACTCGACAATAACTCAAACGACAAACTAAATTCTATAGTCACACCTTTCCTGAAACAAATAACAAAGAAGATCAGTCTAAACAACCTATATCTGAGAGTGTCACACATTCTTCGCTTCAAGCACTAATTTAACACTGACAACCAGTTACAAACAAACACCAAGCATAGAAGCGAAGAACAAGTGGACTACGTTAAACAACAACGCCATCTCGTGGCGAGTCATGCGCCCAACAAATTGCATTCGCAATTTACAGTCCCTCCTTTGAACTCTGTTCACCTACTCTATCCGTTCAATACGGTTCATATCTCACGGCAAACTCTGATTCTTGATCATCATTATCAGCTTCGCTACTGGTCTCTCATACGTTCGACCTTTCGCACGGACGGTGACGCTTCTGACCAGACCATCTTTACTCTTTCTTACCTCTTCTATTCGTCCGATAGGCCAGTGGCACCTCTGCTCTGTCTCATCTATTATTAACACTATGTCTCCAATTGCTACGTTTGTTCTGTTAGAGATCCACTTACCTCTTCCTTGAAGAGAGCTCCGATATTCTCGGCACCAGCGCTTCCAAAATTGCTGAGCGAGACTCTGTATGTGGACCCACCTTTTCACGACTTCTGGTATTGTGTCCGGTACCTTACCTTGGTAGTCCATTGATGTCCCCAAATTGAGAAGCCTCTGAGGACTCAGCACATCTTCATCCGGATCCTCTCCGACTATGACCAAGGGTCTACTATTCATAACGGCCTCTGCCTCACAAAACATTGTCGCGAGGCAGTCCTCTGAGAAAACTTTGCCGTTCATTACCGCTTCCAATACACGCCTAGCTGTCTTTATTACTGATTCCCATATCCCACCAAAGTGGGAAGCTCTCGGAGGATTGAACTCCCACCTAACTCCCCGGTCACCCAACTCGTGTCGTACAGATTCCGCGCCCAGTGTATCCAAAATCTCCCTTCTTGCCCCGACAAAATTCGTACCATTGTCGGAGCAGAAGAGTTTAACCTTGCCTCGTCTCGCCATGAACCTTCTAATCGCTCGCATGATAGCCTCAGCTGATAAGTCCTGCGCGACTTCTAGATGCACTGCCCGCATGGTCATGCATGTGAACAACACGCCGTACCTTTTAGCTCTCTTCTTACCTCGACCGAATGCAACGTGATAAGGGCCGAAACAGTCGACGCCTACATAGGTGAAAGCAGGTTCACCATCGGTTACTCGGAACTCCGGAAGATCAGCCATTCTCTGTTCAATAGGTTTCCCTTGGACTTTTTTACACACTAGACAGGTTCTGATTTGTTTCCGTATTGCTGAATAGCCCCTCACTATCCAAAATTTGTCCCTTGTAAATCCTAACACTGTTGAGATTCCCATGTGCCCAACGTTCACATGAGCATCTCTTATAATTAATGAAGTAACAATGTGATCAGAAGGTAGAAGTATAGGGTGCTTCTGATCATACGACAAGAACGACTGGCCTAATCTCCCACCGACTCTAATCAACTCATCTTTCATAAAGATTCCCAACTTGAATACGCTGCTATCCCTCCTAACTTGTTGTCCCCCTTTCAGACATACATATTCGTCACCAAAACACTCACTCTGAATGGCTTTTAATATCGTTTTTTCAGCTCTTTCACGATCACATACCGAAAGACTTCTATTTTCGTTGTCCATAGACCCGGCGATGTGATCCCTAAATTTTGTAAGCCAAGCTATAGCTCTAACTAGCCTAATCCAATCAGAATATCTTTGGGCAATTCTCCCAACAAAGCTTTCGATCGCCCCAGCTCTCAGTACATGGCACTTTCGTACCTCTGGATCACCACACTCTATATCATCTCCGTCGTCAACCGTAACATTCTCCATAGGCCATTCACTCTCACTCTTTCTAAAGAACTGCGGGCCATCCCTCCACCTATCTGAGTACACACCTCGAGATCCATCGTCGGCGGGATTGGCTTTAGAATCTACATACCGCCACTCACTAATATATGTCCTTCTTCTAATCTCGGATACTCTATTAGCCACAAAGGAATGGAATCTGATTCTGTCATTGCGTAAGTAACGCAACACAGTCATGCTATCCGTCCACAAATAGATCCCATGAAACTCCGTGTTTAGAGCTTCGCGTAATTTGTGACTCAGACGCGCTACCAAAGTTGACGCCACTAGCTCCAGCCTTGGCACACTGACATATTTCGTAGGATTAACTCTAGCTTTCCCTAGGATAAATGTGCAACTTATCATTCCGTTCTCAAATTCTATCCTAGAGTATGCTACTGCAGCGTGACCGGATTCACTCGCGTCACCAAAGATGTGTAATTGAATGTTTTTCACTTTGTCCTTAACCGTTATGCTGTGCGGAACGCACATTCCTTCGATCATACTCAAGTTTGACTTCCATTCATCAATTCTCCCGATGTCTACGTCAACTAATTTTTCATCCCATCCACCTACTCCGTCCCTACGGATAATACTCTGGAATATAAGGCGTCCTGGAGCACCACTGGCGCCGCTATACCCAGAGGGTCATACACCTTCGCGACTAATCCTAATAACTCTCGTCGTGTTTTAATTCTCCTATCTAAATCAAAGGTCATTATACCTAACTTATCTTCACATTTGTCCCATGTTACACCTAAAACCTTATGACAAGTCAGGATCTCATTTCCCTCACCCAACTGACCCTCTATCTCGTGTATATTGCTGCTAAACTTTCTCAGATCAAATCCCCCCGAGCTACACAGATCACGAAGCTCAACAGCCGTTTTAGCCAGCGCCAACCTATCACAGTCGGCAACAAGACAATCGTCAACATAGAAATTTTCCTTGAGAGCATTCGCTGCGCGACTGTTCGACAACCCCCCTGCCTCATCAGCTACCCGTCTAAGTGCGTAATTGGCCACGCTAGGTGAAGATGTGGCGCCGAAAAGATGCACGGCCATTCTATATTCGCTTAAGACTCCATTCAAAACACCCCCGTCCCACCAGAAGAAACGAAGATAATCACGACATCTCTCTGGGGTCCTTACCTGGTGGAACATGGCATTCACATCAGCAGTAAAGGCAAAAGTCCCCTCTCTGAATCTAAGCAACACTTCTAACAGATGCGTAGCCAAATCAGGTCCTTGTAGTAGTAGATCATTCAATGCTACCCCCTGGACCTTTGCAGCACAGTCATATACAACCCTAACTTTCCCAGGCTTGTCCGGCCGTTGTACATTGAAATGTGGTAGGTACCACTTGCCTCTACTTCCATCCACCACCTTTTCCGCATACCCCTTCTCTATCATATCATTCACACTTTCCTCGTATAGATCTCTTAACTGTTTATTGTTTTCCAGTTTCTTTCTTAATCCTAGCGCTCTTTTCAGAGCAGCACATCGGCTGTCTGGCAGCCTTTGTGACATGTCTTTCAATGGTAAAGGTATTTCATAGTGTCCTTCGATCCTCTTACAACCCTCTTCCACTATCTGCACCCACCTCTCATCTTCAACAGACATTCCCAACTTGTCCTCACTCATTCCCTCAAATCCTCTCTCGAAGGCTCCATCTATCAAAGCCCTAACCTCGCCAACACTCATTCCTACTCTATTCACTACTGCTCTTCCAAATCCATTGCTTCCAAGCAGTCCCATTACACACGTTCCTATTCTAGTCCTAATTGCATAGGGCTCCCCAACACGTGGTGCGGTAATAATTTCCAGTGGTTCATGGACGCCTGGTGCATTCATACCTATCATTAAGTCGATGCTTCCCACAGTTCGCTTCCCCAAACCCTCCAAATGTTCCCAGCTGTCTATTTCCCCTTTTCCTAGTACGTCACAACTAGATACAGGTATCCTATTTACAACATAAATTGGAGGAAGAGAAAGCCATTCTACTTCATCCTTCCCTCTCACCATCAACCCAGAGACGAGAGCAGTTTGTTCCCATCTTTTATCGTGCATAGTCTCCGTACAGAGATTAAACTATGCCGATCCTCCTTTCGAACTCCTAACCTATCTAAGAACCCGGTAGTACAAAAGGATACCGCGCTACCAGGATCCAAAAATGCGGACGTTACTGCCTCTGCCCCATTCTTGTCCTTAAATACTACAGGTAACACATTCATACTCCCGATACTAGTACCATCCTCAGCGGAAACTCTACTGATTAATACCCTGTTTCTGCTATGTCCCTGCTTATCCAACGCTCTTGGTCCAGGTTTTATTGGTCCCTTGCTCTGAAATTCAGGGGCGTCAACTGACAGACTTACCTTCCTACCCCGTCCCTCCTTGTAGAATGCCTTGCTCCCACCGACATTACCATTGGGGGACGTTCCTCGATTTCTCTGATATACTCCCCTACCTTCTCTGTGCAAGAGTGTGTGATGATATCTATTACAACGATCACATACCTTGGGTGCAGAGCAAACAGCAGCACGGTGATCTGGTTGAAGGCAGATAAAACATAGGTTTTTATCTCTAACCACTTCCTGTCGCTCATCTTCCTCTAACTGCTTAAATATCCGACAATGGTCTAACCTATGAGCACCTGCACAGTGGAAACAACTCTGCCTATATCTTACTTCCCCATTGACATGAGGTTCCCTAAATTCTCTCCTATTCTCCTCAGCCATATCTTCCCCATACGACACTGCGTTAATAACCACCCTCTTTCTTGGTTGACTTGCCTTACCCAATTGTTCAACGGATGCTCTTTGCATAGCTTGCTTTCCATATAGCGGGTCTGAATCCGTTCTTGCTGCTTTCTCAACAAACTTGATAAGATCCTCGTACCCTAAGTATTCTCCCAACTCGTGCTTCTTCTCGGTTGATTGCACCCTCCACTTCTCCTGCAGACCAAAGTGAAGCTTTGATACCAAGGCTCTGATTGTCTTAGGGTGATCCAACTCACTCCTTCCATGGGGGATCATATCCAGGACATTCTTAGTAAGTCTTAATGACACAGCATAGGCCTTCAAACCCTCGACATCGTCTCTCGCTACCGGGTTCCGATTCAGAAGACCATCGACAAATTCTGAGCCGATTTTCTCAGGTGCTCCGTACTTCTCCTCGAACCATTTCCAGATTTCTTCATAGCCCTTTTTAGGGTCCATATACAGGGCTCCTTTTACTAATTCCCTAGGTTCTCCCGAGGTATGCTGGTAAACATAGTGGAGCTTCTCAGTGTAACTCAGCGTATCGGATCGGTTTATTTCGGCCATTGACCCTTTGAAGATGGTATACTGAGTAGCATCACCGTCGAAGCATTCTATTTTATGTTTCGGTAGCCCAATCCTAACGTTGCTTGCTGCCAGCTCTCGTAAGATATTCTCACTACATACTATGTTTGGTTCCACTGTACGCCCATTACCAACCCCCAACTTTAAATCACCACTATCAAAATGACTCTCCCTAGAACGTCCCTTTATTCCATTCCTATGGTACTGTCTATCAAAATTCTCCTTATCCCACTCCTCTATCCTAGACCTATCACTAACACCAATATAGCTTTTACTAATCCCCCTATCTACAATCTTACCTACAGCCCCAGTTTGATCTCTCACGATATCTTCCACATTCAATCGAGTACCCTTACCTTGAACAGTTCCCGCATCAATAACCTCAAATCGTGCCCATGCCTCCGCTTCAACTCTGAGGGCATCATCCCGTGCCTGACGTTCCAGAGATTTGATTTCCATTTCTAATTCCATCTCCTCTCTCATTTCTTCAGCTTCACGTTTTCTTTTCTCTTCCTCCAGTCTCCTCTTCTCGTTTTTCATTTCACTCTCCAGTCTCCTCTTTTCTTCTTCCAGTCTATTCTTCTCATCCTCAACTTCACTCTCCAGTTTCCTCTTCTTTTCTTCCAGTTCAGATTGAGCTTTCTGCCGTGCAAGCTGTTGTTGCATACGCAGCTGTTCGATATGGATGGCCTTTTCTTCAGCAGCCGCCTGCACCAGCCTCTGGACCTCCAGCTCTCGTATTCTTAGCATCGACGATGTGGTGCTAAGGCAAGATCCAGCACGAGAAATTCTTGATACTACCGATCCTGTTTTTCTTCTCCTACTCGATGCTAATGACCCACCAGATCTCCGTGTGCTACCTAACCCATCTAATACATTTTTCTGATCTGGATTTCCCACCCCAATACCTTCTCCTACTTGTGAGATACTGTCCCCTGGGGCCAATTCATTTTCTATGTCTACTTCTTCACTCTTACTTACACTCGCCAATGCGTCCTCGTACTTCATGTTTCTATCCATTAAAGCTGCTTCTAAGCGACAATAAAGTACACTCTTACCTCCAGATGATGGCTCACCCAGGGCTCTCAGCACTTCTGCTAGTTGTCGCGCGTTTAACTTCTCCATGCTTCTTATCACCTTATAGGTAAACTCAATGCGCTGCACTGGACTGGTTTCTGGAAGAGGGGTGTTAGGAAATACCCCACTATACGGGCAACCGTAAACTGTGTAAGACAAGAGTCCACTCACTCCCACTCACAAGCCACACAGAATCACACAACAGGTCTACAGCAAGACTGAGCACGAACCAATCAGATTAACAACACCACACACACGCTAATCAAGCGAATCAATTGATCTCCTGCCACTGTTTGTTAGCCTAAATATTTCAAATATACAACACGAAAAATGAAATGAAGAGCGACAAAATGAATGGTAGCCTAATTACTGTAAGTTTGATTTAAATAGCAAATATATAGAATGTAGAATATTAAATGCGAAATGAAATTCAGTCTAAATATTGCATGTTTGAATTAAATGCAGAAAAAGATAAATTAAATGAAGATTGTAATGAAATGAAATAAAGCCTAAACGCTGGATGTTTAACTGAAATTTAGCAATTTAAAATAGGTAGCCAAATGAAGTGCAACGACTATTAATTAAGAAATACTATTTTAGCTAAATATTGTTTTTACAACACTAAAATGCGATATGAATGGAGAATTTCATGAAGTGCAGAGTTATCCGAAATCCCAGATTTAGTCAAAATACACCACATTGATAGCTATGATAGCTAATGTCATCACTTTCCTACTAATACACGTGACGTAACAGTATTCACATTCTCCGTAGATCTGTACAGCGAGCATAAGTTTCAGGTTCCGAGTTTGGTTGCCTTGAGGAGCAAAATGAAATTCAAAAGGACGAAATCACTATGAACTTCAAAGTGACGTAAGCACTTTCCTCTTTCTATCTCTCACTATACTGTTCTCCTTCTCGGGTTAAGCGTAGACCCCTCGTCTTACCTCCCCCGGAAATGAAACAGATTAGACTTGACTCTTCTCGGCACTCGGGTCTGTCCAAGTGCCTTGATGTTCAAGATTTTATGAAACTTCGGTACTGTTTCTGGTGGGGGAGGGTAGTGAAACTCAGTGACCAGTTGGTCTATTTATTCACACATCATATACAGTGACTCCTAGACTCGTTCGGTACTGTAAAGTAAAAATCTAAAATAGTATATAAAATCTAAAATAGTACACAAAATCTAAAAAGTTCATCACACTGACATATTTATTAAAATTCACGCTAAAATAAAAAAGAATTCACGTAAATGTAAAATTAGCTAAATTAAGGCAGATGCCGAAACTACATCTTAAAAAAGTAATTTATTGGCGTTAAAATGGCACGTATCAGTTCTATAGAAAATGACCGCCAGGTGGCTAAAAACAAATAGCGTGACCTACTGTATTTACGATAGGTATAGTGACTCAAAAAATAAGTGATGGTTCATAGGCTCAATGTTGTGGTAATGCTACACTCTCACACTCCTAATTCATTCATAGTACAGTTTTAAATGTATTCACCCTACATTCGCATTACACCTTCTGCTTACCCGAAGTTTTCAATCCAGACTAGCCAGCCGGCAAGTTGACCAGTTTTATCTGTCCCACCAGAAAATTATACACAGGTTTTTAAAAGGCATGTACATTAACTGCTCGACTGTAGAATCACTATCTATCTATAAAATTACTCAACTCGACAATAACTCAAACGACAAACTAAATTCTATAGTCACACCTTTCCTGAAACAAATAACAAAGAAGATCAGTCTAAACAACCTATATCTGAGAGTGTCACACATTCTTCGCTTCAAGCACTAATTTAACACTGACAACCAGTTACAAACAAACACCAAGCATAGAAGCGAAGAACAAGTGGACTACGTTAAACAACAACGCCATCTCGTGGCGAGTCATGCGCCCAACAAATTGCATTCGCAATTTACATTATGTAAAGAAAATTTTCACTGTGCGTTCATTTTTCATTTACAAGTTAAAAAAATTCAACCATGGAATGATCAATGAAATTGAGAGGCACATTTCGGCTTAAAATATTTAAGCATAATTTATTAACTAATTGATTTGAGTTACAGAAATTTTTAGACTTTTATTGTCTAAGACGTAACTACTTATCGTATGATTTAATGATTGAGAGAGAGACACAATTCACAACATATACATTTACGGATAGGAAAGAGAAACTAAGAAATGGATAGAACACCCTTCAGTTACATAATGAAAGCTACCTTAACTATTTAATCGTAGAAATAATTAATCTGTAACCAGATCAATGGATCGTACAAAAAATGCAACGTGACACTACTGTATGGACCACAAAAACGAACACACGAATTAAACTGATTATTACTTTCGTATAAATAAATATATTTTAATTCTTTTTATTGCATTAAGTTCAAAAAAAAGTCTCTTATCACTCTAGATTCTAGAGTTTAGTAAATGACGTGAAATTGGTAATATTGTAATTCTCTCAGCGTTATGTTATAATAATATTGTTATTATAAAATAGAAAACAATAGTTTTAAGATTTTATACAACTTTTTCCTGGAAATCAGTTCTGTATTACTAACCTTTATTGTACTGTTTCTCAATATAACTCTGAGAAAAGAAAAATATTACCAATTTGAAGTCATTTGTCAAAGTGATTAAAAACATTTTCTGAATACGATACAAAAAGAATTAAAATAACGATTTTTTCCAAAGTTATAAGCAGTTTAATTCGAGATTCCTTTTTTGTGGCCATACAGTATATAAGACTAAACATTATTAAGATAGTAAGTACATTTTAGGTTTTTTGTGACAAACTAGTAGAGTAGAGAACCTTTAAATGGTTTAAAGTCTAAAGAGAACAATTAAGAACATTAAGCTAAGAATAATTTAATTTCGTATCAGCACACTCACACCACCGACAGAAGAATTCACTTGGATCGTATAACTTGTCAAAATGGTATGTACTCATTGTAAATAATCCTTATATATTAAATTCTGATGAAAATTGAATTCAGTACCTAGGTTTTTTGTGATTTTCGAAAAAAATCGGTATGATTTTATATATGTACAGTGGCAATTTTCCCACAGTGGCAATTTTCCTCAGTGGCAATTTTCCGGGTGGCAATCTTCCCACAGTGGCAATTTTCCTCAGTGGCAATTTTCCGGGTGGCAATCTTCCCACAGTGGCAATTTTCCTCAGTGGCAATTTTCCGGGTGGCAATATTTCCACAGTGGCAGTTTTCCCACAGAGGCAATTTTCCCAGCGGCAGTTTTCCCACAGTGGCAATTTTCACAGTGGCAATCTTCCCAGTGGCAATTTTCCCAGTGGCAGTTTTCCCGGTGGCATTCTTCCCAGTGGCAATTTTCCTCGTGGTAATTTTCCTAGCACCATATTAATCATCCTGTTCAATGTATATATAAAAAAAATGCTTGTAATTCGTAAGTTACGCCTAGAATAAAAAATCTATGACATGGTATACTAGATATGAGTTTCAAAAACTATATGAAAATTCTGTATAATAATTTAAAAAAATACAATATCACTAAAATTAAACCTCATGAAGATTTAAAAAAAATTCAAAATAGCATCATTAAAATAAAATATATCCATTATATAGCTGTACAATAGAAAATACTTCAAATTTAATATAGATATCAATATATAATTTGTTTTAATCTCATCACATATTTAATTTCAGTCTAGTTTTGATAAATGAAAATATTTATTGACTAAAAAAATGACACATTAATTACATGAACCTTAAATTGAATACAGGATATTGAGGCCCATACGATGTTTCACATGAAACTTTCCAGAAATATTAGTTGTACCAAAATATTTTCTTTATTAGAGGCTTAATTCGAATTATTGTACTGCTTAGAGTTTGTGGAGATGATTATTACCAGTTGTATTTATTATCAATACAGTATTTATGCATTTAGCTACAATGAACACAAATATTGAAATGCATGTGACAATGTTTGATTTTTAGTTTTCATTCTAACAATTCAAAACAGCGCACCATGGATACCATCATGAGCGAGGCAAATTATTTGCATTTTCTTTTTCGCATAACATTACAATTGGAATATTAGAAGAGTGCTTAATTAGAATCACAGTAAAAGCATTCTACTCCATTTCATCAGAAGGAAGTAATGTTCAGAAAGGTTTCACAGAATTAAATTCGTAAATGTGATGTGAATATTATCATTACTATCGAAATTTAGGGAAATGATAAACACAATTTAGAAATATTCACCTGAACATTGAAAATGATATTTTATAAAAAGAGTTGAGTGTATAATTTTATCTTTCGTGTTAAAAAAAATATATTATTATTTAATATTCAAAACAAAATAGAAAATAGGGACTCAAATTACCAATTTTAAATAGGGAAAGTCTGACAGACAAGTGATTCAATTAGGGATAAGTATTTATTAATGGAAACTTATAATCACAAAAACTTCTATAATTTCCTCTAGCAAGAAGAGTTTTCAATTAAACATACATTCATCAAATAACATCTAAAATATGATCTCGATGACAGACATATTCGAAATATATTGAATGGAAATATCTTTACAATGGCTTGTGAGAAATTCTAAGGAATGACAAAAATCTTGTTATCTCCCAGAACATTCGTGGAGAAAGCTGCTAGCATACATCAGCTCTAAGGCTTCCTTATTTGAATTTAATCTAAACTTTTATGGTATCAAATGGTAGGGATAACAGGTTATGATTGTAAATAGGGAGAGGGAGGAAGATTATTATGGTAGTTGATATGAGTGAAAAGAGAATGATGAGCTATTTATGGAATTGATATTATACAATTCATTGTAATTTTTCATATTAAAAAGTATTACAGACTTGTGCCAATTAAAAATATTATTATCATCATAAGTTGAAGAAAGTTATGAAAATAAATTTTACGAAATGAAAAGCAGGCTAATTTAAATTTTCGGGTACAGAGTTGAATAGACCTTGATAAAAAACTTAATCAAATATATTTATGATTCTATTTTTGTATCAGGTACATTAATAAAAGTATAAGATTTTCTTTATATGATTTATATAAAAACAATTAATGTAAATTTAATCACAGTGACTCTTTTCTCTGATAGTATATCATCACAGTGACTCTTTTCTCTGATAGTACATCATCACAGTGACTCTTTTCTCTGATAGTACATCATCACAATGACTCTTTTCTCTGATAGTACATCATCACAGTGACTCTTTTCTCTGATAGTACATCATTACAGTGACTATTTTCTCTGATAGTACATCATCACAGTGACTATTTTCTCTGATAGTACATCATCACAGTGACTCTTTTCTCTGATAGTATATCATCACAGTGACTTTTTTCTCAGAAAGTACATCATCACGGTGACTCTTTTCTCTGATAGTACATCATCACAGTGACTCTTTTCTCTGATAGTGCATCATCTGAGTGACTCTTTTCTCCGATAGTACATCATCACAGTGACTCTTTTCTCTGATAATACATCATCACAGTGACTCTTTTCTCTGATTGTACATCATCACAGTGACTCTTTTCTCTGATAGTATATCATCACAGTGACTTTTTTCTCTGAGAGTACATCATCACAGTGACTCTTTTCTCTGATAGTACATCATCACAGTGACTCTTTTCTCTGATAGTATATCATCACAGTGACTTTTTTCTCTGAAAGTACATCATCACAGTGACTCTTTTCTCTGATAGTACATCATCACAGTGACTCTTTTCTCTGATAGTACATCATCACAGTGACTCTTTTCTCTGATAGTACATCATCACAGTGACTCTTTCCTCTGATAGTACATCATCACAGTGACTCTTTTCTCTGATAGTACATCATCACAGTGACTCTTTCCTCTGATAGTACATCATTACAGTGACTCTTTTCTCTGAACGTACATCATCAGAGTGACTCTTTCCTCTGATAGTACATCATCACAGTGACTCTTTTTCTCCGACAGTACATCATCACAGTGACTCTTCTTCTCCGACAGTACATCATTACAGTGACTCTTTTCTCTGACAGTACATCATCACAGTGACTCTTTCCTCTGATAGTACATCATCACAGTGACTCTTTTTCTCCGACAGTACATCATTACAGTGACTCTTTTCTCTGACAGTACATCATCACAGTGACTCTTTCCTCTGATAGTACATCATCACAGTGACTCTTTTTCTCCGACAGTACATCACCACAGTGACTTTATTTTATGATAACAAGTTACCAGAATGTAGATAATTTAGCGCGAAAGGAAAGAGGCTGATTACTTACCAGATAATACTTGTAATAACAATAATATGATTATGTGTCTGGCAGTAAATGGGGAAATGTCTTCACACCTGTGACTCTATCAGAGACTCGGGAAATTATAAACAGGCACAAAAGAAGGAGATTCATTGAGCTGAGTACTGTAGAACTCCTTTATAGTGAAATCTTGTTAATGTATAGTTTAGAGTAAGTATAAGTAGCATTTATAACGAATAAATTTTCTTGTCTCCTCCATAAAATGGTTATCAGTTTTTTAAGACTAGTGGCCAATTTATGGCAGAGGAAATAAAATTTGTTCACTATAGAGGCTATACCTCTCTAACTAGGAGACGACATTCACTATACAGGATTTCATTATAGAGGATTTCTACTGAAATGTCAGAGTACAGTAATTATCTAAATAGAAGATTATACTGAATATTCTTGATAATAATCTTCGTAGCACACCGAAATAATAATATTTATATGTTCCCTTACAATAATCATTATAAAGAAACATCTCAGGGATGATGCAGACATTTAATTAGGCCCTCAGTACTCGGATAGTGGGTATAATAATATGGCATAGTAGAACAAGCTGATTTTTTCGAAATATCAGATCAGTTCATGAACCTAATTATATACCCACTTTTCGACTACTACGAGTGTCCAAGTAATGCGGTGTATATGTAGATAGTAAATGATTATTAAAAAAATATTATATCAACCCGTATGTAGGGCAAGTTCCAAGTTATCGAACGGTTATACATTTTAGATCACATAAAAAAATATTTTGATAAAAATCTGTTATACTATAGATAATATTTTTTTATATGGTCGATAATGTTTAACTGTCCGATAACTCAGAATTTACCGTAGATTTCATTTCATATTCTCTGTTTATGTTACCAATAAATCAATATTAACAGTTGAACTAAAGATGAATGAATCTTTCTCTTTATTTTTACATCAAAAATTGTTAGAAGGTTGCTGAAATTTAAAATACATACATTATACCAAATTAGAACACGAATTACAATAGTAAACATTAATTAAAAAAGATGATGCAGTTCTGCAACCTAATATTAATCAAGTAAATCAACATATTTATTCATGCAGTATTTCACTATAAAACATTCAAAATAGGACCCGGGGTAGGTAGGTACTTCAAACTATCGGCTGATGTTGCTAAAAAGAAGAATAGCCTGATAAACAATTTTAAAAGTCTGTTTCTGTTCTCAAATCAGCTTCATTAAAATAAAAGATCTGGTTTGGTATGAGTGGATAGGGATATGCTCTCTGAAATAGAAGTTTAAAATGTCATTGTTAAGATATAGAGCATCGTGAAAAAAAGAAGTAAAATTTACCATATGCAACGTCTAATTACAATAAATTCGAACTCCTATATAAATTTATTATTTGAGCAGTAAAATATACGTCTAAATTTTGCTTTTACATTCAGTATTATTCTTAAAATGACGTTTAAAATAGTTTTCAATTGGTGAGAGACAGATTTTAAAATGATTTCCATTCACTCTTATAGAGTGTATATAAAAAGAGTATATTTAATAATTCTTCATGTATTGCGATAGAAATATTATAATGCGAAATTTAACCTATTTCCATTCAATTTTCTTATTATATTAATGACTATAAGAAATGAGAAACGCTTATTCTCAAAATGTATACCATAATACACCTTAAGTGAAGATTCACGCAAATCATCATTATTTAATCTGATATTCTCAGATAGAAAAAACACGTCAAAGTATTTTAAATAAATCACATACAAACATCAGAATGTGTCTCAGGAAAGGGTAAATCTGAAAACAGTTTAATTTTCTTATGAAGTATATACTAATCAATGCTGTCAACTCTACAGAATTATGAAGTGCACCACTGCTTGCAAATTAATGTTGCATAATAATCATGATAACACATCTCAATATGACATAATCAATATCACTCAATAAGTCAAATGACACGATGAATAATCAAAACATATTAGTGCAAAACGATATAATCATTTTCACTGTGATATAATTATAACCTATTACGGTTTTACTCATGTGTTTTACTCTTGTGTTTAATTATTATGTTTTACTATTATGTTTTACTATTATATTTTACTATTATGTTTTACTCTTGTATTTAATTATTATGTTTAATTATTATGTTTAATTATTATGTTTTACTATTATGTTTTACTATTATGTTTTACTATTATGTTTTACTATTATGTTTTACTATTATGTTTTACTATTATGTTTTACTATTATGTTTTACTATTATGTTTTACTATTATGTTTTACTATTATGTTTTACTATTATGTTTTACTATTATGTTTTACTATTATGTTTTACTATTATGTTTTACTATTATATTTTACTATTATGTTTTACTATTATGTTTTACCATTATGTTTTACTATTATGTTTTACTATTATGTTTTACTATTATGTTTTACTATTATGTTTTACTATTATGTTTTACTATTATGTTTTCCTTTTAGGTTTTACTATTATGTTTTACTATTATGGTTTACTATTATGTTTTAATATTTTGTTTTATTATTTTGTTTTACTATTATGTTTTACTATTATGTTTTACTATTATGTTTTACTATTATGTTTTACTATTATGTTTTACTATTATGTTTTACTATTATGTTTTACTGTTATGTTTTACTATTATGTTTTACTATTATGTTTTACTATTATGTTTTACTATTATGTTTTACTATTATGTTTTACTATTATGTTTTACTATTATGTTTTACTATTATGTTTTACTATTATGTTTTACTATTATGTTTTACTATTATGTTTTACTATTATGTTTTACTATTGTGTTTTACTATTATGTTTTACTATTATGTTTTACTATTATGTTTTACTATTATGTTTTACTATTATGTTTTACTATTATGTTTTACTATTATGTTTTACTATTATGTTTTACTATTATGTTTTACTATTATGTTTTACTATTATCATTTACTATTATGTTTTACTATTATGTTGTACTCTTGTGTTTTACTCCTGTGTTTAATTATTATGTTTTACTATTATGTTTTACTATTATGTTTTACTCTTGTATTTAATTATTATGTTTAATTATTATGTTTTACTATTATGTTTTACTATTATGTTTTACTATTATGTTTTACTATTATGTTTTACTATTATGTTTTACTATTATGTTTTACTATTATATTTTACTATTATGTTTTACTATTATGTTTTACTATTATGTTTTACTATTATGTTTTACTATTATGTTTTACTATTATGTTTTACTATTATGTTTTACTATTATGTTTTACTATTATGTTTTACTATTATGTTTTACTATTATGTTTTACTATTATGTTTTACTATTATGTTTTCCTTTTAGGTTTTACTATTATGTTTTACTATTATGGTTTACTATTATGTTTTAATATTTTGTTTTACTATTTTGTTTTACTATTATGTTTTACTATTATGTTTTACTATTATGTTTTACTATTATGTTTTACTATTATGTTTTACTATTATGTTTTACTATTATGTTTTACTATTATGTTTTACTATTATGTTTTACTATTATGTTTTACTATTATGTTTTACTATTATGTTTTACTATTATATTTTACTATTATGTTTTACTATTATGTTTTACTATTATGGTTTACTATTATGTTTTAATATTTTGTTTTACTATTTTGTTTTACTATTATGTTTTACTATTATGTTTTACTATTATGTTTTACTATTATGTTTTACTATTATGTTTTACTATTATGTTTTACTATTATGTTTTACTATTATGTTTTACTATTATGTTTTACTATTATGTTTTACTATTATGTTTTACTATTATGTTTTACTATTTTGTTTTACTATTATGTTTTACTATTATGTTTTACTATTATGTTTTACTATTATGTTTTACTATTATGTTTTACTATTATGTTTTACTATTATGTTTTACTATTATGTTTTACTATTATGTTTTACTATTATATTTTACTATTATGTTTTACTATTATGTTTTACTATTATGTTTTACTATTATTTTTTACTATTATGTTTTACTATTATGTTTTACTATTATGTTTTACTATTATGTTTTACTATTATGTTTTACTATTATGTTTTACTATTATGTTTTACTATTATGTTTTACTATTATGTTTTACTATTATGTTTTACTATTATAATTATTATTATGTTTTACTATTATGTTTTACTATTATGTTTTACTATTATGTTTTACTATTATGTTTTCCTTTTATTTTTTACTATTATATTTTACTATTATGTTTTACTATTATGTTTTACTATTATGTTTTACTATTATGTTTTACTATTATGTTTTACTATTATGTTTTACTATTATATTTTACTATTATGTTTTACTATTATGTTTTACTATTATGTTTTACTATTATGTTTTACTATTATGTTTTACTATTATGTTTTACTATTATGTTTTACTATTATGTTTTACTATTATGTTTTACTATTATGTTTTACTATTATGTTTTACTATTATGTTTTACTATTATGTTTTCCTTTTAGGTTTTACTATTATGTTTTACTATTATGGTTTACTATTATGTTTTAATATTTTGTTTTACTATTTTGTTTTACTATTATGTTTTACTATTATGTTTTACTATTATGTTTTACTATTATGTTTTACTATTATGTTTTACTATTATGTTTTACTATTATGTTTTACTATTATGTTTTACTATTATGTTTTACTATTATGTTTTACTATTATATTTTACTATTATGTTTTACTATTATGTTTTACTATTATGGTTTACTATTATGTTTTAATATTTTGTTTTACTATTTTGTTTTACTATTATGTTTTACTATTATGTTTTACTATTATGTTTTACTATTATGTTTTACTATTATGTTTTACTATTATGTTTTACTATTATGTTTTACTATTATGTTTTACTATTATGTTTTACTATTATGTTTTACTATTATGTTTTACTATTATGTTTTACTATTATGTTTTACTATTATGTTTTACTATTATGTTTTACTATTATGTTTTACTATTATGTTTTACTATTATGTTTTACTATTATGTTTTACTATTATGTTTTACTATTATGTTTTACTATTATGTTTTACTATTATGTTTTACTATTATGTTTTACTATTATGTTTATTATTATGTTTTACTATTATGTTTTACTATTATGTTTTACTATTATGTTTTACTATTATGTTTTCCTTTTATTTTTTACTATTATGTTTTACTATTATGTTCTACTATTATGTTTTACTATTATGTTTTACTATTATGTTTTACTATTATGTTTTACTATTATGTTTTACTATTATGTTTTACTATTATGTTTTACTATTATGTTTTCCTTTTAGGTTTTACTATTATGTTTTACTATTATGGTTTACTATTATGTTTTAATATTTTGTTTTACTATTTTGTTTTACTATTATGTTTTACTATTATGTTTTACTATTATGTTTTACTATTATGTTTTACTATTATGTTTTACTATTATGTTCTACTATTATGTTTTACTATTATGTTTTACTATTATGTTTTACTATTATGTTTTACTATTATGTTTTACTATTATGTTTTACTATTATATTTTACTATTATGTTTTACTATTATGGTTTACTATTATGTTTTAATATTTTGTTTTACTATTTTGTTTTACTATTATGTTTTACTATTCTGTTTTACTATTATGTTTTACTATTATGTTTTACTATTATGTTTTACTATTATGTTTTACTATTATGTTTTACTATTATGTTTTACTATTATGTTTTACTATTATGTTTTACTATTATGTTTTACTATTTTGTTTTACTATTATGTTTTACTATTATGTTTTACTATTTTGTTTTACTATTATGTTTTACTATTATGTTTTACTATTATGTTTTACTATTATGTTTTACTATTATGTTTTACTATTATGTTTTACTATTATGTTTTACTATTATGTTTTACTATTATGTTTTACTATTATGTTTTACTATTATGTTTTACTATTATGTTTTACTATTATGTTTATTATTATGTTTTACTATTATGTTTTACTATTATGTTTTACTATTATGTTTTACTATTATGTTTTACTATTATGTTTTCCTTTTATTTTTTACTATTATATTTTACTATCATGTTTTAGTATTATGTTTTACTATTATATTTTACTATTATGTTTTACTATTATATTCTACTATTATTTTTAACTATTACGTGTTCCTATAGCGTTTTACTATTATGATTGCTAGTATTTCTTATCAATTTCCATCATATTTAATTTTCTTCTACATACTATTTCAGATAGTTGATTCATTTATTTATAAAATTTGTATTGAATCAACATTCAATTTCTATTGAAACCCCGTTATTTTAACGGGAAATTACACTAGTACAGTATATAGCTACCAATCTCCTTGCAACAATAATATCGTCACGACTGCATTCATCAACTGCGTTACGTAACTTTAACGTTTGATCTAGCTTTGCAATTCTATAATTGAAATAGTAACAAGCGAGGTATAAAAGAGGGGAAAACAAATGAGAAATTGATGTAAAGAGGAGAAACTCATTTTACTCCCTCTTTAAGAGGATTTAAAGGTCTTCTTAGTCCTCTTATTACTTAATAAAGGGACGATTTCGTCGTCAGAAATAGGAGGAACCGAATTGATGTTATTATTTCATAATTCAATCTAAAAAATTCAGTATTCTAATGCCAATTGGATGTTCTTATAGAATAAATAGCATTACAACTTTTGTATTTTGAAATTCATTCAAAACAATGGACTATAGTCATTCATTAGATAAAATTCATCCGTCTTTTAAATTCCGATTAGTTCCGAGGAAATGTTATGATGAATCTTACGATAATATGTATCATAAAATAGTAGCATACGATAATGAATAATAACTACATGTTGCCCTATATAATTATACCTTACCTATCGTAAAAAAATACCATACGACAATGAGTTATAACGGCATACTGTCCCAAACGCAATCGGTTTCAGACTAATAGCCTAAAAAATATCGCAACAAAGGCAGTAGACAGTTTCAAATACAGAAGCTCATAATTAGCTGGCGCGTTTCAGCTGAAATTAGAAAGCGTTGGAGCGTTACTGTGTCAACGAATCTAATTAAAAATGTGACTTATTCACATGTGATTAAAAAGGGGACTTATTCACTTGTGATTAAAATAGTAACTTATGCACAAGTGATTGGAAAGGGGAATTTATTCACATGTAATTAAAATGGTAGCCACTTATTCACAAGTGATTAATAAAAAAGTTAATTATTCATGTGATTACAAATGTTACTTATAGCTATTAATATAATAATTTAATGTTTATAATAAATTGTTTTATGAATAAGTAGAAAAAATATAATTACCTAACACATATTAGATCTAGGAAAACATGAATCCAAAGCAAAATATATAGTGGGTTGCCGAAAATTATGTGGATTCTTCACTTCATTGTCCATTGTCCCAACATAAATTTCAGCTGAGCATCAGAAAGAGAACAGATACCTATTTTTGTCATTGAAATTTTTAGAATTGAGTACCCATGTAAATATAAATATTCCGGCGAAAATAGTAAAACTAACTATTTCTCGAATTGAAAAAATTGAACACAAGAATCAAATCTGAATGCTCAATATATTTTATTTATTATTTCTTGATATTGTTTGATTATTAATATTTGATGAATCTACTCGATTAAAAGTAAGATTTTTAAATAATAATGTTTTTAAACAGATTTGAAAATTAAAGTATGTATGTATATTAAATATTATTATTTTAAACCTCCAACTGAATTTATAATTGATATCGGAGGAATAACGAAAAAAGTCCATTGTTTACGAAACATGACTGAATTATCGGATGAAAATAGGAAGAAGCTGAGACAGTGGGATTGGCAGAGCGTATTGGTACAGAGTCTAAATCTTAAACTTTGCCACTTTAAGTTCGACAGAAAGTTTCCAGACCAAATTTATGTAAACATTTAGAGTTTATTTTATTTCTTGCGATAAACAACTTTTCCGGCAATTTTTCCAGCATCATTGGACAGAGTTTGTGACGTGAAATAACGAAATTTATTACTAACTGGTACATTATCTGTTATTGAATCTAAATTATATTTCAAATGCAAGTATGTATTATGGATAAACATATTCTTATTATTATTGAACAAAAAAAAATCAACATTTCATTTTCAAATAATTAGTGTCAATATTATTGTAGCCCGTAGTCATGATACTGCTACAAATGATTTTTTTCTTATCAATATGTATTTTTTAATAAAAGTGTAACACACGGACAGACAGACGGACGCGGCTGTTATTATAGCATAGATTTATGAATAAAGCTTTCCTTAGCCATATATGAAAAGTAGTTACCAGAGTGCGGTCTTAAAGCAACCACTACTCAGCTTTTAATCAGCTATTAAAGTCATCATTAAGTAGTTCTAGAGCTGGTCGTTCCAGAACTTGTCGTTCCAAAGCAATTCGTTCTATCTCCAAATGAATTTAGTTACTGCAAGATAGAGAAGTTACTCGCCATACATTTCAATCTGTATAGAGATTGCAGTTTGAATTCAGAAGAGTATGATGGTGTAGCAGATTTATTATAGGTATATCTATTCGTGAAATGAAGTGACTGCTTAGGTATATTTTTAATTGTACAAGGTGATTTGACCCCCGTAATTTAACCCTCTGTTAAATTGAACCCCAGTAATTTGATCCCTGGTAATTTGACCTCTAGTAATTTGACCTATATTTTTTTGACCTTTAGTAATTTGTCCTCTCGTAATTTGACCCCCGTTAATTTGACTTCTAATGATTTGAGCCCCGTAAATTTGTTCTCCCGGTAATTTGACCCCTGGTAATTTGCCACGCTGGAAATTTGGCCGCCGGTAATTTGACACCCGTTTTGTAAATTTACTTACATTTTAATAAAATCTAATAGTATATTTAAATCTAAGAGTATATTTAAATCTAATAGTATATTTAAATCTAATAGTAAATTTAAATCAAATAGTATATTTAAATCTAATAGTATATTTAAATCTAATAGTATATTTAAATCTAATAGTATATTTAAATCTAATAGTATATTTAAATCTAATAGTATATTTAAATCTAATAGTATATTTAAATCTAATAGTTTATTTAAATCTAATAGTATATTTAAATCTAATAGTTTATTTAAATCTAATAGTATATTTAAATCTAATAGTATATTTAAATCTAATAGTATATTTAAATCTAATAGTTTATTTAAATCTAATAGTATATTTAAATCTAATAGTATATTAAAACATACTATTTTATACATTTTACACAATTACTCTTAATAACATTTGGTCTTTCTGTTGTAGAAGCGGCTGCAGTAATTCTCGAATTATTGATTTAAAGTGTCCAGAAGAATGTATTTTGAAAGCGAAAAACTAATGAATTTATCCTACAATCTTGTAGTATGGTTAAATATTTTGGCATAATAATTAATTGAGTGAATCGTCCAAAATTCATTAAGGCCCCCGTCACACTTGCGTTTCTCAACGCCGCCTTTAAAAAAATGCTCATGGCAAAAAGTTTAGCTACAATTATTGATTTTAACGGAGTCCTTCACACTTGCGTTAGAAAAAATGTTGGTGAAAAAAACGCTAGTGTGAAGGGCTCCGTTAAAATCAATTGTAGCTAAACTTCTTGCCACGAGCATTCTTTTAAAGGCGGCGTTGACAAACGCAAGTGTGAAGGGGGCCCAAACAGAGGTCAAGTAACAAGGGAATCAAATTACCGGGAGTCAAATTACTGGTTACAATTTTTAATACGGTACATATTTTAAAATCATGGATTTGTCGAGTAAGTATAACACAAGTTAAAGTGAAATCCATAAATGAACTTTCTTATAGTGGGTTCATAGAAGATCAAGAAGAGACGCCAATCAATCTTCGATAGTACCATCATAACTTTCTTTCTGTGTAGTGATGGATGAGTAAATAAATTTCCTCCTTCTCTGTCACAGCAGAAAGTATTTAGAACGTTAAGAAGCTTATACACCCTCTCAGTAGAGCCATAAAATATAGATTTACTGGTGATCACTCAGAGGGATTCATCTATCAACTGATATACTATAAATCCACTACTTATTACATTAATACGATGTTTCTTATCAAATTTATTAATGAATAACGATCTTCAACTGTCTAAAATCATAATATTTTTAAGTACTAAATCCAATATTAGATCCTAGTGCACTTCCCGTTAAAAATAACAGGTTTTTGATAGTATAAATGTTGTTGTATATTGAAACCGTTATATGTGCATTTTCCTATTAAGATATATACATATGAATTAAACGATCAATTCAATATATATTCATGTATATACAGGTTAAATATTTCTTGTTAATTATCTATCCTAACAATACCGTCGAGTTTTTATTTATTTATATTATAGTAAATAAATTATTATTCACTTACCTCACTGTATTATGAGCATTCTGTATTTTTGATACAGTTTACCATTTACTGATATAATTTCCTATCGTTCTTAAAAACGGAGACAAAATAAATAAATATAAAAATAATAATAAACATACGACGGGCATTATTATAATAGATAGAAATCTATTTCACTCAACTCGAGACACCTTCCCAACAAAAATCATTCCAACCAATATCATCAGAAGGAAAATCAGTGTTGCCGTATTGCATATAAACCCTTCTGACTTAACGTAAGATCTTAGAGGGATTTCCCGCTGATAATTATATTCGAAGTAATCACATTATTCCCATATATAATCTTCATCGATTGATGGTTGCCTTAGAAACCATTTAGGTTTGTTGTTGGTTCAAATTGATACGTTGTTAGGAAATTTGTCTACTTTGTGTTATGTTTTGCATGAATAAAATAGTGATTTTGTAAGTGTTTTATGCTAACCATTGCATGTGTCAGTATATTTAATAAATAAATAAATAAAAATAAATAAAGTCATTATTGAGAAACATTCAATTGTGCAAATTGGTTATTATTGTGATCATTTAATATTTCATGCAATAGGGTAACTACTCATTTACCGTTAGCTGACAGTTACCGCACAAGAGGCGTTAGCAAAAAAATTCATTAGCCAATCTGAATATTGAATATTTTCCTTAACTTATCATGACGTAACAAACACTATACGGTAACTGTAAGCAGCCGGTAATTGAGTAGTTACCCTATATACTAAATTGTAACATTTTTATGTCTTCATCTTATATAAACATGAACTTAAATAACACATATAAAAAATTATCTAAACAATCAAAGTACCATATAATATAATTATTAATAAAGATGTAATGTATCAATAATAGTACAGGAGAAATATACTAATTCAAACTTGTCACATTTAGTGAAAAATAACACCTCTTTTCAATGCACCATAATTGAATTTCGTGAAGTAAACTTGTTATGAAAATGATTAGCATATTAATAGAATAACAACAAGCAACCTTCATAATAATTATAGGTTACGATATTCTATATGATAATAATATGTATATCGCTGTTACATGATTTAATTATGAAATATTATTGCTGAGATTGTAATTCCAATTTATTGTATATTTTTTCAATAGATCTAATTCATGAACATAAATGATGATATTTTTGATGAATATAATGATATAATAAGATAAATTTGAAGTAAATAAAATTATAGTTATAATAATAAATTTTGCTTTTCCCTCTGTAACTTTATATTATTTTATAGGCAAGTAATGGAAATCGCTTTAAAATATTTCATTTATTCATTCAACTGCAGTTCAGAGTGAAGAATTGTGAACATAAATTTAAAAGGCGACGCAAATGGAAAATAAAGCATTTTTTAGTCATTAAAAATATTTTGATCTTGTTTCAATAAAAGGAAATTTATTATAAATAATACCATGAACTAACAGGATTTTTTTCTTCAATAAATTGTCCCATTTTTCAAAAAATGAAGAGGAATATGGTGCGAGGTTTAAAAAAATGCATGTTTAATGAAAAAAATTAATAGAAATAATCACTGTAAAATTAAAAAAAAAATTGTTCAAAATTAAACTAATTAATTATAGTCACTGTTTAAAATCGGAGCTCTTGTATTTTTCAATAAAATAATAATAATAGGATAATTACAACCTATTTACTTATATTCAGTACCATTATATTCTAATTGATGAAACGTAGCTCCAAGTTTCAGAATACCTCCTCCCACATCTTCTTCAGGCTAATGGAATAAATGTGTTGTTTAAAGAATGATTATCTGGGCACGATCAGAGACACTCTCTCTCTCTCTCTCTCTCTCTCTCAGAGAATTTCTACACAACAACAATGAATAATAAAGAACGAAAGAGAAGATCTAGCAGGCAGCAGTGAGTGAATTTCATACTCTGCCAAACATCAAACATTCTCTGCCTTCTGAAGAATTCCATGCACCCTAATTTGTAAAGAGGAAAATCTTTCATAAACGGAAAGGTGTCAATAAAATGGTTACTCTTTTTAAATCTACATACTTCTGATTTTCTTGCTTGGATGATTTTTAAATTTTACTAGTTTTAAAGAGCTTATATGTACCAAATTAAGTTGGGATATATTTGTATATGAAGAATGTAATATATATAAAACAGGTGAAGAATATATTTCTGAAAAGAAAAATTTAATTCTGATAAAAAAAAATTCTTCAGCTTGTATATTATTCAGCATTTTGAAAAACATGATATTGAAGATAATTAATATATATATGTATATATTATGTTTCTTTACCATATAGCTACCCTATATGACTGAATAACGAAATGCGTGATGTAGCATTAAGCAAATTACACACGTACATCGGTATGGCTTAGGAGAAAATCCCTTTTCTCGACATCTAGTTTGCATAAATTGGCTAAGGCTAAACGAGATCTGCTTCGATTTCGGTTAATGGGTGAAATTTAGTAGAAATCTTAGTCAACTCAGCAATGTTGCTTTATAACATTGTATTTGAAAACATCATAATTTCAAAGTAAAAAGAAAAAAAATCGTTATCGTAAAATCTCACAACGAAAAGTTGAAAATTTATCTCACAACGAGAAGTTGAAAACTTATCTCACAACGAAAAGTTGAAAATTTATCTCACAACGAAAAGTTGAAAAGTTATCTCACAACGAAGAGTTGAAAAGTTATCTCACAACGAAGAGTTGAAAAGTTATCTCACAACGAAAAGTTGAAAAGTTATCTCACAACGAAAAGTTGAAAAGTTATCTCACAACGAAAAGTTGAAAAGTTATCTCACAATGAAAAGTTGAAAAGTTATATCACAACGAAAAGTTGAAAAGTTATCTCACAACGAAAAGTTGAAATGTTATCTCACAACGAAATGTTGAAAAGTTATATCACAACGAAAAGTTGAAAAGTTATCTCACAACGAAAAGTTGAAATGTTATCTCACAACGAAATGTTGAAAAGTTATCTCACAACGAAAAGTTGAAATGTTATCTCACAACGAAAAGTTGAAAAGTTATCTCACAATGAAAAGTTGAAAAGTTATATCACAACGAAAAGTTGAAAAGTTATCTCACAACGAAAAGTTGAAATGTTATCTCACAACGAAATGTTGAAAAGTTATATCACAACGAAAAGTTGAAAAGTTATATCACAACGAAAAGTTGAAAAGTTATATCACAACAAAAAGTTGAAAAGTTATCTCACAACGAAAAGTTGAAATGTTATCTCACAACGAAATGTTGAAAAGTTATCTCACAACGAAAAGTTGAAAAGTTATCTCACAAGGAAAAGTTGAAAAGTTATCTCACAACGAAATGTTGAAAAGTTATATCACAACGAAAAGTTGAAAAGTTATCTCACAACGAAATGTTGAAAAGTTATCTCACAACGAAAAGTTGAAAAGTTATCTCACAAGGAAAAGTTGAAAAGTTATCTCACAACGAAGTGTTGAAAAGTTATCTTACAACGAAAAGTTGAAGTTATCTCACAACGAAAAGTTGAAAAGTTATATCACAACGAAGAGTTGAAAAGTTATCTCACAACGAAGAGTTGAAAAGCTATCTCACAACGAAAAGTTGAAAAGTTATCTCACAACGAAAAGTTGAAAAGTTATCTCACAACGAAAAGTTGAAAAGTTATCTCACAACGAAAAGTTGAAAAGTTATATCACAACGAAAAGTTGAAAAGTTATCTCACAACGAAAAGTTGAAATGTTATCTCACAACGAAATGTTGAAAAGTTATCTCACAACGAAAAGTTGAAAAGTTATCTCACAACGAAAAGTTGAAAAGTTATCTCACAAGGAAAAGTTGAAAAGTTATCTCACAACGAAATGTTGAAAAGTTATCTCACAACGAAATGTTGAAAAGTTATCTCACAAGGAAAAGTTGAAAAGTTATCTCACAACGAAATGTTGAAATGTTATCTCACAACGAAAAGTTGAAAAGTTATCTCACAACGAAAAGTTGAAAAGTTATCTCACAACGAAATGTTGAAAAGTTATCTCACAACGAAAAGTTGAAAAGTTATCTCACAACGAAAAGTTTATGTTGAAAACTGTCAATATGATGGATAGTGTAAAAACAGGAAAATTGTTCATTTATTAAAAACACAGTTTTCAAACATCCTTTCGATTTTTAATCATATTCATTTCTTGTCAACAACCAGACAAAATTTACAATATTTAGGTCAAGTAGTATCAGTAGATATTCTTTTAAACTATTTAATGGAGAAATATTATAAAATGAGTCCTTTTCAGAGCGTATTTAGAAAAAGAATAGGGTACAGAGTCTATTTTTTATCTTCCAGTATAAAATATCGACATTATTCATCACCGTAAGAAGCTTATGACGAACAATAACATTTCTATACGATTTAGGCCAATAAATTGAGATAATGATCAACTTTAAATCGAGAGAAGTTTCTATGATATTTAATTCAAGAACTTTCAGCAAAATAGAATATTTCACAAAATTTGAAACGGAGATAAATACGTAAAAAAATATTACATTTTAGATATCCCTTGATTGTTAATTTGTTATATTGGACATTCTTTCATTCTCTTTAGAGTCAGAAATCCTCCGATTTAAGCACAAAGTTATAACTAGCTAAGGCCCCCTTCACACTTGCGTTTCTCAACGCCGCCTTTAAAAAAATGCTCATGGCAAAAAGTTTATCTACAATTGATTTTAACGGAGCCCTTCACACTTGCGTTAGAAAAAATGCTGTTGGAAAAAAACGCAAGTGTGAAGGGCTCCGTTTAAATCAATTGTAGCTAAACTTTTTGCAATGAGCATTTTTTTAAAGGCGGCGTTGAGAAACGCAAGTGTGAAGGGGGCCTAAGAGATATTGTGTAGGCCTATAGCCATATACAGTTATACACTTCGTATTCATTATTTACGCTTATATGTAATTTTATTTTAATTCAAATTACATTTTAGATAGGTATCTAGTATACATATCGTGGTTATAGAAACAGTAACTGCCTCCGAAGAATGCGGAAGGTAAGGTTTTTGGTGGCACTTAAATATTATTAATTATTTACCATATTGATATTCGAATAACTCAAAAAGTTTTCAACCAAATTGTCTGAAATTTACTGGGACAATTAGTCATTATTCAGGAACCAGTATATTCGATTTATGGAGAGAACTCAAGGAGTATTGGATTGTCAAGGTCACTTATAAGTGACGGTGAAGGTATGCACTCTTCCGAGTGCCTGTTCTAGTTATCAATGTGAAAGGTCGATATGAACCTTTTTTTCCAACGGATCCCAACGCCTTCACTGAGATTAAGAACACATTCGGCCGGTATGTCCACGTTCTAATAAGAGATAAAGATTTGAATGCACACTCAATCGAAAAGGATTTAATATCCTCAATCGAATTGTAAGCAATAAAATTAAGCAATCAGAACATCCATAATTACTAAAGACATGAGTAATAAATCACTGATTTCCTGCATTTTGATCCAATTCGCTGGCACAGAAAACTCTCGTCACTCATTTCATCTTCCATGGCGAAGTGAAGCAATAAATTTCCATGAGTCTGAGTTAGTAGCGGACTCTAATGGTGGAAATTAATTGACTAACTGCAACCGTCTGCATTCATCTTAAGGATATGCAGACACTCCTGCAGTGAATATAGGACTTCTGAAATTACACTGTTGCTATAGGGAGAAAGTTATGGTGAAGAATATTAGATAACTAAAATTTAATTTTTCTTGTGAAGAATACCATAAGGTACACTTTTTGTGGATTTGGGAATCATAGAAAATTAGATACATAAAATTAATTCTCCTTTTGAAGTATAGTAAAAGGGAAACTTAAGGAGATTCCTCTTAATTTTCTATGTGGAAACCTAGAAAATAAAGAGGGATTTCCTCTCACGGTCCCACCATAACTCTTCCTCTCTGTGTATCTTCTCTTCATCAAAATGTACCCTCTGACAAACTGTTTCTAGATATACGATCAGACTTTGTCTATAAGGGAAAGCTGTAATCTGAATCCCCTGTACTCACTCTCTCTTCAGCCTTATGTCCAAATGCACTTTGCATCCTTCTGGAAACAAACGATGCTATGCTGCAAAGATTGAACTGCAGTCCTTGATAAACTGATGCATAGAACTATCTGGGGGAGATCACAAAAAGTGGTCGATCTCTCACTTCACATACTCCATCAGACAAGCAAAACAAAATTGAAACACCTATCGATGTTTGAAAAGAATTATTAGGAGAAAATTATGTGTTTAATACTAGGATGCAAAGAACGGAAATTATTTACATATAAACTATGTGATCTATAAGTATATTTATATATGGGATCAAAAAATTTTGCTGTATATCATAATTATAAAAAACAAAAACAAAATCAGAAAGATCTTTAGACTGTGTCTAAAAATTAATTATATAGTTTAAAATATATATTTAATAAATATAATGGAAAATATAACTAAGTGGAAAAAATATTCTACATTATATGATGCGCTAAAAGTACAACAAAAATAATTATTATGAACAAATATGCAAAAACCAATTTCGCTAAGTTGATTTATAAAATAAATGTCAATTCATTGATTAAATTATACTCTGTCATCGACCAAATTCATCCACAATGACAAGAATAAATGAATGTGAAAGTGAATGAGTTTTTGTGTGGTTCTTCCCATCTTTCCAAGTCATTCTTCATCAGACTCACACTTTCATAAATCAAATAAGATGACAAATTGCTTCTGAAAACCAAAATATATCGAAATTGGGCAAGAGGCGATACTGAATTTATCTCATCATCTCTCTATATATATTTTATATGATAGATCGAGTAGAACATATTAATGTCACTTGTAAAGAATCCATTGATTAATTCCTATATTGATTCAATCACTAAGTAAAAGAATGAGATAGGATACGGCTGAAAATGATTAAATGTACTGACCTATTTCAATTTTCTTTAAATTCTAACTTTATCACTATATGCTAAATTGATATTTGATCCATTTTTTTTATTTTTGAATTCAGGAGAATATTACATCCTAGCTTCGCACCAAAAGTTCATTTCTATTCAACAAAAGCAATTCTAACAAACTTATGTGTTGTGAATAGGAACGGAAGTTGCTTCCAAGAATACAAAAAGATGGAAAATGACTGCGTTGCATTTTTTTTCCTTCAGTCACAGCTACAAATGTCGCAATGTTCGTCATGAATATATTAAGCCTAACAAATTTATTGCCGTCACTCTTCATTCTTTCACAAGATATTTCGATAGAAAATGGTGGCTAATGCATGAAAGTTATTGCAATTGAATAAAATGATATAAACTATTATAGTTTATATTTATAGGGATTTACTAATATCGAGATTAGGAAGTAAGAGTAACTTATTCAAAGATAATTAATTCAATTTCTCATCTGAAATCGATTATCTAACGTTTCTATTTTATTTGGAGGATAATACTTATACTGTAGAGTATAGATGATTAATATTAATTTGTAAGTAATATGTTAAGTATCTGACAGAAAAAAATTGTAGCAACTTCCAATATATGTACAGATGAAACTTGTTATTAGGCAATAATTATTGTTGTTATTTTTATAAGTGTAAATGATGCATGTTTCCCAAGTCAGAGTATCAATTAATAAATCTCAGACAAAACCAATTGACTCAAATTAATCAATTGAAAATTAATACTGTGAGTTATATTATTAATATATTTTGATATTCAATAAAAAAAGGATAAAATTTAATTGCAGGAAAAAATAAGACAGTATAATTTACTATTACAATGTTTTTCAAATGTTATCAATTATTTATTTCATAAAGATTACTGATATTTGCTTTTTCGGAGGAATTATTTCGTTGCAACACAAATCTGCTGAAAAGAGAAAAATCAAATAGAACATCAAAACTAAGATTTTTTGAGACTCAACATTATAAATATCAGTTAGAAATGAAATTAACGAGCATATAATTATCTACATAGAGAATTAATGAATCTCAGTTGAACGTGCTTGTTATAAACAAGTAAACAAGGCCAGCAAATCACTCCTTGAAAACAGTCTCATAATTCAAAGGGATTTACAGATGTAGACTCTCAAATTAGAAGATGTTTTGATACGCGAATACGTAATGAGTTTCGACACTGTCTAAGCCCGGTCGGAAAATTTACGCTTGGTAGGTCATCTATTGCTGTTGAATACCTTATATTCCTTCCTTTTCGATGGAAAATAATCGTCTTTTAACATAAAAATAAAAATACAGTAAATTTATGGTAAACTACATAATTCAGGCATTGTTGTCGGGATATGCTACAAAAATGTAAATAGAAAAACGATAGAATGGTAGAACTTTTTATTTGAAATGAATTACGATTAGATTTTCGTTCAAATATTTTTTTTATCATTCATTATCATCACCGGTAGATAGCTGAGGATTGGGGATTATTATTTTCCAACGGGGAGCATCTGAAAGCTATTGTCTCACTGGCAGCATGTGTATGTTTGTATATATTTTTGATGTGTTTAGATCCTCTTAATGCGTTGTGTTGAGATTCAAATTACCTAATGTTTTAGAGTTGTTTTGAAGCCTAGGAAATGTGATACAGTGAACAGCAAGTACAATGTTCAGAAATTATTCAGCTAGTTTGTTTAATATCCGTGAAATTAGATCTTTATGAAACACGTTTATAAAGTATATGGTAAATTCCTAGTTCACGTCCCTATTCGTTAGACAGTTTCAAGAAGAATCTTAAACTATATTTTGTGGAAAAACAGTCGGGTCGTGAGTGAATATTACTTGACTCAGTTTGTAAAATGGATTGGATTCTATTTTTGATATTGTGTGTACTTAAAATGAATAACCGAGATTAGGTAAACTATTTGATTGACAACTCTAATAATTTATATTGTTTTATCTATGATGTAAATAAAATGTTTTTTTTTCTTTGCCCGAAAAGATAATTTTATCTTATAAAAGGGCTTGAATATATCTCTATCAATAAATGTGAACGATTTGAAATAGGGAACCACAGTTGACCGGCTGTGCTTCCTAGATGTACGGTCAATTTTATTCAATAAAGTTATTCTTATTTATTATTCTTATTCTTATTTCATTTAGGGACGTGAACTAGGAACCGGTCCAATTACTCCCTTCCTGTAGTCAACGTATCTAATTGACTTAGGGACGTGAATAAGGAAGGGGGCAAACTTCACATTTCAATGATATTTTTTTATTCAATTTATATATTAACTCTAATGAGTTTGAATGTCAGAATCAACGGGAAGGTTTGACTATGCGTTAAAAAACACATGTCTTATTTATAAACCTACGGTACTGTATTTTTTACAAGTAGTTAGTATACATTCTAAACAAATGTGTACCAAATTTCAAGCAAAAATATTGAATATATAAGGAGAAATAAATACATATGTATATAAGCCATTGGCAACTGAGTGAGCTGAACTGTGATTGGGTGGAGTTTGAACCAATACAAGCTCGTGCATGTGTCTCTACTCTATCAAAACGTGGACAAAATCGTGCGTATTTGCTAAACAAACTGTATTTATACGTTGCCACACGTCACCAAAGGACAAATAATTCCACAGTTTACGTGATTTACGCTGATATACGCCGATAGGTAAGTATTTTTCAACTTTCAAATACAAAAATATATTTGGTATTTATGAAGGAACAAAGTCAAGAAAGTTCAGTAAATTTAAAGGAATGACATGGAAGATATAAATTAATTTTAAAAATATAATTAATTCTGTTAATTGCGATAAATGAAAAAACATTGAAATACTAATCATTCCTTTATTTCCTCTCTATATCTTCAAATTGATTATCAGTGACTGAGGCTTGATGCCTAGCGACCTCTGGCAACAATGTGTACGTATGTGCGTTATTGTCTTGCGGGAGTGATGTGGGGGTAGACACACGCACAGTCGCATAAATACTCAGTGAATTATAGAATGTAATCCACTTCCATGCTTGGCATAAAGTTCTTGTTGGCATGTGAGAAAATATTAGAGTGTGACCTTTTACAAATATATCTAATGAAAAAAGTATTGAAATCTTAGTTGATTCGAATCATGTACAAATATTTTATCGTTTTTATAAAAAAAAATTACGAGATCAAACTCCCCAATCAGTCTTTCAAAAGTTAACGTAGGTCATGCGTGTGCAGACAGTTGACCGAGCGGACATGGTCGAAAGATATTTGACAGAAGAACATTTGGTTGAACAGAGATTTAGCCGAACATAAATTTGGCCGAACGGTCAATTGGACAAAAAACTTATATTTAATATGTATCCATAATACGAAGAGAAGCCTCTGTTCAAAAAACAGTCATTCAAATGAAAGTATTTCGGCCAAATGTACGTTTGGCTAAAAGTTCTTCGACCAAATGTCAGTTGGCAAAGTGTCATTTGGCCAACAGTCCGCATACGCAGGTCATGATAGGTCAAGCAGAAATGAACGTCCACTTTCTGAGTTCTAATTAGAGTTTTTCAATTAAGATACATATCGAGTTATACTAAAAAGTAATAAAACAAGTATTTCCTAATCATTTGGAGTTAAAATTGGAAATTTGATATAAGTATTTGGATTATACGAATAATCAAACCATGCTTATGAATAAAAACTTATGCAGTTAAGTCAACTGAATAAGTGGATCACAAAAAATTTATTATTAAATATAGTTTGGATTAAAACTCAAACAGTTTTAATTTATGAGCAAATACATTTTAATGTATCTTCTTTACTGGTTTAATTATTGAAAAGAAACGTAATTTGTGCACCTTAAGGATATTCTGTAAATTGTGTAACTTATCAAAGTAGGGTGAAGCAGGTAAATTGCGGCACAGTAACTGACTAAGACCTCCAACCAGAGAAACACTAATAAAAATCACAGCTTCCAACAGTCATCAAATTAATAAATTATATAATATGCGTTTCAATTCTTTTGATCTACAGCATTTAAATATCAATTTAGTTTAGCAGGATTTAGAGACTTGTTCTCGAGTAAAATTACTTAAGGTGGACTTCCAATGCAGCGGCTGATGCGGCTTGAGCTGCTCTACGACTGTCATTTTGAAGTTATAAGGCCGCAATTTGCCTGTGTGACCCTATATGTTGTATGGCTCGGAATAATCATTGAGTAGTTAAGTCAATTGCTCATTATTAATATAGGGAGAAATAATTTACAATGAATATAACATGAATATAATATTTAACGTAATCTCTACTATAAAATTGAAGTTTTCATCTGACAGCCAGGTATTTGAATTTTATATAATTTTATTATACCAATACCGCATTAATTAGTTTTAGTTTTACCTATAAATTCATCACATAAATATGTAAATTTGCTTAAAATAAAAATAAACACATCACTATTATTATACTGGCGTATTATTCTCAACCGTACTGTTAGTTTATACACATGACTATATACACATATTTCTTGTGGGAGGAGTTTCAACTATACACTTTGGAAACACAAAAAAATGAAAACCTCTTTTTGGGGCTGAAAAAAGGCGTCTCAGTCTGAATTTAAAAAGTGACTTTCCTAGTAATAAATTGAATTTTAACCCTTTTACCATCGATTTTTTTTTGTTCTGAAACTAGTAAGTTTAATTTCTAAAAAATGAAACAATTTATTCAAGAAAACACTTCACAGTATAGTATAAATAAACCACTGACGGATGAAAAGAAAGAGTTTTTAATGTATTCAAGGCCCCTGTTAAGCATTTAAAGCATCTAAATAATACATTTTTTAATTTGTTCAGGACATATTAACCCAAAGTTTCGAAAGGCTTTAATATAACAACTGTATAAGACTCTAGAAAACTGAAACATTTATCATTAAGGCCCATTAAAAATCGGTTCTTATCTGCTTTCAAGTCTCGTTACTTCCTGTCATGCGCAAAATCCAATTAATGCACTATATGTCCTTTAGATTTATTTATCATGTACCTAAATTTATGAAGTGATCTATTATCACTATATTTAAGTTATAATACTATGTAACATTGACAATCACTAATTCAATTTTTCAATGATACCTACTGATTTATTGAAAATATACTTTGTTCATGCATTCCTACAGTTATATATATACAGTAGTATCTAATGTCATTATAATACTTCTAATTGAAGATAATATTTCATCAATTTTAAATAAATACTTTAGATAAATCCATTAACATATATATATATCTTCTGAAACTACTATTGTTTTCATCACTGGATAAATATTTCTTCTTCAAAGTCTTATATTACCAAATCAAACACGAAAACTCTGCCCATCAATACATTTCTTTCCTTGATTCACATTTCATTGGACATTTGTGTGCAGTTTGGAATATATCATCCATAGCTCCGGTTTATGTACTACAGGGTGACCAACAAAAAACTGGTTTAAATACATGTTCAAAATTTAGAAAGTAATTGGTGTAGGAAGAAGTAACAGAAATCACATAGACTGTATTCATAAGTTATATTTAGTTTATAAAATGTGCTCAAAATGGCCACCACTCTGCTACGAAGATAAATCTTTTTTTTCATGATTAGCGTTGGTTAATTGAAGAAATTACTTATCGTATCAATTGCTTCAATTCTACAATCGTGTTTTTTTCAATTAAATAACTTTTTAAACTTATCCACAGAGAAAAAAAATCAAAGATGAAAGGTCAGGAGACATCGCTGGCCTTGAGAAATATTTTCAGGGCGATATTCTCTTGTTCCCAAAGAGATTTGTAACCAATCTAGTGCAAAAAATGATGAATGTGATTGTGCAGTGTCACCGTTCTGGCGGAACCAAACGTCAGGATGATTGTAGTCAGTCATTACAGTATCTAAAATTTCAATGAATGGGTCGGTGTTTACAGAGCAAGCATTTACAGTCTCGGCATAATAAAAAAAAAATATGGACAATACACTATAGTGGAACTCAAACCGCACCTAGCTTTTTCTTTCACAGAATGCAATGGTTTCTCAAACACTTCCATGGGTTTTAAGTACTCCACATGCGAAATTTTTGCTTATTTATATATTCATATAGGACCTTGTTGTCTCTTATTTATTTCCCTATTTTGGGAAAAAACTGCAACGCTCTAAAATTGTCAGTAAGCGCATGATATTGTAATGTGCCATTATTTTGTAAGGTTTCAATCCTAGATTCTTCTGTAAAATGAGTCGGACTGTTTTTCGCTTCATACTCACTTTTTCTAACACATCTAGATGGAGACTCTTGATTTTTTTTCGTTTACTAATGCAATGCTTTCATGTATTCTTGCATGTGTTGGTGCTCTAGACCCAGTCTAGAGTCTAGAGTTATCTCTGTTTATATTGCAGATGGTTCCATCTATTGTTCATTTATCGGGCACATACTTAACGTAAGTAATTAAATTAATGTTTAACATTGAAAACACGTTGTTCAAAAGTTAGTCGACGAAAAATCTATCTTGTTATTTGACGAAATATCCAGTGTGTTGATGAAGCCTCCATGTATACGATTAATTACGATATAAGTATCTCTATAAAATAATTTTCGATACCTATGATACCAGATACAATAACTTGGAATATTGGTCTGGTATGTGATTTTTGTGTCATCTTTCTACACCAATAACTTTTTGAGTTATAAGCATTTAATTTCGAAAAGTTTTGTCGGTCACCCTGTATAACTAAAACTATAAATTTCTGTCCTTCCTTCCCATCACACTATATTTCCTCTCGTTTCTCTATCCTATAAGTAGACAGTATAGGTATATTTTGTGAAGTATAGCAGCCTCTGCGATGCTCTACCTAGACCTGCTGATCTGAATTTAAAGTAGTGAAATCCTTGTATTGATGGTGTAAATATTGACTTGGAAACACAGTGAAATAAGCTTTATCACTCGGAGGGGAATGTACTTTCAAATTTCTATTGAAAAGAATAACTTGAAATGTCCTCCTTTTGAAAAGGTTATGAGTGGACTACAGAGGATATGGACTGTACCAAATATAACGTTCATATTGTCCCGCTTAAACTTTTTTTTATTTGGGAAGATAACGTATTGTATTATAGTTAAACATACAGTGAAAATTCATTAGCTTGCACTTATTGATAAGCAAAATCATATTATATCAATTTAATTGATTTTGTATATATACAAATTTTCCTCCATCAACTTATTTCACAAGTAGCAAAAGGCTTTGCATATTTCATACGATATTCTTTATAATTTATAGAGTCATCTTCACTCCAGTAAAATATATCGTGGTAATAAATAGAGATATTTTTCGTATTAATTTCGAGATATATAGCCTGTAAATAATTGAAACTGTATGGGGAATAGGAAAAGATTTATAGCATAAGTTGATACTTATTGTTTATGATCCATTAATTTCTATGATTAATTTATCATATTATTTAAGAAAATTCGGTGGTTCCTATATATTATTTTTGTTACTATATGATATAGTAGAATGATCGTAGTTACTATAAAATATTATCGTTATTTCATCGTATTATAGAATATCAGTGTTTCCAAGATAAAAACTAATCAATAATTTTTTTTTCAATCATACACTGATAGCATTAAAGATTATTGTAATTCTGCTTAAATTACGAACTCAGAAACATAAATCCATGATTTCGTTTTTTTTTTCTATTCATTTCGTGGATACACTCAATTTTCAAATAGTATTATTTCCGAAGAAAACTTCTTAAACGTAAATAATAAACCCTGGATATTTAAGTTTCTTGGAAAATATTAACCCAATATTGTTCCGATATTCATAATATTCCCATAATATCCCAGGAATAATTCCTTCTTCCCTGGGCTATGCTCGAAGAAACCAAGCTAATTTGTACTCTTTTATTAATAAACATTGAACCACTTCTTATTTTCTATTTTCATTCAAAAACCGATTTATCCGCCAATTAGCAAAGAGAAATCCTGGGCTTCAGAATTCAATTTGTGTTGGAAATAATATATATAGCTTGCACGGGCCACAATTAGTTTAACTCTAGTAGTTTATATTCAAATTGAATAATCCATAATACTGTGTTTTTGGCGACTTTCACCTCTATTCCTCTAAAAGATATCACCGAGAATTTCAGATACCCTGAGCAGGTGAACCCTGTTAAATAATGCCAAATTCTCAAATCAGCTGTGAAGCAGGTGACGGTCTATTATGGAAGGCAAAACAAAATTGATAAGCATGACCTACAACAACAACGTGGCTGTATTTGGTTGATGAGTAATAATATCACAATGATGCTACACTAAAACTTCTATAATGAGCCCCTCCAGGTTGAAAAGCTGTGCAATGTGGGAATTCGAAGTCTGATTGAGATTAGTTACTGAAGGACTTATTTGATGAATACAATTTTGGTACAACGTCTGTGAAACTTGTTATCTACAATATTTCCGCATTGTCCAGTCGTCTAGTATCTGAAAGCAGCTGCAGTTTTCTCAATCTCGGCCTGGCTCGTTCTCTCCTCAATTGTTTCATCCTGTGACTATCTGATCAGAAGATGCCGGTGGAATTGGAAAATTTAAGGTATGTCGCCACTATAACTTAGCACAGTTTTATGCGATCTAAATTTTCTTTCTTATTCCACATTCAAAGTCAATAATAAAATTAAATTCTTCACTGTATTTAAATATTAAAACCTAGAAAACTTATTTGGGTCCGTGCAGTTATAAACTTAGTTTTTATAACTGAAATAACTTTAATAATTAAAATTTCACGGATTCTAAATTATTCCTTTCTTGCTTACAGTGTGGAAGATTGGATTGGGATAGAAGACCCGAATCGTGCTCCACACCAATACGAACAGCTGTGGGATTCGTGGACTAGTTGCGGGCCTTTACATTCACAAATCACTTAAATCTAATTCAACTTATAACTGTTCGAAAACCATTAAAATTATATTGTTTCTTAAAAATCAAATCAAATTGTGAATTATCTAATTAGTAAATAAATATAAAAATAAACTGCAACTAGTATAACTTCGTCCCATAATTTCCAATAATTTGTGTCTGATGAGAGCTCTGACAAAAGCTCCTTCAGTGGTTCAGCCTTGTCGTTATGAAGGCTTGAGTCCTTCAAAAGAGTATTAGCAAACAGTTATTACACGCTCCGTTTGTTTGCTCTATTAACAAAGTACTCCACCAATTATTGAATCAAAAGGCAAAGTTCATAGCTACCAATTACTGTTCTTAATGTCAAACAAACGGGTAGTATAAAATTATAAGTAGACTACGGTGATCGATGAGGAATAAATAAATAATACAAGTCAATTATATGGTAGATTTCATTAATCACGCTGAATGATTACAAGTACAATTAAAAGTTTAATGAATATATAGATTATGGTTTAAGAGAACTTTCCGTTAAGTGGCAATCCACTTAACGGCAACCGATGCCAATAAGTGGATCTGAGGCTCCCGATCAACTAACTGCAATATATACGTATAATTCTTTCTACTTTTTCGATCTAGTGGCTTTGACCGGGTACAATTAACATGCCTTACAAGTGAAAATTGCACCCACCAAATAGTTCATATTGGCTATTATATAATACACTTGCTACGATATTGTAGCGTTGTGTGCATGCACACGACGTCGTACAATTAGGTCCTGTTCGACCTGATATGGTATCAGGATTTTGCAAGTAAAATTGGGCACCACCTACTGTATAGTAGGAAAAATAAAATATTTGAATGAATAAATTACGCTAAGTTTAATTGGATAATTGACAGAAAAACACAAATACTTGAGCTGATCACCAAAACAATATTTACAAACCTAAACTACCTATTAAGCCCTAGAATAAACACTTAAATTTAAATTGTTCATGAGTAAGTTTGTGGTAACTTGGGCTGAAGGGGAGGGGGGGGGGTTTGGCAGGTGTTAGGATTCACGCTAGTCAGTCTTCGTGAACTTCCACCAACAACTGGAAACTCTTTGTGAAGCCTCCAATGAAGACTGTGGTCCGCTATGAATCAAGGGATTTTAGTCTCCAGGCCCCAAGTACGAGAGCTCCTGCGGACCAGGACAAAACAGAACATTTAACTTCTATAAGCTTAATTAAATGAAGTAGTATACGAAGTTAGCGAATATGGGAAAGAGAATTGAAGCAGGTGCTAATCAGAAAGAGCAGAGAGGTTATTTTAATCTATGACAGCGATAGTCATCGTGCATGTCCTCAGAACCTTGTACTTGCAAATGATTGTATGCCCGAATGTCACTATGGACCGGTGCACCATAAGCGTTCCTTGGTCAGAGTTGTTTAGATTTAAAACCAGCTCAATCCAATACAGCACCCACAGGTTCAACTAAACCCATTCACAACATAATAAAATTAATACATAGTTTAAATTATATATCGGAAATATAGAAATCTAGTATGCATAGAAAAGATTTATAAGAGTAAATAAGAAACTCACCACTAGAGAGCACAAAACTAGATTCAGTTTTCAGACTGACCCAAATCAAAGTTCTATCAACACTGATAAAAGGTTATTACGAAAGTGTGAGAAATTTACCTGGAAATATGCATAAATTTTACAGAATTTGAAACAATCGACAGAAAAGTAGCATAAATAGAAAAAGAGGAGAAATTTAATATTTAAAGTTGCGTGCCTATAAGCAATATTTAATCGCGTTATCCGCTTCAGTTTTGACAAGTGAACTTAATGTTTATTTACTTATAATAACAGTTACCAAAACTGTAACCTTTAGAATTGAACAAGTATATTTAAGAGATTGACAAGGTAAAGAAAGAATAACTAATTAAGAAGATAGAATAGACACCAAGAGACACTTCACTTCCTAACTTGACACAGGTTTAAAACACAATGAATGCCTACTAGAAATTGAAGCTAGAATTTGGATCACTTCAGGGAACTAGGCATCTTTTTCTTCTTATTCAATAAAAATATAGTAACTTGGATGAGTAAAGAGTTAAAAAATCCAACTCTTCATTTCCCCCTCCTAAGTGTGGAAACACTTTGTAAAACGAGAACTATTCATCACTAGTATCTGTTAAGAAAATGTTACTTCTCTTAAATTCGATTGGTCTAGGTTGAACATGGGGAAAATCTCTTACCGCACCCTTGGAACGCGTGTGGTAGGCCCTAACAGATCCTGTTGTTGGAGTAATGTGGGCAGAACTTCGCAAACTAGACAACCGGTTACACCTCCTTCTTTGAAGCTCTTCCAGTATACGCCGACTTTCCTGAACTTGAGCCATCAGCGGGCTTAAGAGAGTTCTGTTTATGGATGTTTGAGATGAAGATAGAATATTCTGTTCTTTACCTTTCTGAAAAAGAGGTCCAACATCAGACCTTGGAACAGGAATCGGAGTACTGAACAGGTTAGAATTTTCACTTTGGTTAACCAATTCAGAGAAGTCAATCCCTGATGGATCAGCAAGGTCAGTGGGACTCTTGTAATCCACAAATTGGCAATCGTTCTTACTACCGGTTGTAAGTTGGGACATCTCAGGTTGAGAATTGAAAACTGGACTCCCTCCAGAGATGCCATGGTTCAGACTCTCGTTAATAGAATTGACCTGTTGTTCTTGAGTCTCAATAGATTCTGTTAGCTCCTTCAGCAATCTATTCTCTTCCATGATTTCCGCCTGAAGAGATACTTCAAAATCTTCACCGTTTCCAGTATCTGACGGACAAGGCATTCTCTTACGTGAGGATTTACTACTTTCAGCGTGGCGTACAAGTTTAGTAGGATTATTCAATGATGGGATTTCAGTTTGATTTGCTCTTTTAAAGGTTTGGTTGTAGTTATCCAAGGTGGCCCTGCACAGTTTCAAGTCTTTCCAAAAATGAGTCCAGGCAATTGATGTACCAACCAGCTCAGTCCCATCAGAGGAACAATGGCGACAAGAGTCTGAATCTGAAGAATCTGACTCGGCAACAAAACTCCTTAACCTGTCATCTTCAGACTCCAAATCGGAACCGCCAGAGAAACGCGAATTAACCGGGAATCCTGAATATTTTCGTAACAACTCCATTAAATGTGGATTACGAGAGATATAAGCTGGTAAATTAATAAGCTTCTTGACTTGGGTGTGATGCACTTTGTAAATCAAACCATCTCTATCAGACAATCCTTGGATTTCATAAGAAACACCGTTAGATTGAACTTTTGTTATCTTGAAAGGGCCATGGAAACGAGATTCGAACTTGTTGGTTACCTTGTTGCCAACATGGTGTGTCTTCTTCAAAACGTGATCCCCTACAGAGAAGGGTTTAAAATTTGGGTGACCATGACGCCAATGTTTGCTTACTTCTTTACTTATAACCGGAGTTTCTAACTTATGAGAGTTTTCTAATAAGTACTGAGAAGGAGTTGCGTCAAGTTGTGAATGCCAAGAATTGTTGTACGTGACAACGACTTTAGGAAGGTATTCTGGCCAGTCACTGGAGTTTTCATGGGCTACAGACCTCAGGAGTTCAATTAGTGTCCGGTTAACTCGCTCCACACACCCATTCGAAGATGGCTTGTACGGTGAGCTAAACACATGCTGGATGTTAAAGTCTCTCAAAACCTGTTCAAAGTCTTCTGCTATAAATTCTTTGCCATTATCTGTAAGAAGACGAGTTGGTGAACTTGGTAAACAAGGCAAAATTAAAGTCTTCAAAATTTGGGAGACATGTTTGGCAGATTTATTTCTAATGGGGGCCACACTCAACCACTTCGAGCAGAGATCAATTACCACCAATGCTCCTATATGCCCAGATGAGGAGCGAGGCAACAGAACCAAATCGGCTGCAACAAGTTCGAACGGTGATTTCGTTCTGATTTTTAGAACGGGAGGCGCTGGTGCCACTGACGTGATCTTGAATAATTGACAGTTTCTGCAAGACGTGCAAACATCTGTCACTATATTCAGTAAATCAGGATTCCAAGCAAACCTTCTAAGAGTATTGAAAAGTTTATTTACCCCAGGATGATGGTGTTGCCAATGCATTTCTATAACAATCTCCACCAGAAACGAAAATGAAATTACTGGGAGCAACCTGTCGGATTTTGCTAGAAACAGGAGCTCATCCTTTAAAATCAAATCCTTCCTGTACTTTTTGTATTTCTGCACACGATAACTTCTCCACTCAGATGCCGCAATATTTTTGGAGATCAAACTTTTCAAGGTTCGCATAGTGGGATCACTTCGCTGAGATAATTTGATCTGTTCAGTGGATAGCAGACCATTTTGCCGAGAAGATTCAGACTCGAGATTGCATACCTGGAGGATTCTCGTCCCAATGAAGTCTCCCTCCACTGGTAGAAAAGATATAGAGTCCTTCCCAATGTGGAATTTTCTCCCAGGAAAGTCAATAATCACAGCTAAGTTTTGCAGTACATTTTTACCCAAAATAAAACAGACAGGCATAGTCTTTGAATTTAGTACTGTAAAAGACTCTTCGATCTGGTGCTTTGTCCCGAAAGACAAAGATAATTTAACGGAACCAAGACTAGTAACTAGCGACCCCAAGCCTCTTATCTGTGTACTTCCATCAATCTTCTCATACCCAGATTTACCTATACTATAGAGTACTTCATCACCAACCAAGCTGCACTGAGCTCCGGTGTCCAGCAAAGCACAAAAACTCTGATCTCCAATTGTAACAGTAGTTCGGGTAAGTTGCCTCGAGACATGAGAGCATGATGGACCAGGAATCTGTTGCCAGGTGAGAACTTCGTCCTCTTCCTCCAGGATAGACAAGTCATCAGGTGAAGTCTTCTCTAAGTCAGGTTTTGGTAAATCAGGTTTTGAAGGATTGAAAAAACGTGTAGGAATCAGCGGATCATAATGTATCCCTGATGACAAAAGTAAAAAGAGCTTCCTCTTTTCGGAATCATTCCCAACTGACGAAAAGTCTCCATAAATTCTAGGGTGGCTGACCTCACTAAATACCCAAACTTCGAGCTGGTAGCATTGGGCAAAAGCATATAGGAAATTGTCGTCAGTCAATACCCTTGGTAGCCTCATCATTTTGAATGAGTTGGTGAGCCTTTTCTTGTTTGAGTTTCGAAACAAGTTCAAGTTTTTCAGAGCAAAATCAACTATTGTTCTTCTTAGTGTATCAGTGGAAGAGGGGACATTAATCGTAGGGTCAAAATGGTCTCTATAATGTTCCATAGTACGCAACGAACTAAATAAGACAGCGTCTCCCCCTCCAGGAGCCAAAGTTTCTGATTTCAAACCATCGGGTAAATTAATGGATACAGGAGGAAACTCTTCGTTGTCAGACTCGGGCAATCGAGAAAACAAATCTGCTTGAGTATTTGATTTTCCGGGTCGATATCTGAGTTCGTAATCGAACTCTTCTAGCTCATTAAGGGTCCTCATCAATCTTGCATTTTGCCGAGAGAAATTATTCAGGTATAGCAGGGGCTTGTGATCCGAGTACAAGTTGAACTTTACTCCAAAGAGAAATCCACGGAAATGCTGTACAGACCATCTTAGTGCTGCCAGTTCCCTTTCCAATGCACTGTAATTCTTCTGAGCTTTTGAGAAAGTCATGGACGCGTAAGAGATCACTCTCCTGAATCCCCCTTGCACCTGCTCCAAACAAGCACCTGCTCCGACTCCCGATGCATCTGCTGATAACTCTAGCCTTTCCGCATTTGGTCCATATTCAGGGTACGAGAGTTGCACATCTTTAGTTAAAGCTTGGCGGACATTGTGGAACGCTTCGGACATTTCGCTAGTCCAATCCAGAACCAGTTTATCCTTCTTGCCCATCCAACTAGTGAGAGGTTTACACATCTCCGCACAATCAGGAATGAATCTCCGATGGAAGTTCACGACGCCCAAGAAAGATCTAAGTTCCTTAACGTTGGTAGGTCTCTTGTACTCCTTGATGGCCTTTATGTAGTCTTCAGACTTCCGTATACCATTGCCAGACACCACATGACCGAGAAACTTGACCTCAGACTTGAACCAATTGCATTTAGCGGGATTAATCTTTATATTATGTTCTTTCAGGGTATTCAAAACTTGGGATACTAAAATTTCATGCTCGTGAAATGACTTTGACATAATTATTATGTCATCAAGATAAGCAGCGACCTGTTTATTGCTGAAATTCTGCAACACAGATTGCATCTCCCGCTGAAATGCACTTGGCGCATTCTTAAGGCCAAAGGGAAGCCTCGTGTACTCGTAGTGATTGGACGAGGTTGAGAAAGCTGTGAACTCCCTAGACTCAGGATGGAGTGGGATTTGATGATACCCTTTTACCAGATCCAATGTAGTAAAAATTTCCATTCCACTTAATCCGAAGACCAGGTCCAACATATTCGGCAGTGGAAATCTGTCCGCCTTGGTCACGCTATTTAGCTTTCTGTAGTCTATGCAGAGCCGAATGGAGCCATCCTTTTTCCGGATTGGGACCACTGGTGCCGACCACGGGCTATAGCTGTACTCTATGATACCCAAGTCCTTCAACTTCTGGCACTCTTTCTCTATCTCTTCACCCACGGGCGCTGGGAAGTTCCTTGGTTTGATTCGGATAGGGGTATTATCGTCGAGAATGATCTTGTGTTCGGTCTTCGCCTTCATTCCGATATCGTGGTCACCTTGGCTGAAGACTTCCTTCACTGGCTCCAATGCTTCTCTTACTGCCTGTACCTTTTCAGAATCAAGATGAGACAGGTCTACCAAATCAGTGAAACTAATCGAAGAATCGTCTCCTTCAACGATGCAGACTTCTTGCTCCACCCAGTCGAGGTCCACCACTTCGTTAACAGATCCTATTTTAAAGCCTTTGCAAATTTTTTCAGGGCTATGTTTGCCTGAAATCTTGGTTAGAATTATATGTGTGCCTGTATGAGGTGATATTACCCCCATACGACCCACCCAACTAGACTTAGACAAAACACCGTCAAAATAAAATATGGTATCTGTGTATCCAGACGTCAAGTCACAAGCAGAGTCAAATTTAACAGGAACAAGGACACTCTGGCCAAAAGAAACGGTAATGTCTTTATCTACATAAATAGGAATATTTGCCAACCTAACTTTTGGGCTTGAGTTAGAAACTAGGGAAAATTCACATGATAACCCAGACATGAAATTAGCAGTAAATTTAGTATTATGAATATCAAGAATAACATTATATTGAATGAAAAATGGCTCTCCTAAAATAATACCTATAGGAGCTGGAATGATTAGGAATTCATGAGAAAAAGTAACAGAGTTTATTTTCAAAGGAAGATAAACTTTACCTAACGTACAAAAAGTTGTTTCATAACACTGCACATGTTTCACATTAGATTCAGTCACAGGAACAATGTTACTTATGTAGTCGTGAGAAATGAGTGAAACTGGAGAGCCTGTATCGAGACAAGTACATACAAAAGCTCCATTTATTTGTACCGGAAACCGAACTAAATGATTATTATCAGATGTGAAATTAATGGCATCTTTCCTATCAAGTTTCGAATTGTTGGTTGAGGAGGAACTGGCAAGTAGCTCCAAGGGGTCTCCTCTTATCTCAGAGCCAGTTAGTTTGACAGGCGATTGTCAAACCCTTCCACATCTCCAGTTGATTCAGCACCCAGATAGGAAGGAGATTCCGCTTGATGTGAATAAGGGACATCCCTACCCGTTCCACAATAATCATCAGTTGCAGAACCAGAAGGAGATCGGAAAGTCACAGACCTCTTGGGATGGTAACTGGTACCTGCTTGTCTAGAGATGGCCGATCTGGTAGGACACTGTGCCAATATGTGAGAAGCGGAACCACAAGCGAAGCACAGTCCTTTGAGCTTGCGACAATCACTCTTAAAGTGTCCAGTTTTCTTACAGAAGAAACAAGTTTTTACACTCTTGCTATTTGAGGCAACGGAAGACTGGGCAAAATTGGTAGCACTGGACGGAGGACTGCTCCTAACAACTCTTGATTTAACTTGGGTAGAAGACGGCACTGGAACAGTATAAACCTCAACTTCCTCGCACGAGAAATCACTGCCTGATGTAGTAGCATCACCCTCTGCATCCAATTTACTCGCAAAACTCAGGATAGCAGACCAAGTGAAATCGTCTTTTCCACCTACTATTGAAGCCAAACGCTGCGTTGAAGTGAATTCCTTCCTGTAATTTCGAGGAATGGCATCCAAGAATCTTCTACGCAAAGTTGAACTGGACTCTGTGTCTCTTCTGGGATGGACTAAGAGGAACAGTTTCTCCAAGCGACATGCAAAAACACGCAAAGTTTCTCCCGGTAGTTTCTTAGCAGTCTCAAACTTCCTCCGGATCTTCTTGTTTATCCTATCCTGACCGTCTTTAGCCCATTTGATAAGCTTTCTTTTCAAGGAGCTGTATCCATCAGAAGTAGATTTTAATGCCAAGTAAGCTTCCTTGACATCGCCATCGAGAAATCTTCCTAGCTCCGGAATCCAAAGATTTCGGTTTCCTCTGAAATTATTCAGGCAATATTCTTCAAAAGTCTTCAAAAAAACTTCAAAGTTGTCACCTGTTGACGCCCTGTACACTTCCGGTTTAGGTACTGATCTTGAGTCCAAGTTCTTGACGATCTCCAAGAAAGTAGCTTGGTTCAACTCCGTTGATTTGAAATCAGAATCAATTGGAGAACTGGATCGACCAAAACAACCAGAAGCGCCCAACTCCTCTCCGCTTGAATCAGATTCCTCGGGAACATGCGACTTCACACTTGAAACAGGATTTTCGGGGCCACAAGGATTTACAATTCCCCCCAAAACACCGATCATATCATTGACTGAAGATCTTCCTTCAGGAGACATGGTCAGTTTGTACTTCATCAAGTTTTCCACAGCTTTTACTATACTCTGACAAGTTGCTATTATGTCTTCAGTACTTGTCTCTGGAAAAATCTCTTTTCCAGGGTCATCAGCAGAATTAGGTTCAGGCTGCATATCTTGGGAATGCTCTTTTCCATGGTCATCAACAGAATTAGGTTCAGGCTGCATATCTTGAAAATGCTCTTGGGGAGGCTGTTTAGTGTGTTTACCATTCATAGTGCAGAATGGCTAAACTAATTATCAATAAGACTATACTAGAAGAAAAATACTAATGCAAAGATTCAGAATAGTAAGCAAGTGTGATCAGCTCAAAAATAGTAATCAGCTCAAGTAACAATTTTAATATAAATCAGTAAACGTGATAAGAGATTTGAAAGGGTTGATAATAGTCCCTGGTCTGGGCACCAAAATATGTAGCGTTGTGTGCATGCACACGACGTCGTACAATTAGGTCCTGTTCGACCTGATATGGTATCAGGATTTTGCAAGTAAAATTGGGCACCACCTACTGTATAGTAGGAAAAATAAAATATTTGAATGAATAAATTACGCTAAGTTTAATTGGATAATTGACAGAAAAACACAAATACTTGAGCTGATCACCAAAACAATATTTACAAACCTAAACTACCTATTAAGCCCTAGAATAAACACTTAAATTTAAATTGTTCAGGAGTAAGTTTGTGGTAACTTGGGCTGAAGGGGAGGGGGGGGGGGGGTTTGGCAGGTGTTAGGATTCACGCTAGTCAGTCTTCGTGAACTTCCACCAACAACTGGAAACTCTTTGTGAAGCCTCCAATGAAGACTGTGGTCCGCTATGAATCAAGGGATTTTAGTCTCCAGGCCCCAAGTACGAGAGCTCCTGCGGACCAGGACAAAACAGAACATTTAACTTCTATAAGCTTAATTAAATGAAGTAGTATACGAAGTTAGCGAATATGGGAAAGAGAATTGAAGCAGGTGCTAATCAGAAAGAGCAGAGAGGTTATTTTAATCTATGACAGCGATAGTCATCGTGCATGTCCTCAGAACCTTGTACTTGCAAATGATTGTATGCCCGAATGTCACTATGGACCGGTGCACCATAAGCGTTCCTTGGTCAGAGTTGTTTAGATTTAAAACCAGCTCAATCCAATACAGCACCCACAGGTTCAACTAAACCCATTCACAACATAATAAAATTAATACATAGTTTAAATTATATATCGGAAATATAGAAATCTAGTATGCATAGAAAAGATTTATAAGAGTAAATAAGAAACTCACCACTAGAGAGCACAAAACTAGATTCAGTTTTCAGACTGACCCAAATCAAAGTTCTATCAACACTGATAAAAGGTTATTACGAAAGTGTGAGAAATTTACCTGGAAATATGCATAAATTTTACAGAATTTGAAACAATCGACAGAAAAGTAGCATAAATAGAAAAAGAGGAGAAATTTAATATTTAAAGTTGCGTGCCTATAAGCAATATTTAATCGCGTTATCCGCTTCAGTTTTGACAAGTGAACTTAATGTTTATTTACTTATAATAACAGTTACCAAAACTGTAACCTTTAGAATTGAACAAGTATATTTAAGAGATTGACAAGGTAAAGAAAGAATAACTAATTAAGAAGATAGAATAGACACCAAGAGACACTTCACTTCCTAACTTGACACAGGTTTAAAACACAATGAATGCCTACTAGAAATTGAAGCTAGAATTTGGATCACTTCAGGGAACTAGGCATCTTTTTCTTCTTATTCAATAAAAATATAGTAACTTGGATGAGTAAAGAGTTAAAAAATCCAACTCTTCAATATAGTAATGAGTGCTTAAGTGGAGGGGCTGGAAGTAGCGATGGGGGAAGTGTTCATCTAACTGCTATTAAATCTTGATGTCTCGGTATTCCTAAACCCTGAGGAATCGTCTTCTAGGTATAATGGCTTCCTCCCTCATTTATATTTCCAAAATAACCTATACTAGTATCCTATTTCATTTCCTCATTTCTCTACTGACATTGGTACCTGGTGTGTAATAACCTAACCTGAATTAACTCTTAAAATGTATACATAATAGGATTCATTTATTGTGCTTAAATTGTAATACTTTTGAAATAAGGTAGAGTAATATTTGATGTAATTTAGCCCGATATACCAATAGAATTCAAGATATAAAGATAATAATTATTATAACATCTACAGAAAGTTCACACTAAAATATATAAGAATGAAAACAGTCAGTATCATAATGATATATTCCGCATAATTCAATCTTATTTTAAGAATATGGAAATTATTTATAGATAAAATAAAATAATTATGCATTATTATTACAATTCATGAAGTTGTGGGTGAATCTTATATAAAAATTAACTCAATATGAGTAATCATCTTGACCATAGTAAATAAATAGAGAAGTATGCTAAGTTTCGAATTCATTGACGGTGAACTTGATCGATTCTTCAGAAACGATGTAAACAAATGGCGTCGCACAGAGTACTCTCCAATATTATAAGTATTATTACTTGAATATTATAAGTGAATAGAGTGTAAGACGTAGTACAAACAATTTTATGTAAGTTAATTTCCTAGCAAATGCACATTTAACTGAATAATAGCAAATTTTTATTTAAAAACAAATGGAAAATATTTTGTGTAACTTCAATCATAATATTTTCAGATGCTCCAATATTGTACTTGGTATACTTCTCTATTTATTTACATGTACTATAATACATGTTTACATTAATAATAATAATCACAAGACTCTAAACATGTTACTTTACAATAGATCAATAAATTACTATTATATACACTACTTAAACCAGTGGTTCTTAACCTTTTTGGAGGTACCGAACCCCACAAGCTCCAAATATGCATGAATCGAACCCTTGTAGTTGGAAAAATAAAATGTGTTTCCCCATCGAAATATAAACATATGTAATGAATAACTATAGCATGTACTGAATTAGTAAACAAACTGTGCCATGCATCATTCACACACTGAATATTTCAGTTCAATGATAAAAACAAGCAAAACATGAATTTCGCATATGAATAAAAAAAACATCATGAACCAAACGATTGGACCCCTGAAACTGACTCACCGAGCCCCTGGGGTTCGATCGAACCCAGGTCAAGAACCACTGACTTAAGAACTGTTTTATTCTTAATAAAAGTCATGTAAATAATATCCGTAACAATAATCAGTTAATATACAGCACAGAATTCTCAATTAATTTAGAAATATTCCACTTGATTAACTTCAATACAGCTTCTTCTTAAATAATATTTAGGTATGAATTCGGTTGGTTTCAAAATAATCTGAAAAAAATTAAGTTTTATTTATATTATTATAATAAATTGCATCTATGTAAATTGTGCAATAAAATAATGCAAACGACTATGCAGCAAGAATGGTATTTGCTAACGAAATGTTAGACCAGATTTTGAATTCACAGGATCTCCCTCAACACCTAATGTTTTCTTATAAAGTATATTTGGATGTGAATTAAACACTCACAGTATAGTTGCATTATACTAACCGATATTTTAGGGCTCCGTTTTCAAAGATACAAATGTTAATGATGATAATTATATCGATTTATTGCAGTCCGGTATTTAGCTTTCATTTTCGACTTTACCAGATTCAGAATGATATGTTTCCAAATAGGTGGACTGGTACAGGTGCAGATGGTTACATGAACAATAAATAAATCACCTAATTTTAATTGTGATTCTTTTAAGATTAGGTAAATCACATTCGCCCTAGTGATATCAGAGAGTTGAAGAACATAACCCGTTAAGAATTTGTAGAAGTAACCATATAAATGCTGGATGACACTATAGGTTCATTCCAGACCCGTATATATTTAGTCATCTAAAATAACGATAGGTAAACTAAAATTAATATATCGATATCAAATTAAATATAAACATAAATGAAAGAACTCTCAAATCTTGAGATTGTTTTGTAACCAACCAAATTCAAATTGAACTAAGAATTTAAGGAAGTTATTAAAGTTTGAGTTGTAGAACACTATGATGATACACCCTGTATTTAAATAACGAATAATCTTAGAAACGTTAGTTATTAATCAATATAGATGACTTTGTATGATACAAACCTTCTGGTAAACCGAATGTATATAACAACATTAATTTCACAGAGTAAAGATATTAGTACTCTGAATTGAACTAATAAACTAACAGACTGAATAAATATACTATGAAGTTCATTCAATGTGATGATATAATAAATATATCTTTTTTCTGATAGACTGAATAAATACCAATTCAATGTTTATTTAACCTCAATATAATAACCTCAATATAATAACCTCAATATAATAATCGTCAACTCTGCTATGAATTCTTTAAGAAATGTGTAAGTTAAACATGAGAGCATATTTTGTCATGCAAATTGAAGTGAGTCAATATAGGAAGTACCTACTAACTATCTCTATAGTAACACAAAACAACAGGGTAACACTCACCAGTGTACGTACTAATTGCAGTTCTAACTCATATTACTAATCGATGGCAATTTTTGTTAACAATCAATAATAACTAATTATGCAATTGGATACTATAGTCAATATCGAATTATTAATTTTGGAATACATTCTATGATGTAAAGAATAAAGTATTTAAATTAATATTTTTTCTAGCAGATTTTTTTGTTATTTCGTTTTCAACAGCTGTAGGTATTCGTATCAGTTCTCAGGTAATGTTTTTTTCAAGCATAAACTTCGAACTCTGCCAATTGGAGGATACCTGGAGTGAATTTTTTCTTCATGGCAACGTAGCGGTAGGGCTCTGTGTTGATGAAACTACTCACGAAATAGTGGGAGTCGATGGAAGGTCTTTTTTCCTTAATGTAAAACAGAGCTTTGTAGTGACGACCGACGAGACCATCATAAACCATCTCGTTACCGCCAAAGATCTGAAAAAAGAATTAAAAGGTTCAGTACATTAATATTCAGCTTAAAATGGAAGAGGGATGTTCGAATTACTTATTAGATATTATATATTATTCAGTTTGACCAATTAACAACTCATTTTAGGTACATGATACAACCCAATTGAGTACAGTACATAATTTGGATTTTTTTTTTAAATGAATTGATTAAATGATAGCCACCGTTTAATTAAGGATGCCGAACAGGATGCAATTGGGACTTCTAGCGGTCCACAGAGCTTCTAGGGGATCCACAAACATAAAAAAATGTTTTTTGGAGGCAACAGGAGAAGGAAGGGGAAAATTTTCTCATAATATAAGAACCATTTTAATTACTATGAATCACGAAAAATATTTCGGCAGCCTTGAGTCTGACTAGCAAAGACTATAGAATATATAAGACACATAAGGAGGTGAGGACCAGAGATGGATGTATGAATCAATTATTGGTGTAATCCAAGGGTACATGATATAATAATGACTAATGAGGATGTATGAGGGTGACAGGACGGAAATATGGAGTGGGCAAAGATGGGAGTATTAGAAGTTATAAGTGGTATTAGGCAAGAATGTACAGGGTAGCAACATGTGTTTGTAATAGTTGTTGCTATGATTATTGTTGCTATGATTATTGTTGCTATGATTATTGTTGCTATGATTATTGTTGCTATGATTATTGTTGCTATGATTAGTAAGAAGTGGATTGGGATGGTTCCAGGAAAATTCAGTATCGGAAAATTTGTTCTCAGAAAGTTCGATCTCGAAATTTTCGATCTCATTTTATAATGATTTTATTAAAAAAAAACAATAACAGATAAAGTGGAAATTGAGATAGCTGAAATGTTTACTGTATTTATTAAAAGCGGATTTTTTTTGACCTGGAGGTTTTCGATAGGGAGGTGAGGATTATTGCACAGGGTTTTTAGACTTGAAGTTTATTGCCTTTTTACATTGAGAGATTTTGACCACGGGGAATTTGGTCCTAGAACCCAAAACAGCAACTTATTAGCAAAGAGCGAAAACATTGAGTGGGTTGTCTCTGCCAGTCGACCCCTTCCATACCTCATCCAACCATTGTTGTAAGAGCACATATGCAGTTTTATGTTAAAAAGGAATTAATATTAACTTTTTCAACACATGAGCTTTGAAATAAACTACCATATTAAGAATATTTGTAATTTTATTAGGATAAAATTTAGTGACTTGAACTACCTCTAAATATTGTCCAAATGTCTCGGGATATTGTCTGAGTTATTTTTTCATCGGTACGAATTATTTAACAAATGGCAATACAAAAATAAAATCTTTGAATTTTTATTGTCACCCAAATGAGTATTGTCACAGGGGTGGAATTTACCGGGGTGGAATTTACCGGGTGGAATATACCTAGAACCGATTATAATATAGTAATGGAAGTGTGAGATTACCTTTGTTTTTTTTCTGCTGAGGATGGTAAAATATGTAGGAGACTCTGAGAAATTGGTGAAGTGGTTGGGGTAGAAAGCTGGTAGAAAAAAGTAAGTTGAAGTTTGTTGTATGTTGCATGAATTAGGAGATTGATGTGCTGACAAAGATTGTAAAAGATTGCGAGCAATAAGAAGAATGAGTGAATGGATGAGATTGGTTGAGAAATAATTGGGGGAGCTTGGTATAGATTGAGGAATGTTGACTCGTTGAGTGAGATGGAATCAAGAGGTGTTAAAGAAGTGGAAAATGAGTAGGAAAATGTAAGGATGAGTCTGATGAGAAAGGGAGGTCGTGAAAGGGGTAGAGGACTTTGAACTAATGAAGGGGGTGACGAACTGCTGGAGGCACAGGCTTTAGGTAGGTTGATGGTGGTGGAAGGTAAGGATAGAGAGATTTGTGAAAGGAGATAAGATGAAGGAGGGGGTTGATGAAAGCGACCAGATTGAGGTGTAAAAGTGAGGATGAGACCATGAGAAGGACATTTGATCCTGATCCTATGGGGTTCACGTACTTGCTGAAAAGGTTGGGAACCCCTGTGCTAAAGAATGCTGTGGTTTTTTTCGTTTTTTTCCTATCATTTTTAATGGATTTCAGACGAAAGGAGGTCCTTAGACTACTGTTATTTAAGCAGTTTCGTGTTTTTATTTTTGTAACAAACACATGTAATTTCAATTATTTATTAAATTCTAATATTCAGGGAGAAGGAAAAAAGTAGGTGATAGTTCAGACTGCAAATAAACACTACCTTCAATTGCTAACTACGGCTTTAACTTAAGGAATGTAATTTCATAAACAATATAAAGAAAAAAAAATGCTAAATGTACTCCTTTTAATCATACATATTTCTAAACTATTGTTTTTTATTTTAAGAATTGAAAGGGCGAGTTGTTTGCTGATTACCCTGTATTCCAAAGTGATACATCTTGCAAAATATAATGAAGATGTTTTTAAACTCAAGCTTTATAATAAAAGCATAAACTTTTTGACCCACTCATACCTTCAACATTATAAATCTAACATGTTTCAAATCATTACACACAATTTGAGTTTTGAATTAATTAATAAGCTGAATAATTAAACCCACCGTTGAATCCATGTCACTGATATGACTTTTTCCTCCAAAGATTCTGATAGCACGGATGACATATTCTGATTCCAAGTCCACAATGAACCATCCATCTACATCTACAGGGTTGACAGAAAATATCCTGTATTCATTTTCTTCAACCATTCCATCAACAGCGTTCTTTTTTTCTGTGATTTAGGATAAAAAACATTTGCAAATTATATAGTGTAAATTATTATATCATATTATAATTAAATCATACTACAATAATATCTAATTGTAATTATATTACAATTCTAAATGTTCTTTTCTCAGTTAGTTAGTCCGTTCGTTACTCTTTCGGTAATTAAATAAAAATATTTTGGTATATTTTCCGTAAACTAGAAGTTATATTATTTTTACTAATGTCCTATCTAAATCTAAATAAACGGTTATCAGTTTTTTCAATTTGCAATTGTTAATATTCGTAATTGTTAATATTCGTAATTGTTAATATTCGTAATTGTTAATATTAGTAATTTTTAATATTTATACTTGTTAATATTGGTAATTGTTAATATTGGTAATTGTTAATATTGGTAATTGTTAATAGTGGTAATTGTTAATATTGGTAATTGTTAATATTGGTAATTGTTAATAGTGGTAATTGTTAATATTGGTAATTGTTAATATTGGTAATTGTTAATATTGGTAATTGTTAATAGTGGTAATTGTTAATATTGGTAATTGTTAATATTGGTAATTGTTAATAGTGGTAATTGTTAATATTGGTAATTGTTAATATTGGTAATTGTTAATATTGGTAATTGTTAATATTGGTAATTGTTAATATTGGTAATTGTTAATATTGGTAATTGTTAATATTGGTAATTGTTAATATTGGTAATTGTAAATATTTGCAATTGTTAATAGTGGTAATTGTTAATATTGGTAATTGTTAATAGTGGTAATTGTTAATAGTGGTAATTGTTAATATTGGTAATTGTTAATATTGGTAATTGTTAATATTGGTAATTGTTAATATTGGTAATTGTTAATATTGGTAATTGTTAATATTGGTAATTGTTAATATTGGTAATTGTTAATATTGGTAATTGTTAATATTGGTAATTGTTAATATTGGTAATTGTAAATATTTGCAATTGTTAATAGTGGTAATTGTTAATATTGGTAATTGTTAATAGTGGTAATTGTTAATAGTGGTAATTGTTAATATTGGTAATTGTTAATATTGGTAATTGTTAATATTGGTAATTGTTAATATTGGTAATTGTTTATATTGGTAATTGTAAATATTTGCAATTGTTAATAGTGGTAATTGTTAATAGTGGTAATTGTTAATATTGGTAATTGTTAATAGTGGTAATTGTTAATAGTGGTAATTGTTAATATTGGTAATTGTTACTATTGGTAATTGTTAATATTTGCAATTGTTAATATTTGCAATTGTTAATATTGGTAATTGTTAATATTGGTATTTGTTAATATTGGTAATTGTTAATATTGGTAATTGTTAATAGTGGTAATTGTTAATATTGGTAATTGTTAATATTGGTAATTGTTAATAGTGGTAATTGTTAATATTGGTAATTGTTAATAGTGGTAATTGTAAATATTTGCAATTGTTAATAGTGGTAATTGTTAATATTGGTAATTGTTAATAGTGGTAATTGTTAATAGTGGTAATTGTTAATATTTGCAATTGTTAATATTTGCAATTGTTAATATTGGTAATTGTTAATATTGGTATTTGTTAATATTGGTAATTGTTAATATTGGTAATTGTTAATAGTGGTAATTGTTAATATTGGTAATTGTTAATATTGGTAATTGTTAATAGTGGTAATTGTTAATATTGGTAATTGTTAATAGTGGTAATTGTTAATATTGGTAATTGTTAATATTGGTAATTGTTAATATTGGTAATTGTTAATAGTGGTAATTGCTAATATTGGTAATTGTTAATATTGGTAATTGTTAATAGTGGTAATTGTTAATATTGGTAATTGTTAATATTGGTAATTGTTAATGTTGGTAATTGTTAATATTGGTAATTGTTAATATTGGTAATTGTAAATATTTGCAATTGTTAATAGTGGTAATTGTTAATAGTGGTAATTGTTAATATTGGTAATTGTTAATAGTGGTAATTGTTAATAGTGGTAATTGTTAATATTGGTAATTGTTACTATTGGTAATTGTTACTATTGGTAATTATTATTATTGGTAATTGTTACTATTGGTAATTGTTAATATTGGTAATTGTTACTATTGGTAATTGTTACTATTGGTAATTGTTAATATTGCTAATTGTTACTATTGGTAATTGTTAATATTGCTAATTGTTAATATTGGTATTTGTTACTATTAGCTGAAGGGGTGGTGTTATCTTTCAGAAATCTTTCTTATTTGTTCACCGATTTTTCTTAAATTTACAAACTTTAGAAAATGAATATATTTTTCTAAGTGTGAGTTAATGTGCAGTCGTTAAATGATATAAATGAATATTTCCATATTTTTGACCTCCGCCCACTTTGGGGGTAGTAGGGTTCTGGTGTACGTAGGCATGCTTATTGCACATATACATTTAGGATATGAAACCCCTACCACTACCTATAGACAGCTTTTCACCAAAAATAGGATAATTTTCACAAATTTGATGAGACTACACTATCGCTAACCTGTTAAAAGTACACTTTCCCTATAAAAAATATAATTAGAATTAATATGTCCAATAAATTCCAATGCGTATCATATTTTACATTATATATGTCTATAATCTAACCTATAATAACTGAAGTGGTTATTCTTTATTTATTTATTTGATTCGAATTGTGTATTACTCGTCAGAAAGGACGGACTGTACTTTAGCAAGAGAAAATAAGTGAAATATAATTAAAATATATTATTATTAATATATCATTAATTGGTATAATGAATGGTAGAAAAAATGGAACTTTTTTTTTGCCGTCCCATCAGATTTTCTTCTAAGAACTCATAACGAAGAATTTTTGTAATTTGTTGAATTCATTTCACTATCAACTATAATACTATTTTAGTTTAATAATAACATTTTCTTTCTGAAAAGGATTGTGAAATATGTAAGTATAATGAGTATAAATATGATGTCGAATACACCATCAAGAATTGTGATTGGTTCGATATTTTAAAATTATAGGGTTAGCTATAAATTAACTTACAAGTTCCAATTCCCGTTGACAGAGGATCCGTATATTGTTTTTCCAAGAGCAACATTCGTGAGTTTGTTCAGGTTGATGTGTCTTGCGGATTCAACATTCACAGGCACTCTTGGTATATCAGGTAAAGCCAGAATGCACATGGACTCTGGAGATAAATAATTACCAAATCAACAATAATGAAGTATGATCTCAACACTGCAAATATCACATCGTATAAGACTGTTCACTGTATTTATTATGAATGTTTTTACTTTATTCATTGTGAATGTTTATTTAGAGTTATCGTCCTAGGGGAAAATTAACTGAACTCAAAGTTTATGTGTTTTTAATAATAATACCGGTGTTATTCTTAATATTGGAAATTGTCTCTCTGAGTTTCTCTGATATACTTAATTGTCGTAATTCTCACCTTCAGTGTAGATGTAGAGAGCGCAGCTTCGTCTGCCGCAGGCAAAGGCGCAACTTATTCGGCTGGAAACAGTCAGTTTCAATTGCGTCTTGTGGCTAATCCAAGCTCCTTCGAATCCTTCAGTAATAATTTCATCTCCTGGCGAAGTGTCACACGATTCTCCACCTTCCAAATCACAGATCCAGTCACTGCTCACAAATGATAGAAATACCAGAAAAAGCCACGACTTGAACATTGTGGAGATGATGGATTTAAATTATGATTCGGGTGTCAATTAGGTAGAGTTTGTTTTGAATTTGAATGTAGTATACGCTTCTTGAAATTTATATTAGCTTATCATACAGGGATATATGTAATTTATAAAGGAATAATTAGACAAAATAAAAAAAATGTCAATAATATTGATTCCTATATTCAATGACATGTTATATGATATATTAAAATTCCTAATAAATAAGGAAAATTCACCTAAAACCTATTTAATAAACAATGAGAAAGAAATCAATAAAGAATAAGTTCTGATTATTATGTGGAATTTGTAAGTATTTTTTTTTCAAATTGAGATTTTAACTGATATTAAAGAAATTTCAATATTATATTTCATGTTACTATAACAATTAATATAACTTTAAAACCATCCGCACAGAGTAACCTACAGAGTGACAATGACAGCATTTACAGGTCGTACCTAAGGCAATCGCATGGCAAACATGAATCTTCAATTACAATTACCAGAATGAATATGACCTAAACTAAGAAATAACTGACAATATATCTGAATATTAATTATAGAAGGGGTACATGCAGGCCTCCCTTTGTTGAGTATTTTATATGAACGAATTAAATGTACTCTACTACTATTATATTTTTTTTTCTTTGCACCTTAAATTTATGTCCATTGATATCTCCGCATTCCCCGTTGTTCTTAAACCTTTATATTTATGTTGAAGATTTGAACTCGTAGTACAGGTAAAGCTCTTACAGCGGACGATCTTTGAGCGTACACCTCCTACAAAGGACAGAAATTGTTCGCTCTAACGGACTGCAGATCACTACAACGACCTCTTTAAATTATATTGTTTAACATACTTTTTATCCGTCTACCAAGTATCTAGTCAAACATTTATTATATTCAGAGGTATTAGAATTTATAAAATTACTATCAACACTTTAATGCATTGTTTCAGATTATTTAAGTATTTTGATCTAGTTACCCTTTCCCAATAATTTTTCTTTGATTGGAAAAGTTCTATAGAAAATAAAAAAAGTTGTAACAATTCTATATCATAGAATAAATGAAGTTATAACTACCTTATTATTTTGTACATTTATATATTAATATAAGTAAGTTATCCAAATATTATAAGATTTTCATTAAAAATTTCCTTTAATAATAATCTGAGATTGTTTCCCTTCATTAGCGTTTCTTTGAAATGCTGTTAAAGAAAACTTACAGACAGAGTTAAAAGCCCCAACTAAACTAAATAATGTATCGTTACAAGGAACGCTGACCGGTATTGAGGACACTTGTCCGGTACATGTACTGGTCGTTGTACGAGCTTTACCTTAAATCGAGAGGATACAGACAGTTCCAATCTAGCCATCACTGTGATAACATTAAATATAAAACTTACTGCCTACCTAACATGATGTCTCACTGCTAAACCTCTCCCATGAAGACAACAAAGGGAGGATGTACCAAGCTCCGTGATGTAGCACGAGAACACTGTCCCATCGCAGCTTGCATGATGCTCCCACAGTCCTAGTCAATAGAGCTAGTATACCTATCACGATGCTATAAAGATGTGTCCCAACTCATCAGTATCATGAGTATCTAAACATTTATGGTGCAAACTCTGTATCATAAAACTTTCTCAGTGAACCTATAAATTTTAACCGATTATTTTCATCTTTCCTCTTTAAATTCGTCCACATTTCATATCTTAAATTTCTCTAATCTCCAATTTTAGTAAAATTTTACAATTCTTAAGTCCTTTGTATTTATTATTTACGATAGACTATATATCTTTGAACTGAGATTTAAAGTATGTATATTTAAACTCTTGAAATCACGATATTTAAATTAAAATTTACTGCTAATAAAAATCGAAGTAAATTAAATTTAAATTTAAATTAATTAATATCAAATTAGAATTTATCCAAAAAAAATGATTAAATTGAAATTAGAGTAGATTGAATTAAAATTAGATTGAATTAAATTAAATTAAATTAAAATAAGATTAAATTAAAATCAGATTAAATTAAAATCAGATTAAATTAAAATCAGATTAAATTATATTAAACTTTCAGAATTATCTATTAATCTCAATTGAATTCATTATTTCTTATTCAAAATTTTCGAAAAATTTGATTTATTTGCATGGACGGAAGAAGAACCTCATAATATATCTCGTTCTTACATGAAATTCTTAATCATCAATTACAAATACATATCTCTGATTTTTTATCTTCATTTTCATCCACCATTTCCTCATAGTTATTTTCGAGACCCTATTAAAAAACTATAATAATTGCAATCTCTGACCCGAATCTATTATATAATTGTTACTCCTTAAACATATCATTTTCTATGAGTTAAAATAAAATAAAAGAGTTATGAGATCTCGAAATAACGCACATTGCCAATTTAAATTAAAAAAATAATGATTATCGTTATATTATTTTTCCATTCCGAAAATGTAGAGCCGTCCGAAAACGACCCAAGAAAATAGCAAATAACGCTAAATCGAACACTCAAGACCATTTTCTCTTTTTCTAACTTATAGAAAATGAAATTTCAATGAGTTACAATAATTCTACCCAACTGAATTTTGACTAGGTGCTTTTCGCACTGGAAGTATAAGAAGCATTACATTGTATATATAAATGATTATCCAAAGTAATTCTGAAAACCTCAAATGACCAAACTAAACACTACTGCAGAAATATAGAACGTGCAGCAAACAAAATAATAACTATCTATAATTTCTATATGATATTCGTGGTTACTAAGTCTTACTATATTACTATTGTTACTATATCATACTATAGAAAAATCGTAGTTCCTTTTTAATGTTATTGTTAATATATCGTATTATAGAATATTAGTCTCTCCAAATTAAGAACTAATCAAAATACATTTTTTAAATCATACACTGATAGCATTGAAGATTATTGTAATTCTACTTTAAATAGGAACTCAGAAACATGAATCCCCGATTTTTTAGTTTTGTATTTTTTTTTCAATTCATCATAGAGTGATATTCTTAAAGAAAATTTCCTTTAACGTAAATAATAAATTCCGAGTATCAGAGTTTCTTGGGAAACTTTAACCAAATAGTGTTGAATTATTCACATAAGCTGCATGGCAAAAATAATTCATTTATGGGATATTCCCATAATATACCAGGAATAATTCCTTCTTACCCGGACTGTACTCAAAGAAACCTAGCTAATTTGTACTCCTTTATTTATAAACATTGAACCACTTCCTATTTTCTATTTTCATTCAAATCAGACCGATTTATCCGCCAATTAGCAAAGAGAAATCCTGGGCTTCAGAATTCAATTTGTGTCTGATGAGAGCTCTGACAAAAGCTCCTTCAGTGGTTCAGCCTTGTCGTTATGAAGGCTTGAGCCTTGAGTCCTTCAAAAGAGTATTAGCAAACAGTTATTACACGCTCCGTATGTTTGCTCTATTAACAAAGTACTCCACCAATTATTGAATCAAAAGGAAAAGTTCATAGCTACCAATTACTGTTCTTAATGTCAAACAAACGGGTAGTATGAAATTATAAGTAGACTATGTTGATGTAGCATTCGTAATACCTAAAAAATATATTAGAAAATGTTAGATCTGAAATAAGTTATAAATAAAAAGTAATGGAATAGGTCAGCATGCCTTCGAGTCTAATTTATCGAAATAAAAATAATAAGAGTTAATGATGTATAGAAGAAAGCTTTAAAATTCTTGTTATAATAATGAACCTTTTTCTATGGGAGCCAATTAGTTTTAATGACTTTTTAGAATTCCCGTGGTTACTGCTAGTTAAAATAGATTAGTGATGTGGTTGGCCCAAACAAATTATGGACGGGGTCTTAGCTCATTACCGATCTCCAGTTAACATAATTAGAAGTAGATAAGGCCTGGAAATATTATTCATAGTGATCATTTGATAATTTGGTTCAGTAATTAAGTTCAGTTGATAGAAGTGTTCAGTCGTTAGTATAGTCAGTCAGTTGAGTACAGTACTCAGAGACTGGCTCGTCCGGGCTGGTCTGGTCTTATCTGTACCATTTTAATACTCTCAAGATTATGAATACAAAAAAAATCCACAAGTCGTCATTAACCCCCAATGTTTATACTGGTACGTTACTCCAAGAGAAATAAATAAATAGTACTGATAAATAATAATCATGAAACACGAATAATTACCAGTACATATACAAATTTAGAGCATTAAATCAATATTATATATATATGTATACAATTATATTTTATAAATTTATCAAAAAAAAAATCTTTCTCTCACTCCCTCCCATGAAAAAGAGCATCTCCTGGAGTTTGAGAAGTGCTCTGCATAATCGTGATTGTGTTGCTTCATTCTCTCTGAGTTTGAGAAGTGCTCTGCATAATCGTGATTGTGTTGCTTCATTCTCTCTGAGTTTGAGAAGTGCTCTGCATAATCGTGATTGTGTTGCTTCATTCTCTCTGAGTTTGAGAAGTGCTCTGCATAATCGTGATTGTGTTGCTTCATTCTCTCTGAGTTTGAGAAGTGCTCTGCATAATCGTGATTGTGTTGCTTCATTCTCTCTGAGTTTGAGAAGTGCTCTGCATAATCGTGATTGTGTTGTTTCATTCTCTCTGAGTTTGAGAAATGCTCTGCACAATCGTGATTGTGTTGCTTCATTCTCTCTGAGTTTGAGAAATGCTCTGCATAATCGTGATTGTGTTGCTTCATTCTCTCTGAGTTTGAGAAGTGCTCTGCATAATCGTGATTGCGTTGCTTCATTCTCTCTGAGTTTGAGAAATGCTCTGCATAATCGTGATTGTGTTGCTTCATTCTCTCTGAGTTTGAGAAGTGCTCTGCATAATCGTGATTGTGTTGCTTCATTCTCTCTGAGTTTGAGAAGTGCTCTGCATAATCGTGATTGTGTTGCTTCATTCTCTCTGAGTGTGAGAAGTGCTCTGCATAATCGTGATTGTGTTGCTTCATTCTCTCTGTGTTTGAGAAGTGCTCTGCATAATCGTGATTGTGTTGCTTCATTCTCTCTGAGTTTGAGAAGTTCTCTGCATAATCGTGATTGTGTTGCTTCATTCTTTCTGAGTTTGAGAAGTGCTCTGCATAATCGTGATTGTGTTGCTTCATTCTCTCTGTGTTTGAGAAGTGCTCTGCATAATCGTGTTTGTGTTGCTTCATTCTCTCTGAGTTTGAGAAGTTCTCTGCATAATCGTGATTGTGTTGCTTCATTCTCTCTGTGTTTGAGAAGTGCTCTGCATAATCGTGTTTGTGTTGCTTCATTCTCTCTGAGTTTGAGAAGTTCTCTGCATAATCGTGATTGTGTTGCTTCATTCTTTCTGAGTTTGAGAAGTGCTCTGCATAATCGTGATTGTGTTGCTTCATTCTCTCTGTGTTTGAGAAGTGCTCTGCATAATCGTGATTGTGTTGCTTCATTCTCTCTGTGTTTGAGAAGTTCTCTGCATAATCGTGATTGTGTTGCTTCATTCTCTCTGAGTTTGAGAAGTGCTCTGCATAATCGTGATTGTGTTGCTTCATTCTCTCTGAGTTTGAGAAGTGCTCTGCATAATCGTGATTGTGTTACCCAGCTAACCATATCCTCTCTGTCTCGCGTGGGACAGAGGGGGACATCCCTCGCTAGCGAGGGACAGAGAGGGACAGGGGATTTCAGACGTCTGCAGACGTCTGAAATCCCACGTCTTTCCAATGTCTGAAATCCCACTCACGTCCCACGTCTTACACAAGCTGGATGTCCCTCTCTGTCCCACGCGGGATGTCCCTCTCTGTCCCACGTCTGTCCCACGTGGGTTGTCTCTCTCTGTCCCACGCGGGATGTCCCTCTGTGTCCCACGCGGGATGTCCCTCTCTGTCCCACGTCTGTCCCACGTGGGATATCCCTCTCTGTCCCACGCGGGATGTCCATCTCTGTCCCACGTCTGTCCCACGTGGGATGTCCCTCTCTGTCCCACGCGGGATATCCCTCTCTGTCCCACGTCTGTCCAACATGGGATGTCCCTCTCTGTCCCACGCGGGATGTCCTTCTCTGTCCCACGTCTGTCCCACGCGGGATGTCCCTCTCTGTCCCTCGTCTGTTTTACGCGGGAAAAAGTACGCGGGATGTCCCTCTCTGTCCCACGTCTGTCCCACGCGGGATGTCCCTCTCTGTCCCACGCGGGATGTCCCTCTCTGTCCCACGTCTGTCCCACGTGGGATGTACCTCTCTGTCCCACGCGGGATATTCCTCTCTGTCCCACGTCTGTCCCACGCGGGATGTCCCTCTCTGTCCCTCGTCTGTTTTACGCGGGAAAAAGTTATACCAAAAAGGTATATCTATCTCAAGCTTTATTTACGTATCATAACTAGGTAGGTATTCATAAACAGATGTAGGTATCTACTATCTAGGTAGGCATTGATGAATAATACTAGGTAGTAGGTAAGTAGGTACGGATTGATGAACACTACCTAGTAGGTATACTAGGTAGGTAGGTATTGGTACTGGTAGGTATCTAGGTAGGTATTGTCAAACAGTTATAGGTAACTAGATAAGCATTGGTAAACACTAGTAGATAACTATGTAGGCATTGACAAACAGTTGTAGGTAACTAGGTAGGTATTGATGAATACTAGTATTTAGCTAGGACCTATATTGGTTTTTATATACAGTTGTAGGCCACTAGGTAGGCAATGTTAAACACAAGAAGGTAACTAATTAGGTATTGATAAGCAGATGTAGGCAACTATATAAATACTACGTAATAGGCAAGTAGTGATAACCACCAGTAGGTACAGATTGGTGGTTATCACTTGTAGGTTACTAGGTAGTTATAAATAAACTCTAGTAAGTTACTAGATAGGTATAAATTAGTGATATCACCAGAAGGTAACTATAGGTAATATTAATTAACAGTTAAAGGTAATTAGGTAGTTAATAACATTAATTAACATTATCATTACAAATATTAATAAATAACTTTATACACATTCTTATCATTTACATTAAAAAATAAAAGATACCAAAATGTAGAATATTAAATTATATTTATTTAAAATAATTTTAAGAAGCACGCAAGTTATCAAGTTGCATAAAGATCATTTCAATTCTACTTCTACCATGTCCAGGATGGCTGAGTGGTAGAGACGCAGGTTTCAATAGTACATCACACTAGAGTCCTGAGTTCGATTCCCGAGATGACCACTACAATTCTTTCTCCATTTCTTCCCATTTAATTTGTATATAGCAATATGTAATATTAAAATAAATGATATACAGCCAAATGTACATATACACTATATGCAATATGGTTAGAAATTGCAATAATAATTAGAATGATCTTATTTTATTTCTTATACATATTTATATACCCCAATTGACCGTAGTAGTTTGAGCCAAAGACCCAAAAGAGAGATATGTCCCCCTTGCAGAGGGGGACATCCACACTCTGTCCCACGTCTTGAAGAGGGGGACATCCGCACTCTGTCCCACGTCTTGCAGAGGGGGACATCCGCACTCTGTCCCACGTCTTGCAGAGGGGGACATCCACACTCTGCCCCACGTCTTGCAGAGGGGGATATTCCCACTCTGTCCCACGTCTTGAATACTCACTCTGTCCCACATGGGTCCCACGTCTTATTTCCCTCTTCCCTCTATAGCGAGGGACATCCGCACTCTGTCCCACGTGGGTCCCACGTCTTGAATCCCTCTATAGCGAGGGACATCCACACTCTGTCCCACGTGGGTCCCACGTCTTGAAAACGGAGTGGGGTAAGACGTGGGACAGGTGGATGTCCCCCTCTGTCAGAGGGGGACAAGACGTGGGATCAGACGTCTTGCAGAGGGGGACCCCTGTGCAAATGAAGAGGGTTAGACGTCTGCAAGACGTCTGATGTCCCCCGCCCCACGTCTTGCCCCACGTCTTAAATCCCTCTATAGCGAGAGGTATCAGACGTTTTAAGACGTGGGACAAACAGCTTTTGGTTAGCTGGGTTGCTTCATTCTCTCTGAGTTTGAGAAGTGCTCTGCATAATCGTGATTGTGTTGCTTCATTCTCTCTGAGTTTGAGAAGTTCTCTGCATAATCGTGATTGTGTTGCTTCATTCTCTCTGAGTTTGAGAAGTGCTCTGCATAATCGTGATTGTGTTGCTTCATTCTCTCTGTGTTTGAGAAGTGCTCTGCATAATCGTGATTGTGTTGCTTCATTCTCTCTGAGTTTGAGAAGTGCTCTGCATAATCGTGATTGTGTTGCTTCATTCTCTCTGGGTTTGAGAAGTGCTCTGCATAATCGTGATTGTGTTGCTTCATTCTCTCTGAGTTTGAGAAGTGCTCTGCATAATCGTGATTGTGTTGCTTCATTCTCTCTGAGTTTGAGAAGTGCTCTGCATAATCGTGATTGTGTTGCTTCATTCTCTCAGAGTTTGGGAGAACTCATGGAATGGCGTGAAGAGCAATTTGCAATCACTCGATTTATGTCCGGCAATTTGGCACTATAACTGCACTGTAGCAAATAATGACACTTCAAATGCAGTTATAAATACTCTAGGAAATTTATGGAGAAGGGTTTGATCGATGATTTTAAGCTGGAGAGTTTGATTGAAAATGTGTACGAGTTTAAACTTGAATATTGTTTTCAAATGTGTCCTATTAACTATATTATTTAACACATACTTTCATTTTATTCCAATAGGGAAGAGATTTAAGCTTATTATTAGTATATTTTAATACACAGGGTGACACAAAAGTTGTTTTACCTGTGGAATAATCGGCTTACAACATAAATAACTATTCTGGGTAAACAAAAAGAAGATCATTTTAAATGGATTTTATTTGCTGGTTCGTACAGCCTAATAATGCAAATAGGATTCATTAGTTTACAAATTTAAGTTGAGAAATATCTTCGATCTTCTTTTGGTCAAATCTCCTCCCTGAGCTGTTTCTAGAGCTTGAAACTGTAGATTTAAATATAGGAAAAATTTGATATAAGGTATTGGATATATTAAATATACGAAGTTTTAAAGGGGCAGTGAACTCAATAAAAAATGCCATTTTTTGTAGTGAAAATGTTGTTAGTAATTAGTTGTATAAATACGAGAGTAAATTCGTCTTATATATAACTGACACTCGTAAAAAATATTTATTAATAATTCGGTTTTATAGGTCCAAAGTTCACCGCATTTGCCGGGAGGGCACTTCGAATTGATTTTGTTTACATTCCTGATCAGTTGTTAAAATGAGATGCAATCTGTTCTACTATTAAAAGTGTCTACTGTTGCTAATAGTCTACTATTAGAATTGCTCGTATTAGCAATTCTAATAGAATTGCTAAAACGAATGAAAAACTAAGTACCTAAAGACGTGAATTTGGTTTTAGTTCCAGATTACATCAGTAGATGGTGCTGGAATTGTGAAATAATTGAATTAATTTTTTTAAATAGGATTTGAAAAAATAAAATAACTCTATCTTATTTCATCCCTTTATCGATTTATCAACATTAGAGAAAAAGTTTGTTTAAAGGTTTACTGCCCCTTTAATGTAAAATAAACTTTAACGTAAGATAAATTGAATATAAGGTTAATTGAATAGAAGTTTGATTTTAAATAGATTTGATTTTAATATACATAGTTTATAATGTTTAAAGTAGTTCAAATTTTGACAAGGTTTTAACATTAGTAAAATAGAAATAGGGTTAAAATAAAATATTTATAATTAATTCAATATTTTAGTTTCAAGTACACAGAGAAAAAAGTTTACTCATATTTAATGGGTCAACAATTTATGCTTTGAAGCAATTTATTACGTGAGTTGGTTTGACTATATTCATGTTTTCATGTGTGTCAAAACAACTATGACGTGAGTGTCACCAAACATAGTTAATTCAAATCATTTTATGGATTGAATCAACTTACTATGAGAGTTGGAGTTACATTTTGGGAGTTTGAACATGTGTTAAAACAACTATGACATAGTGTGTTGAAGTAACTCACAAAGATTGTCAATGCAATGTATCTGGTGTATGAATTAACTTACTATGAGAGTTGACGCTACTTTTTTAAGTTTAGGTGCGAGTTAAATCAACTATGACATAGTGTGTTATAGTAACCCACAAAGACTGTTAATCCAGTGTATTCTGCAGTGTATGAATTAACTTACTATGAGAGTTGGCGCTACTTTTTTGTAAGTTTAGGTAAGAGTTAAAACAACTATGACATAGTGTGATAATGTAACCCACAAAGACTGCTAATCTTATTTATCTGGTGTATAAATTAACTTACTATGAGAGTTAGTGCTACTTTTTTTTTAAGTTTAGGTGTGAGTTCAATCAAATGAGTAAGTGGCAACTTATGCTTTCCTCAAAGCTAATTTATTCGCATAACACTTTTCAGTTCAAATCTTGTTTCAAGTGTGTTACGTGTTGAATGTGAACGCTCCTCAATACCATTTTAGTTCAAGTGCAAACAATAGCGTTATATGCATTAAATAGTATTATCGCTGCCGATCGATTATTCATTATTAATTAATTCCATTAATAAATTGATAAATGTCTGCCTAAATATTCTAAAATATTGGTGATTGATAGTTTGGTAGCTTTATATAGGTAGTTATTTGAAGAGCTGATTATCAGTATATAACTTTTATAATAATAAATTTTGATTACTGCCTTCCAGTTTGTAAACTGATATCCAAACTAATTTTCCATTATTATTATTATATGTTATTATAGGCAGTTACTGCGCTGTCCTCAGAATAGGGTAAGTTCCAAATTATCAGGCGATTTCAAATCTTCGGTCACGTATGAAATTTAGTATATAGCTTCCTTATAGCTAATTAAAATAAAAGTTAATTTAATATAGTTTTTCTTACGCGACCGAAAATGTGGAGCCGTCCGATATTTCGGAACTTATCCTAGTATCTTAAGTAAAGTGGTCTGATAATCTATATATTTTAAAACTAGTTGGTGTACCTATAGGTAGGGTTACACAGCCAAATTCGGTTCTTTAATTTCTAATTGTGACCCTATTAAGAGAGTCTGAAAATCATTCTGAAATTAGTTTAGCTATATACTGAATTGTTGAACATCATAATTTAAGCTCAATTTATGATAGGTTCTATTCATTTCACGAGTGCCTTGAAGTCATGATGGTTATTAATGTTTCTGAGATAAGAGACCGCAGTTAGTTAAAGTGCCGCAATTTACCTACTTGACCCTAGTTTTCTATGACTGGGAGAACTCCATCCATGGAGATAGTCGGAGGAGAACACCGTCCAGGGATTTAGCAGGGTCAGAACACTCCAACCAGAGGTGAGCCTTTTGATATATTATACTTTCTTGGTATTTAATTAAAGTCTACATTATGAGTGTATAATGAACAAAATTACGAGGATTAGCTAGAAAAATCCATTGCATTTATTAGAGCTAAATTTATACTGCATCTGAAGATTTATAATTAGTTTGACATTTTATATAAATAATTTATCTATATGAAAGAATTCTCAGTTGATAATTCTTTTCATTTCTTTATTAATATATGGTTTTCTATATTTTCTGAATCTACTTTCAGATCTTGATGAAGAATTGATGAAGTATATCAACGTCATCAACTATCGGAGTCCTCTTCAATTCCTTTGAATGGTTCAGGAACAATTATGCTAGGTCAAAGTAAGTATTTGAAAATATTAGATGATTTTTAAATATGTATTTGCAATATGATTAGCTCTTACTTTTTCATATGCTTTTAGGGATTCCAGACATGAAAAGAATATCGAAGCTGTCGCTATCTCATCACAAAAGGAAAAAGAGTAGGTGATGTTATTGATAATGTATATGAACGATACTGTGAATTTCTATTCAATATATACTAATATACGAATCCCTTATTTCAGGAATTGGCAACCTACAGTCGTGGAAGAAAGTGACGAGAATTCAAATTGTACTTCTAAATAATAAATCTAAAACTTAAATGTTTAAACTTATTTATGACATCTAACTACTTATTTATAAACTGACCTGATGAGATTACTTATTCAATCTAATCTATTAATTTACAACTGATAACCATATATCAATTCATCGGATCGAAAACATTTCAAAAAGCAAGGATAGGTCTAGGTGATCAATTATTTTTTAAAATTTAAATAGTATGCATATTTCAAAAGCAAAAGTAGAAAATAAATGTGAACATGTTAGATTTGGTCCTAGAAAATAAATAGTCTAATCTAATTGATACCGGGACCTAACTCGAGATTATAATTTAATAGAGTAAATATAGTGACTGAAAAAGTCTTGTAAAAGTCTGGCTACTGCTAACCGGACCGATATTTCAACCTACACTATAATAGTTGATATACATTTACTTAGTTTACTAGTAGTTGATATAACCAACACGAGAAGATGATATAACCTACATGAGTAGTTGATATCACCTATACGAGTAGTTAATGTAACCACACGAAAAGTTGATATAACCTACACGAGTAGTTGGTATAACCTACACAAGCAGTTGGTATAACCTACACGAGTAGTTGGTATAACACATAGGAGTGATTGGAGAAACATACACAAGTAGTTGATATAACCAACACGAGAAGATGATATAACCTACATGAGTAGTTGATATAACCAACACGAGAAGATGATATAACCTACATATGAGTAGTTGATATCACCTATACGAGTAGTTGATATCACCTATACGAGTAGTTAATGTAACCTACACGAGTAGTTGATATAACCTACACGAGTAGTTGGTATAACCTACACAAGCAGTTGGTATAATCTACACGAGTAGTTGGTATAACACATAGGAGTGATTGGTGAAACATACACAAGTAGTTGATGTAACCTTGTTCTGTAGTTGTTTTAACCATTACATATAATTGGTTCAACCATCACGAGCAGTTTTGACTATCACAGGTAGTTGTTGTGACCATCGGGAATTAAATATAATCAACTCACATATGTGTTGTTTTAACCAACGTCAATTTAACTCATATCAAATAGTACCTGCAACTCACCACGTAGGTAGGCGCACAGATAAACCATAAAATTTAGTCAAAACAAATCAAATATGATTTGATTCAACTAATCCTTTCTCTGTGTGTAAATTAATTGCATGAGATCTTGAACTCAATTGTTTTGTAGTTATATTTTAACTTTAAGGCTCTAGTGCTTATGATTAGTTTAGTGTTTCTTACAACCTTAGAATTTGCCTATAGCTTCCAATTAAAGTTTTATCCTCAAAGTAGCATGGGATCACCACCATCTTTCTCTTCACCCCGTGTCCAGGGACTTCCTTAGCTAGTCATCATAATACGATTGATTAGTTCAAATTTGTAAACCAATGTAAATTAAAGAATTAATAATGTAGGTCTATACTGTATGTGGTGTTACTGCAGTAATTTCTGAACACATTTAGTGAGATGTTCGTTTGGTGACATCTAGAGAACATGAGGTAGCAGTAATCCTTTCGAATGAATTTGGTCCCCAAGTGAATCTTTCTTACTTTCTTTAAAATCTACTCAGGAGAGAGGGTTAATGCATGGGTAAAACAAACATCGAACATAAGCACATTACATCCAAAAAGTCTATTTCAACTACCATCCAATTATTATTCATGACTCAAATCAACTTTATCAACATTATATGTGAACTAATGTGAACAAATTCCTTACATTCTTCACAGTTAATAGTGTTCAATGTAATCTATAACTTACAATAAGTGTCATCTGTTTTTTTGAGAAGTTAATGGCCCCCTCAGTGGAAAGTTAAAGTTGTGATAGAACAATTCCACTGAGCAGGAAAGTTCGCATCTGATTTATTACGATGGAATTCTGCGTGTGGTAAGTATTGGCGAAGACACGCTAAAACTAAACTGTTAAGCGAAAACTCGAATGAAAATAGACAAAACTGCCAATGGATGAGTTGTGTGCAGCGGTTGAAGCAACTCCCACAGATTGGAGGCCGTTATTCAAATAAGAGAAGGTTTATTGAAAAAATCTTCTTCACAAGTCTTCTCAGTGATTTGATATAATATCTGAAGTACTTTTCTTGTTTGTTTTTTAATATTCAAATGTTTTATTTGATATATTTTGTTTGTCTCAGAACTTTTGTGTCACCCTGTATATAAATAAATCATTAAAAATACAAATATGATAATATATGTACTTTCCATTAAAACAATATACGAATATATCGTTGGATACCATTATAGTGGTATGCGATTTCTCAAATAATTAAAAGTAATAATATATATTTCACCAATTTATTCATTTTTAAATAACAACACTTCAAACACTGATGACAAATAATAGGGCAGATGTAATTTCAATTGTGTAAGTGCTTTTTATTTATGAAGATCCATAATGGCTCTCGAAACAGAGTACCTTTTCCAAGAAATTAATCCCGCATGTCATCACACTAATAAAGTGCATTCGAATTGCACTTGAGTACATTCGAATTGCACTTGAGTGCACCAATTAGATCATTGAAAACTATTGCTCTCACTGAGACTTTTTGAGCGGACAGTGAGTGTCCTGATTAAAATGTTTTCATTCCATCCCTCTAATGAAGTGCATCGTTGACATGACTAATTGACTGATACTTTCGTGCAATAATTTTAAAATCAAATGCTGTTTTGTTACATTGGAAAAAGCGAGTTACATAAATAGACCTGGAAATAGGATTGAATTATAAATTTGTTGGAACGAACATTAGTTTTACATCAGATACAAGATGATTGAAAAAGAAACTAATTAGGATTAGTAGCATTTTAGTATATTATAATGAGACTCTTCACTGATCTCTATGCTTCAAAATGTGGTAATTTATATTAATTGTCCATTTTCTGAAATTGTATAGTAAGTCACAAATGTGTTCAGTAATTTATTTCACAGTGTTGAATTAAAAACAATCAGAGATAAAAAGATACACTGTCAGAAAATTCATATTTGGTAGATAGTCTAAAGCCCATACTATAATAGCAGTTTCACCGCCGCGTTTCCACTGCCCTGTTTACGCGCCTTCAATCAATCACGGTTAAATGAATGGAAAGCAAATTTGAATAGTATACTAGCGTTGCTACCGCCAATTCCATTCATTTAACCGTGTATAAGAAGCGGAAAAAGGGCAGAGAAAACGCGGCGGTGAAACTGCTAGTATAGTATGGACCTAATGCTATCGCGTAAAATATATCGCGTTGTATCGTTAAATAATATAAATTCATAATTCAGAGTGTTTTTATAGGTAATGTCCAACGAAACTGGAAGTAATTTAAAATTTATGATAAAAGAAAAAAAAATTCGTCAAATCATTCTCAGTCGTATATAAATGAACAAGTATTCTCGATCATAATCACCGAACCTAATTTTCGACAGGGGAATTCCAAAGAGTTCATTACTTACCATTATTTCTTCCTGGTAAAGCTTCTCACGAAGTCAATAATGGAAGAAGAAGGACTCTCGTGGAACTAATTACAGTATCACAGAGCCGCTTTCGCGAATTCAATTAGATGAAACCTAGTAGCAGATTATTATTAAAGTTTTCAGGAAATTTTGATCTAAGATGGAGATTGTGAATTTCAAGCATAATTCTACTTTTTTTATTAATAATACCTTATATATTTTCACAACTCAGTTAATGAAAAATTTGCAATGAATTGAGTATATATGATTGTATAGCCTCTTATTAATATAGATAAAATTACCGTCCACTCAAAATAATATATAAACAGAATCTACATAAATTGTAGTAGAAACTTGCAAAAATATGTAAAAAAGTAGAAGAAATGGGACAAAATCAACAAACAATGAATTGTAAATGGTGATCATGAAATAATATACTTTAGCTAACGTGTAGCTATTTTAATAAATACATTGAATTAAATTAGTCGTACTTTGTTTTTATCTTAGTTTCATTTAAGAAGCAAAGAATTAACCAATTAAAGTTTTATCTCCATTTAGCTGGCCCTCTTAAAGTGTAAGTGGAAGCACCAAGATTATATCTAATGATGCTAATTACTCAGACCTAATTTTGAGGTCTAAATCTCACTGACATTCGGACATTAATCCGCCGAATGACCTAATTAGACGCACCAATTGCAGAGCTTCCATCCCTTTCGACCATGCAATTTGATGAGCAAAGAGGGTAAAGCGCTTATCTACAATTTGTGAGGAGGGTGAAAGTATAGACTATATAGGTAGATTTTTTTTTTACCGAAGAAAAGGAGTTCGAGTAAGTGAAATTGATGGAAAGTAAAGGGTCTGAGTGATATACAAGTCCTTTTTACCGGAGAAATAAAGTTCGAGTAAGTGAAATTGATGGAAAGTAAAGGGTCTGAGTGTTAAACAAGTCCTTTTTACCGGAGAAATGAAGTTCGAGTAAGTGAAATTGATGGAAAGTAAAGGGTCTGAGTGTTATACAAGTCCTTTTTACCGGAAAAATGAAGTTCGAGTAAGTGGAATTGATGGAAAGTAAAGGGTCTGAGTGTTAAACAAGTCCTTTTTACCGGAGAAATGAAGTTCGAGTAAGTGAAATTGATGGAAAGTAAAGGGTCTGAGTGTTATACAAGTCCTTTTTACCGGAGAAATGAAGTTCGAGTAAGTGGAATTGATGGAAAGTAAAGGGTCTGAGTGTTAAACAAGTCCTTTTTACCGGAGAAATGAAGTTCGAGTAAGTGAAATTGATGGAAAGTAAAGGGTCTGAGTTTATACAAGTCCTTTTTACCGGAGAAATGAAGTTCGAGTAAGTGGAATTGATGGAAAGTAAAGGGTCTGAGTGTTAAACAAGTCCTTTTTACCTGAGAAATGAAGTTCGAGTAAGTGAAATTGATGGAAAGTAAAGGGTCTGAGTTTATACAAGTCCTTTTTACCGGAGAAATGAAGTTCGAGTAAGTGGAATTGATGGAAAGTAAAGGGTCTGAGTGTTAAACAAGTCCTTTTTACCGGAGAAATGAAGTTCGAGTAAGTGAAATTGATGGAAAGTAAAGGGTCTGAGTGTTAAACAAGTCCTTTTTACCGGAGAAATGAAGTTCGAGTATGTGAAATTGATGGAGAGTAAAGGGTCTGAGTTTATACAAGTCCTTTTTACCGGAGAAATGAAGTTCGAGTAAGTGAAATTTATGGAGAGTGAAGGGTCTGAGTGTTAAACAAGTCCTTTTTACCGGAGAAATGAAGTTAGGTTTGAGACAGTAAAGTGTCTAAACTTTAATAGTTTGATAAATCCTTTATGCACGGTATAAAAAAGGAAAATTCTCTAAAAATTGATACGCTCTTTACAATATTTGTGCACTTGATGTTCATAACCATCCAAAGCACGATGGCAGTTGAAAGCATCTTGATAATTTAAAGTGACTGTATGAGTGCAGGTATCAACTAAATGAATTATAATCATTTTGCATAATAAATCTCTCACTTGGATAATAATTAACAAACAGAATAATTATTTATTAGCGGATCAAAAGATATATATTGTTAATATATAAATAATTCGAATGGAAAATTACTAATTTATATATTTTCCAAAGATTTGTCATTTGAAAAATTAGTTATATATTTTTATATTGAAATTTTAATTTTGAATTTTGAATAAATTGATACAAACTGGAAAATATTAATACAATATACTCCACGTAATTGTATTTTTGAAGATAAAAATGAGTTAAATTGAAATAGCAGTGAAATTAATTTTGTTCCAATCAAAATTAATGACTCAGTCGATTGAATTGGTAGATTGGTTGATTGAAAATTAATGAAACGCACTTCCTACCTGTTATTATAGGTATTCATGGTATATATTTTAAAAAGTATTGAAATTATGAAATAATATTAACGAACTATTTAAGTGAATTATGAATAATATATTTACAAAACTAATTTAATGAATTAAGATTAAATATTGTCGAGCATTTTGGTTAGTGCAGTGGAGACTTGGACCTCCTTAATATCAAATTCTTCCGGAGAATAAAGTTTTAAGTACCATTAATAAAGAAGAACTTCCGTACACTTCATCAATTTTATACTGGCCATAAACTCTAGGGGTCATTCTCCTCATGAATGGCTAAAATATGGGACAGCTTGAGAGGAGTCAGAGTGAGGAAATATTTTTATATATATATATATATAAAATCAATCCTATCGTAAACATATTATTTAAGACAGCCTACTGAATCTATTTAAATATATACAAATTGTAAAAGGAAGGATAATATTAACCAAACTAGATAACGTACACTCGGAAGAGCGCATACCCTCGTCGTCGCTTATAAATGACATTGAACATCCAATAATCAATGGGTTATAAAAGACCTTGACCTTTGACCTGTTCACTTCCAAAATCTAATACCAATTGACCCACCAAATTCCAGGCAAATTGGTTGAATACTTTTTGAGTTAATGAGTTGTAAATGACCTTGACCTTGATCTTTGACCTTTGACCCTAAAATCTAATAAATTGGCTCTCGGAAACTGATCAATCTTTCCACCAAATTTCATGAAAATTGATTGAATACCTTTTGTGTTCTAATTAACCTTGGTCTTGACCTTTGACCGGAACGCTCCTAAAATTTTATCAGATAGTTCGTGCACATTGAAAAATCGTCCTACCAAATTCCAGATAAATTAGTTAGTCAATTTTTGGGATATGTGAATAAAAAGATAATAAATAAATAAAATAGATAAATGCCGCTTAAAATATAACCTACGCAATCTACGAAGGTAATAATACAATCAGAGGGTATACAGAGAGCTCTACTCCACAGTTAATTATGAACTCCTTTGGGAATATCTAATTCGATAGTTCTACACGTATTTACACAGTAATTTGTTCCACGAGTTAATAGACGTACAATTATTTACTAATTGACCGACTCAATTTATTGGTATATTGAGGAACCTCAATAATCATTGGGAATTGTTCTGAATTAATCCGAATCAACGTACGTGAGGATATTCATTTACTTTTGGTATTAATGAATTTGAAGATATTGAATATATTTATACGAAGTGTTCCTCAACATTTTTACAGGACGATATCAATATACTCTGACGAAAAGTATATGTGTAATAATTTTTTTTTTCATATCATCAATTCCATGAATCAAAAATAGATTTTATCTGGAGTATTTTTAAGGTTTTTTCGTGTTGAATAAAGAATTTGAGAAGAAAGTAAAATAAGATAAATTAGTGTATATTCACAGTGAATCTTTTCTCTGATAGTACATCATCACAGTGACTCTTTTCTCTGATAGTACATCATCACAGTGACTCTTTTCTCTGATAGTACATCATCACAGTGAATCTTTTCTCTGATAGTACATCATCACAGTGACTCTTTTCTCTGATAGTACATCATCACAGTGACTCTTTTCTCTGATAGTACATCATCACAGTGACTCTTTTCTTTAATAGTACATCATCATAGGGACTATTTTCTCTGATAGTACATCATCATAGTGACTCTTTTCTCTGATAGTACATCATCACAGTGACTCTTTTCTCTGATAGTACATCATCACAGTGACTATTTTCTCTGATAGTACATCATCACAGTGACTCTTTTCTCTGATAGTACATCATCATAGTGACTCTTTTCTCTGATAGTACATCATCACAGTGACTCTTTTCTCTGATAGTACATCATCACAGTGACTCTTTTCTCTGATAGTACATCATCACAGTGACTCTTTTCTCTGATAGTACATCATCACAGTGACTCTTTTCTCTGATAGTACATCATCACAGTGACTCTTTTCTCTGATAGTACATCATCACAGTGACTCTTTTCTCTGATAGTACATCATCACAGTGACTCTTTTCTCTGATAGTACATCATCACAGTGACTCTTTTCTCTGATAGTACATCATCACAGTGACTATTTTCTCTGATAGTACATCATCACAGTGACTCTTTTCTCTGATAGTACATCATCATAGTGACTCTTTTCTCTGATAGTACATCATCACAGTGACTCTTTTCTCTGATAGTACATCATCACAGTGACTCTTTTCTCTGATAGTACATCATCACAGTGACTCTTTTCTCTGATAGTACATCATCACAGTGATTCTTTTCTCTGATAGTACATCATCACAGTGACTCTTTTCTATGATAGTACATCATCACAGTGACTCTTTTCTCAGATAGTACATCATCACAGTGACTCTTTTCTATGATAGTATATCATCACAGTGACTCTTTTCTCAGATAGTACATCATCACAGTGACTCTTTTCTCAGATAGTACATCATCACAGTGACTCTTTTCTCTGATAGTACATCATATCACAGTGACTCTTTTCTCTGATAGTACATCATCACAGTGACTCTTTTCTCTGATAGTACATCATCATAGTGACTCTTTTCTCTGATAGTACATCATCACAGTGACTCTTTTCTATGATAGTACATCATCACAGTGACTCTTTCCTCTGATAGTACATCATCACATTGACTCTTTTCTCAGATAGTACATCATAACAGTGATTCTTTTCTCTGATAGTACATCATTATAGTGACTCTTTTCTCTGATAGTACATCATCACACTGACTTTTTTCTCTGATAGTACATCATTACAGTGACTCTTTTCTCTGATAGTACATCATTACACTGACTTTTTTCTCTGATAGTACATCATCACAGTGACTCTTTTCTCTGAGAGTACATCATCACAGTGATTCTTCTCTCTGATAGTACATCATCACACTGACTTTTTTCTCTGATAGTACATCATTACAGTGACTCTTTACTCTGATAGTACATCATCACAGTGACTCTTTTCTCTGATAGTACATCATCACAGTGACTCTTTTCTCTGATAGTACATCATCATAGTGACTCTTTTCTCTGATAGTACATCATCCCAGTGATTCTTTTCTATGATAGTACATCATCACAGTGACTCTTTCCTCTGATAGTACATCATCACAGTGACTCTTTTCTCTGATAGTACATCATCACAGTGACTCTTTTCTCTGATAGTACATCATCACAGTGATTCTTCTCTCTGATAGTACATCATCACAGTGACTCTTTTCTATGATAGTATATCATCACAGTGACTCTTTTCTCAGATAGTACATCATCACAGTGACTTTTTCCTCCTATAGTACATCATCATAGTGACTCTTTTCTCTGATAGTACATCATCACAGTGACTCTTTTCTCTGATAGTACATCATCACAGTGACTCTTTTCTCTGATAGTACATCATCACAGTGACTCTTTTCTCAGATAGTACATCATCACAGTGACTCTTTACTCTGATAGTACATCATATCACAGTGACTCTTTTCTCTGATAGTACATCATCACAGTGACTCTTTTCTCTGATAGTACATCATCATAGTGACTCTTTTCTCTGATAGTACATCATCATAGTGATTCTTTTCTATGATAGTACATCATCACAGTGACTCTTTCCTCTGATAGTACATCATCACATTGTCTCTTTTCTCTGATAGTACATCATCACAGTGACTCTTTTCTCTGATAGTACATCATCATAGTGACTCTTTTCTCTGATAGTACATGATCACACTGACTTTTTTCTCTGATAGTACATCATTACAGTGTCTCTTTTCTCTGATAATACATCATCACAGTGACTCTTTTCTCTGATAGTACATCATCATAGTGACTCTTTTCTCTGATAGTACATCATCACAGTGACTCTTTTCTCTGATAGTACATCATCACAGTGACTCTTTTCTCTGATAGTACATCATCACATTGACTCTTTTCTCTGATAGTACATCATCACAGTGATTCTTCTCTCTGATAGTACATCATCACAGTGACTCTTTTCTATGATAGTATATCATCACAGTGACTCTTTTCTCAGATAGTACATCATCACAGTGACTCTTTTCTCTGATAGTACATCATCATAGTGACTCTTTTCTCTGATAGTACATCATCACAGTGACTCTTTTCTCTGATAGTACATCATCACAGTGACTCTTTTCTCTGATAGTACATCATCACAGTGACTCTTTTCTCAGATAGTACATCATCACAGTGACTCTTTTCTCCGATAGTACATCACCACAGTGACTCTTTTCTTTGATAGTACATCATCACATTGACTCTTTTCTCTGATAGTACATCATCACACACAGTGACCCTTTTCTCTGATAGTACATCATCACAGTGACTCTTTTCTATGATAGTACATCATCACAGTGACTCTTTTCTTTGATAGTACATCATCACAGTGACTCTTTTCTCTGATAGTACATCATCACAGTGACTCATTTCTATGATAGTACATCATCACAGTGACTCTTTTCTCTGATAGTGCATCATCACAGTGACTCTTTTCTCCGATAGTACATCACCACAGTGACTCTTTTCTCTAATAGTACATCACCACAGTGACTCTTTTCTCTGATAGTACATCATCACAGTGACTCTTTTCTCTGATAGTACATCATCACAGTGACTCTTTTCTTTAATAGTACATCATCATAGTGACTCTTTTCTCTGATAGTACATCACACTGACTTTTTTCTCTGATAGTACATCATTACAGTGACTCTTTTCTCTGATAATACATCATCACAGTGACTCTTTTCTTTAATAGTACATCATCATAGTGACTCTTTTCTCTGATAGTACATCACACTGACTTTTTTCTCTGATAGTACATCATTACAGTGACTCTTTTCTCTGATAATACATCATCACAGTGACTCTTTTCTCTGATAGTACATCATCATAGTGACTCTTTTCTCTGATAGTACATCATCACAGTGACTCTTTTCTCTGATAGTACATCATCACAGTGACTCTTTTCTCTGATAGTGCATCATCACAGTGACTCTTTTCTCTGATAGTACATCACCACAGTGACTCTTTTCTCTGATAGTACATCATCACATTGACTCTTTTCTCTGATAGTACATCATCACAGTGACTCTTTTCTCTGATAGTACATCATCACAGTGACTCTTTTCTCTGATAGTACATCATCATAGTGACTCTTTTCTCAGATAGTACATCATCACAGTGACTCTTTTCTCAGATAGTACATCATCACAGTGACTCCTTCTTTTCGATAGTAATTAAATTATACTTTAGAAAAAAAAAGGATAATTGTAAGTAATTTTAAAAATATAAGATTTCATTCTAAAAGATTCATCAATCACAGAAGTATACATACAATCTATGTTCACAATATAATAAACTATTCTCTATAATAGCAATCGTAATGCCATTATGTTTCATTTAGAAATTGAATTGCTAATAAAAGTCTCGGTGCGCAGACAGTTAAGTCTTCAGTCTGCCTTAGAGTAGTTCCATGAATTGAAGTTCAGCACGAAAAACAACCAAACTAATCCTATTAACAGTCTCAGTTCGGAGCAATTAGCTTAATAACACTTTGTTTGCTTATAAATATCTTGTTATCAGCAAATAGAGGAGATATGAACCTAAGTATCAAGAGGAAATTACTCTGTATGCAAATAGAAATTAATATACGCTACTATTTGCAGTTGTAGAGTGAATTCTATGGTTATTAAGGGAGAAACTTAGACAAATATGTCAGGGGTATTAGAATGGGATTCAATGTGAATCTTCTATGGTCCCAACATAATTCTAGAACTTTTTTCTGATGGTGGGGCCAAAGAAGATTAAGTTGGGTTCCATCCTAATCTTTTATACGGCCCTACCATAATAAATTCGATGAAATTCATGTTGCTCTAGGAATCTTTCTATATGAAATTCGACTCACAATGTAAATAGTTTTATTATGATTGAATAAACCGCGTGTAACCACCACTACTAAGCTTATTGGGCACTGAGGCTCGGGTTACTTACTCCCTTGGGGCTCCACCAGATTGCTATCACTGGGGTCGTATGAGTTTGGCAAGAGAAAGGGCCACAAAAATGATTACCAAAAAATGGAAAGAAAAATAGACGTGATGTTTGCATTTTGATTTCCGACTCCACATTCATGAAATCTAATGAAAACTTTATATCATCTTTCTTGAAAGTTAAAATATCAGTAAAAAAAACTTAAAGCCTATTTTAAATCCTGTTATATTCATTGAATTATATTAAAGAATATACAAAATCTCTATTTACGATTAAGGCCGCATTGCTCATGATCTTCTGAATATTTCAACAGCATTAATTATTTCTCCACATTACCTCAGATGAAGAAGATTATGTATGGTTAACTAACATTAATATTTGAGTGAGTGAAGGAAGGGAAGTGCAATTCGGTTTCACTTAGAGGCGTAAATTGGACACTCGCTATGTTCATTAAAGAGTCTGCAAAAATTACCTCACCTAGATTGCGTGTTGGGGAGAAGATGTGATGTCTTCTTCGTGATTACTCAGCTTGAAGTACACACTCATTCTTTGCTCATAATTCATTGAAAATCATTATATCTATTGAATATACAAAAATTTACACTGTAGCAACATAAACATTAAAAGGAGAAGAGAATATTAAAGCCAGTTATACGATGTTTCTCATGAAACGTTTCGGTCCCATTAGTAGTTATAAAGTAGCTACTTGAGGAAATAAAATAACCGCTCAATTACTGGACACTCATAGTAATAGAAAATAGGAATTACCATAGCTCATAAACTCATAAGATCATTAAAAATAGTTTGAATGACCTGTCATGCCTATTATTTTGACAACCACTATCCTAGCACTGCGGTCCTAATAATTAGATGTTCTGCGATACCTAATCACATTGGCAGTGCATTTCATAGTTCGAATGACTGATCCACTGATTATGATATCTAGTTAATGCACGAATTACATGTTTCACACTATATGACATGCCTGTCCATGTGCTAAGATTACTAGTTAGAATAGCTACTTGGCGTCAATGCTTGTCATCATCAGGTTATTATCCAGTGTTGGTGCACCAAACTCCAGAACTAATTAGCAAGAACCACACGAGAACTAAACTCCCTACCACTGTCTTGCGATGTAATTAAGCCTCATTTAATCTCAATGGAGTCATGTTACTGGCAGCGGTATATCGCAGACAGCTTTTTTGGAACATGCCATATGGCACTCTTCATTAAACTGCACATTTACAATGGATTTGCAGATGCTGCAATTAGTAAATGATATATGAATAAGCTTCATTTTGTATTAATATTCAAAGTTTAACATTTCCATTTGCAAGACGTACTGTAATTATTAAATGATTTATTTTACTGTTTCATATTATTTTTTATTAATCTTCAGTAAGCTCAACATTTCTACCAGATTTTAAGAATACTGCAAATAATAAATAATACATGAATAACTGAATTTTCTTTTTTTCATTAATCTTCATTAAACTCAATATTTCTTACGAATTTATACGTAGAATATTGCAATTAGTAAACGATGTATGAATAACTAATTTACATTCATTTCGTATTAATCTTTATCAAACTCTACATTTTGTATAGATTTTCCGAAAGGAGTTTGAGTAGAAGGTATTAAAAAATAATGACTCTGCTATTTTGCCTGTAACTTCTCAGTAATCTTCTTGCCTTTATTTTTTTTCAAAGGGTTATATATAAAATGAGCTTATTTCTTATAATCTCGTAATAATTATGTTATGCTGTATATTCTATTCAAATAACTTTCATAATACATACTTATTAACCTTCAATGTAATATTCAATACTTCATAAACATACATTCCCTTTAAATATCTACTAATAAATAATAATTCCCAAATATTTCAGATTGCTCATGTGAATATAAAGCCTTAATTATTCCTGTTTTAATAATTTTCTTATACGTATGTATCATTAATTTTCAGTCCTAGTTTTACTTTGTAATATTACGTTCTTCCCTAAATATTTATATTTTCCAATTCATCTTGTTAGGAAATGGTTATAATTTAATATGTATAATTGATAAGTTTGTATTTCATATTGCGTATCAATTAACATTAGCATCTTCAGGGGAAAATACACGGAAATAATTAGAAAGCATAGTTGACCATGCAGTATATTATGAGTATGTATAGTATACATCATCTTAATCTTCCGCGCGCCGACATTTGGCCAAATGACACGTAGCCGAAAGACAATTAGTCGAAAGACAATTGGCCGAAAGAAGATTTGGCGTAAATTTGACCGAACGGACAATTGGACTTTCATTCAATGTAAATCTATATTATGAACTACAGCCTACGTTTAATTCAATTATAATTTTTATTTCCATGAAATTGAAAGTTATTTTATAAAAAGGAAATTAAATTCTAATATGTACATAATGTGTATCCATATTACGAACTACAGTCTTCAGTTAATTCAATAATTTTTCTCCTTTCCATCGCATTTAACAGTTATTTTATAAAACGGAAATTTAATTGTAATGTGTACAAAATATGTATCTATTTTACAAACAGCAAGCATATGTATATTACTCAACAATTTGAATTTTTTCATAATCATGGATTTCATCGCAAATTTACGGAGTGGAAAAAAGCTTCTCTTCATACTGTTGAAATTGTTATCATTGGTTATTATATCATTTAAAGTTTTTATTATTGGTATATTAAATAATATTACTATCCCATTTATTCAAAATAAAAAAAAATCGGCTAAACGTCCGTTCGTCCAAATGTCCTTTCGGTCTTATGTCCGTTTGGCCAAACGTCCGTTCGACCAAATGTCTTTCGGCCGGGAAACGGACTATTCCCCGCCGGAATTTTCACCGCCGGATTATATCCCGCCGGACTTTTCCCTGCCTGGACTTTTCCCCGCCGGACTATTCCCCGCCGGAATTTTCCCCGCCGGTCTTTTCCCCGCCGGACTTTTCCCCGCCTAATTTTTTTTAATTTAAACCCTGGAAGACAATGTAATATTTACATATTTTAATTAGTGTTTGGAAAAAATCATTTTGACCAATAAATTGTAAATCAAAGTCTGCCGTTGCAACTAACAAATTTTTTTGGAATTTTTTTAAACATTTTTGCATGGAAAGGGGTCACTTACCAACTCCATGAACCGAACCCGTTTTGTAATAATTACTCTTTCGATAATTAGCTTTCATTGAAGATTTTTAGAGAAAATGTACGTACGACTTTATATCAAGATCTTCCTCAAATCTTACTTCTTGAAAAGTCTTGATTTAAGAATTTCTACACTCTAACTTATTAATTTTCAAAATGATGGTTAATCCATTGTTAGTTTTTTAAGGTATAAATATTAATTATGCATAATAGAAAAAAATACACTATAGAATAGAAGTCAATAGTAAGTGTGATAAAAAAAATAAATAGTAGGGTTATTAATTCTTTAATATATTAACGGTCAAATTAATAAACTACAATTAAATTTAATAGTGTTCTGGAAAAGTATGTATTTGAACTAGAACTAAGAATATCACCATTTTTATAATAGCTGGTAAAGAAAATAATAAATTAGGGATATGTTTAACTATAGAGCTGGAATAAACTGAATTAATCGTAGCTTCTTAATTAGAATAAACTGCGACATTTGGCAACCCCATAGAATTACCAAATGTTTGAACTATGTAGCATATATTTATAAAATTAAAAGACCAATATGGATATATACGGAAATCAAAGCTAAAAATGGTACTGCATTATTTTGTAAGTTTGTTAATGAAATGTGTCTTCTATTGATGAATAGTTTGTTTTTAACGAAATTATAATTTAATAGCCCAAAATACTATTATTTTATTCGTCGGGTAAAAGTCCGGCAGGGAATAGTCCAGGCGGGGAAAAGTTCGGCGGGGAATAGTTCTGATGGGGAAAAGTCCGACGGGGAATAGTCCGGCGGGGAATGATCCGTCGGGGAAAAGTCCTAGTGCCCTTTCAGCCAAGTGTCCACCAACCTAATCTTCAATGTCCCCACCTTCCCTTTCTCCCAATGTACAGGCTTCCCACGCGTTACGTCTCAGGTGTTTGTATCGCAGGTTTCTAATCATCTCAACTTCCCAAAGGGATGACCAATAAAAACCATCGCACAGACATGATAATGTAATCAAGAGGACGCAACAACTTTCCTCTACAAGAAACTTCAGGATTCAAAACTCGCATTTTCAGCCTTTTACACAAACGCTAACCGTTAATTTTTAAGAGTAAGTTTCGGTAATGATCAAAAGTATGAACGGGAGCATACCTTCACCCAGTCAGAAATAGGTGTAGTAGATTCTAAAAGCTAAAAATATTAACTCTATTTAGCTCTGCAAAAAATTCATTTGATAAAATTATGTTCATGTTTCACCCAAATATTTTCATGGATGAAATTTTATCAAATATATTATGATTTTATTGAATCACCTAAACATCATCTGCTATACTTAATTAGAATATATTTTTTATTAATCACTACTATAAAGAATATCTTAATCAGACTGTTATCAATTCTCCAATACAAACTTAGTTTCTTTTCCGAAACCAATTGGTAATATAACAGAGAACTAAAAAATGACCAATTACAATCAGGTACAACAATACTCCTCTTTCATATCACTAATAAAATTACACCTAATTGAAACAATGTCGAGGAAACCCAATTGATATTCTGATCATGGCTAATTATATTATCGCAGTAAAAGTGTCTAGATACTCTTTTGTCTCACTTTCGTTAATTGAACACGCGTTCAAATCAACGAAATATAAAATCTATCAAAAACGATATAACGATAACGTATTCGGGATATCGCTGTTTTGAGTTGCTTTTTCTATCGCAATATTGTTGTCAATGAGGGTGGCCAAATTTCGACTGGAATTAGAAATTCAGAAAATGTTCGAATGGTGAAATTCTATAGACGAAACAGTAGAATATTAGATGATTAGTGGAAAAAACATCCCCATAAAATGTTTTGTTTCTAAATCAAATTGTGATATCTTTTAACTGAGTCAATTTTCTTTTTCTTCAATAAAATGGAAGAGCTTAATTATTAAAAGGTAATATGGGTAAAATAGTTATATAGAGTGTCCGCAAAAATTGTATCCAATGCCTTGAATCTGCATTATTCATCTTTTCACGATAATATGCATAATATGTTGGTATCATAGATACGTGATTAATATTAATGAATTATAAATAGTACTTATAAGATATACTCGATGGCAGTGGATACATTTTTTGCAGACACACTGTATAATGAATACGATTTTATTTAGTATACCAAACTCAATAATCATCAAATACAGTACATAACTTCAAATTTCCATTTCTATACCTACAACACTTTTCTTCTTTGAAAATTATGATCATTATATTCAACAATTGAAAGAAACACATGTGTATGACTGGCTTCTTCGTCTAATTGGATTTCGGTTCAAAGAGTAGGAGGGTCCATTTTAATTAGCTTCAGAGATGAAGGACTTGACACAAATTGACTATTAAAGGAAACTCTTCCTCATGTGCCAATACAAAAATGACATTTCATGTATCAAAGCTATAAACAATTAAGGAGATATTGATACACTAAAATAGAGTTATTGAAAATGAAATCTATTGTTAACATCAAATAGGAATGTACGCTTCATTAATTTGGGAGACAGAACATATTATAGTATTGATTGAAATGGTGTTTTTTTATTAAAGAGATTATCTATTAAGTATTGAAAAGAAGCATTATTGATTGGGAATTGAAGAGAAAGTGATGGGGAATGTGGAAAAAGTGATGGGGAATGTGGAAAAAGTGATGAGGAATGTGGAACCAATTAACCGTTGAAGCACTTACGGATGCTAAATGTTGTCAAAATAAGTGTTAATGAATGATCAAGACATATCAGTGTAATAAAATAAATCCATTCGCAATCAACAAAATTGGCTTATTTAACCTTTATGTAAACGAAATTTAAATCTTGAAAAATCCATAATAATTTTTCCAGTACTGTAAGTAGTTGGCTTCACAAACTGGAAGCTGGTATCACTAGTAGTAAAACTTTATCGTGTGAAATCTTTTCGAAATTCCTTTTATTTATATACTCTTTTCTGAATATAAACTATGGCAGTCGATCAATTTGCATGAGAAAAGATGTGGTGCACTCCCCAATGATTTGGACTCGTAAAATGCACATTCGTTGGAAGAATTCTTTCGCATCAAATATAGAAGAAGAAAAGATTTTTTATACACTCTATGTTTTTAGAGCAACCGGATAGGGAGCGAAAGTTATCATTCTTCCACGTTTTCTAATATTAAAACAAAGATTCTGTTTTAGCTTTGGTTCATCAACACGCGCTTGAAATTCAGTTAAGTTGGATTTGTTTTATTCTCTGAGATTACATAAGTTTAATTATTTTGAACTTCTTGTGGATACAAGCTTCTTTATCTAACACCTTGATGAAAGGGATCGTTAATTTAAACTATGAATTAAAAATATATTGGCCAATATTTTTATGTCGATGGAAGCAAATATTTAAATCGAAGCGAAAGACTACAATAGCATTTGTGAAACCCAGTCTGTGAACAGTTTATTCAACAGGAATGCTTTAGAAGGTAATCTGAATGTCAACAGTCGTGCAAAGAGCTTCTGAAAGTGCTATGAAGATCTCGCAGTGCATGAGGAAGTCTAGGAATGGTTCTTTATTCCTATCTCAGACTTGGACTTCAACTTTGCTTTTGAACATTGAGGAACAGAAAATTTAGGAAAATTTGAGAAACGAACACAAATGAGAAAATTGCTCTTATGGTAATGTTTTTAGAATTTTAAGCTTTCCTGCAGTTCATTTTATGAATTAATTGAGACACTATTTCAATATTTCATGAAAATATTGTACTTAAATAACTTGAAGATGTATATATCAACATTAGTTATATATTTAGATTATTAGTCAATAATAATTACTGCTCGAAAATTAAAACAGGAACATATAAATTCTTAACATACTTGAGATACATCAATTTACACTGGGCTGAACAATTTTATCGACAAAAGATACAAGAATTTTTGTGATCTCTGGGTTTACTTTAGATTACCCTAAACTGATCATCTAGTGTTAATTCAAAACACTATAATTACTCTCACTCAAGTCATTATGTGCTGCATATATTCTCTGGCTTCATAAGCTCTACACCGAGCAAAGTCTTATGTAAGGGATGTAATACAATTAAACTGCTATCTGATAACTACAAAAGACTGTACTTCTAGACAAAATAGTAAATACTACACAAGTTCTTTATGGTAATACCACAGCGTTTATAACTGTTGACTATCTAGCAACGGTGTAGGGCGGGGACTACCTGCTAACTATGATCAGATGATGTTTTCTGAACGGTGGCTACCTGCGAACTAACTCGTTCATTCTACAAATCTTTCATTTATAGTGACATACTGATGACGTACTAACTATATCAAATCAATAATTTTTAACTGCATTTTAATGTAATTTGCGAGTTGATTCACTATGTGAAATTTGTTTTGACCAATCAAGTCAAATAACCACTCGAGCAAAATTAGGAAAAAACAGAATAAGAAAAACAGTTTTCTTATTAATAAACTCTATGAATATTGAAATATTTAATTTGAAATAATACATTATTTTGTGAGGCTAAAAATATTATTATTAAAATGATAGCAGAAGCTCATATAAATTTCAAGTTCAATAAATAATTCAAGCAAAATAAGCATTTCTTATCACAACTTTTGTAATAAGTCAGTCTACAAGTTTTCAACTGATCAACTTGTCCTTCTCATTACCCTTGCCATTCATCTTTGTTCAGATGTTAGTGTTATTGAAGTCGATGTCTCATTTGGTGTAGAACTGCCAGGCCCTTCTGCGAGAGTCTGCAGGGACTTGCTGATCAAATTTGGTAATGTAGGTAGGGTCTTCAACTGTCAGTCTGTCATTCGTTTGGAGTGAAATACAACCTCTTCGGAGATTTCCATTTCGACCAGATTGACGCAATGAATCAGAAGACAGGGAAGTAGATCTCTAAAACTATAATACATTTTCTTAATTCAGGGATTCAAATTCCTTCATAGACTATATTGTTAATCGGTTCAAGATCAATTTCAATGAACAGATAATTTGTATATGATTGATATAGATTTTTTGGATCGACTATTATATTCATACCCATTTTATTTTACTGCAACTTTATTCCAATTTAACTTCACCAACAATCATCAGTTTCTCATCTTTCCATTTCTTGAGCATAAATTTCAATCTTCAGCTCAATCAAATTTACATCGAACCAATGACTCTAAAATTCACTTTGGAATCAGCCAATCCACACCAAGATCTCCCCTCAAAATTTATCCCAATATATTCGAATAAAATCTTGAAGTTATGATGGAGCCCAAAAAGATTCAGTTTGAGCTTATTTTAACATTATTGGTCCAGATGTCTTTCTTTTTCTACGAACAACCTATTTTCTACCAAAATCAATATTTTTTTTTCAAATTTCTATTACCTGAATCCAAATGGTCAATTATTGATGGTCTAACCATTTTTCTATCTGGGTAGAACCTTCTTCTTAACTCTATGTAAGAAAATACTATTCCTAAAATCCTATTCATGGGTAACGTAAATAAAAAGTACTTCAGAAGATATAATTCATTTTATTTGATGATGCTCGAGATTTGAGTAACGAGCTCTTATGGAGGAGATTCATTAAAAACTTTTTTCTGTGAACGACTAAACATTCTGAATGCCATTTATGATCATATATCTTTTCATATTTTTAACTAGAAATGTGCTACGATATACATAAGAAATTTCTTTATTCAACTCTATAAAGTACAAATTAATTATATTTCATAACAGTTTGGTACATAATGACAATTTTTTTTTATATTTAATGTGTGTAAATGAATAATGTTTTTACCTGTGAATTTTTTAAGGTTTAATTTTTGATATTCAATTTGTAGTCAAGGTTATAGACTTTAGTGTCAAATCTGCAATGTATTTTCGAAACAGAATAAAATTATATATATATAAGATAATTAGTTGAAGTATCAAAATAATGAGGCGACGTTATACAAAATTGGTCACAGTTTGAGAGGCACGTCGACGGCAACTCAATTCTCATTTTTAATTAAAATCTTGATAGTCTATTAGAGGCTGGTCTGAGAGCTCTAAAACTCTCCTTTAAGGTCGGAACAAAAATGCTCCTCCACTTCCATCGCACAGTTTAACTTCTTCCACATCCCTCTTCGTATGATAAAAACAATGGCAAAATATCCCGTACAACTGAGTGAGATTTTTGGTGCAGTTCTTTCCTGAATTTATTAATCCATTACTCCGTCTTCCTTCATATTAAATAACTGGGCAACATTTCGCTTTAAAAAGCATTTGCGAAGATGGAGAATGCCCGCTAGCCATTTTAGATTGAGTTTAATAAGATATTTCGGGACATAAAATTGGAATTAAGGCCGTACGATACGCCAGTAAAATTCTGAAGATGAAAATAATAATCACGATTTGTATACTATAATAATAGGATAATATGACTTGAATATTAAATTGAATAACAAATTCACTTCATGCACATTATTTTATTAGTTTCTCATTTTCATAAAACACTAGAAAATAAAAGATTGTTTATAATTTTGAGACTCTTTATGATAGCAGTATTTTTTATATTAAAACGCTTTTACCAGTACGTATAAATTAAAAATTAAATAGGGAGAAAATTGAAAATTGTTATCTAGATTTTGTTGAAAAACCTTTAGATGAATTTTAAATGTATAGATAATTAAATATATTTGTTTTAAAAGTAGGTAGAGCAACCACATATATTTTTCTGTCAGTTGAAGAGTAAAATATATTTGGAAATAAATTTATCTCAAATAGAATTTTGTAACGATAATCACAATTTTATTTTAATGTTAAAATGATTCGTGATGAGAAGAATAGAATTGAAAGTTTTGGATATTATTGAAGTTGAAATTCAGATAAATTGATTTGAATTTAAATGTTTGTGAATTCATAAATGAGAATCAAGATGGCTGGTAAAAAGCACAGCATACAAATTATCTAAATGCTGAAGTACAGTAGAACTCCTTCGTAATGAAAACCTGTATAGTGAACGTAGAGATCTAAGTAAGGAACAAAATTTTCTTCATAGTCTGCCATGAAAAGTCCTTCAGTTTTAGAAAACTGATGGACTTTTCATGGCAAACGAAAGAAATAATATCACGTTTCTTCTATACTCAGGATTCAACATTAACTATACAGGATTTCACTATAGAGGAGTTTCACTGTATCCTGTATACCTTTATATACATACACAATTTTTTCCGCTTATTTGACGAGTGCGAGGTGTTCCCAAAGTGTGTCAGTTGATGTGGAGAATATCATATCTGCTGAGAGATTCTGCTGCTGATATCAAATAAATTGGTTCACCAGTGTTGTCCCAAGAGAATGTTAAAGGAGACCTAAAACTGGGGCGAGAGGGGAAAGAATATTTCGGAAGGGTATTGGAATCGAAAGCTATTTGTAGGCCTACCTTAGGCCTATTCTATATTCGCAGATTGAACACCGCGCTATCACTGCCCAGTTTACGCCTCTTCAATTACAATCACAGTTAAATAATGGAAGGCGGTAGAAATGCTAGTATTAACTGAGCATAAGCTGGGCGGTAAAAACGCGGCATTTTATCTGGAAGTTTAGAATGGGCCTCAGACCTACGAGTTCGATGTCACTTACTTTTTAACTGTGGAATTAATAGGTTGAAACATTTTAAAATACAGGGAATTAAATATACAATGTATCAATATATACAACATAGATATATAAGAATACTAGTAAAACCTTATATATAGTATCCGTACTAGTTTTTGTTAAATATTTCTTAATAAATTATCAAATAATAATAAGAAATAGTAACAGTGCGATAAAATCTCTTTAAATTCTTGTTAGAAAATAGAAATAACTAACATGATAATTATTATATGATATATTAAGTTACTAGTGAACCTTGGTCCTTATTTTCAGATTCAGTTATTTACTAATTAATGACTATTATACAATACATCGTTGAAATTTCTTTTCGAATTAATATACTTTTCTGCATCGACAGATATATTTTATAGATGAAATATATTTTAGAATGTAATAAAAACATACTAATTACATTATCATATCAATATTTTCCTGTGCGTATCATGGCTAAATTCTTCATTTTTCCTATCTATCTAATTACCGAAAGTGGAACACGAAATAAATATATTCACATCGGATTCTATTATGTAAATGTTGGAAATGTTTATGTTTTTGTCACAATATAAAATATCGTACATTATTAATGAATTTTACACAAACAAAGGCAAATATGTCACAATAACCGAAAATGAGGTTAATTAAATGTAGTACATACATTAAATTTCTGTAATACTGAATTTTCAGATAAAATATTTCGCTACATTTTATTTCGTTACATTTTGCCGCCGCTTCATCAACATTCAGAGAACCGAGCCGCAAAATGTGACATTTTTCTCCTCTAAATCTGCCTCCAATTCTCCTGTCACCCACGTTATCTGCCAATTTTTTGTTAGCTCAAAGATGTGCTGGTAAGTGGAAAAGAGTTTAGCTCTCGTAAAACTAAAAGAAAATGGTCAGAAGTTTGAGTTTTGGATGGCTTTAGTTTGCATAAGAGCAGTACAGAGCCATTCTTGTAGCTAAGCAACTTTACTGAACTCAGACAGTAAGTTGAAAGATTCTTTTTTATGCATTCACAGCAACTCGAACTGTTCCACGCAACTTTCGTACAACCCTCTATGTTCTTGGAAACATTCGTCATTAACGATGAATTCGCCATTAACGATGAATTCGTCATTAACGATGAATTCGTCATTAACGATGAATTCGTCATTAACGATGAATTCGTCATTAACGATGAATCGTCATTAACGATGAATTCGTCATTAACGATGAATTCATCATTAACGATGAATTCGTCATCAACGATGATGAACCCTCATTAATAATGTTCTTCCGTCCACACCATCAATTCTCTTGGAATTTCTTCTTCTCTTCACCCATCACATTCTTCTAGTCCTCTTGTTGTCATCTTGGATGAATGGTGATCCTCTGCAAGCTAATCTTACAGGAGCACTTGATTCTCGAATTAAATTGAATCCTTCATTACCTTCCAGTCCATCAGAAATTTCCATATCAATGGTTTCGACTGAAGTTCATCAAGATTGAAATCTACTGAGGTGTGAGAAAATAAACCACATGTGTAATTTTAAAATCATTTCCCTAGTATAATCCAATTTAGATTAAATTCATATAGAATATTTGGGTACAGATCTCATGAATAAGAAGCACAAGAATACTGATATTACAGCTTCGAATATTGCACTGATGGTTATTTAACGAAGATTGTACGACGTTATTATGTAAATGTTTCATACAACTGAGGCTATAGCCAATACTACAAATATTTGGGAAATTTTTGCAGATTGACATGCTTAAGCACATATTGCTTTCGTGCAAGATCTGCTGGATACGAATATAGATATCAAATAAATACTGTTTATTACACGAATTAAATGTAATTAGGTATAAAGATACACGAAACAGTATGGATGATTTATAAATTGATATATTGAACAATAAATATATACAATCTCGTTGGATTTAAGAGTTAACTTTTCCAATCTCAAAACACGACCTCTTTTTTTTAAGTGAACGTGCATTCGAAACACAAAAATAATTGGAATAAAGTTGCTTGATAATCTTAATTAAATGAATGCAATAGAGCATTTTCATTAATATTTTATAGAGCTCCATTAAGTATCTTTTGTTATCTTCACTTTACTCTCAATATGGAAAAGTTTCAGGGACCTTATCGTCTGTAAAGAGGGACGACAGAACTTCTCCCAGAATTTATCGTCGATATCTTCTTCTCTCCGCACTTCAATCGGGAATTACTTTCTCCTATCGGTTGAACAAATGAGGAGATTCAAGTTAATGACTTGTGAATATCTTGTTTACATTATTTGAGAGGAGCATCTATGTTGTTGTGCATATCTTCGAATAATAATATAGGTATAAATTAGTAAAAATTATAACTTAATATGATTCATTCAAAAGATAATCTTTGAGAATACATTTTTTGTATAGATATTTGTTTAAAAAAATTTAAAAAACGGAATAAATTCGTTTCAGAGGTTTAGTTGAAACTTAATAGTATATCATAAGGACAAATTGAGGTTCCTGAAAATTGAACCCGACACCCTTCAAAATCTTCTTTACAAAACAATAATTATTATAGAAGAACAATTCCATTATACAGGAAACTGTTTATCGAATTGTAATTTAATAACGGAAGTTCTCATTCATCATTCGAACCATTATATGAAAAGTATTAACTCTCTCCGGTAATTGAATTCCTCTTCATTCAGTTATCACAACATTATACACGTTAATTCCAAGTGATTGCGAACAATAGTCACAGAGTGTATCCAAGCATCATAACTGTGAATAATTTTCTCCAATCGACTGACTGGCGTACCAAGATGCAGTAAATTTCAGATAAATTTGTTCTTTCTTGCCTGGAAAAGAGAGGGAAGAGTCTTCAGCAATGTTATGACGGAGGAATGACTCTGTTATTGCCAATTCACAGTGTCCTAATGGCAGTCAGATCGCATTGAAGCCCCATGGAAGAGCAAGATTTCGGCCAGCAGCCGAATACTCAGTTATATACTCTTATAGCTGAGAGTAAAATAGGTGTAACCTACATATTTTGTAAAAAAATATTTTGATAAAATGAATAACAACAATTCGTTGGATTTTATCGATAGATTTATCACTAAACTGTAAAAAATTACTTGAAATGATAATAACTTCAATTTAACAGATTTTAAACATTTCAGTTAATACTCTATTGCAAATCTCTTAAAACCAAAAACTCTCGGCAAGATTGGATGCTATTTTTCCTGTGAATTCAAAGAAGCAGAGGAAAAATATACAAAATTATGCAAAGAGGAAACCATATTTCTTCCAATATGGTTTGTTCAAGCACTTTCATAATAAATGTGGCTATTATAGCAAGAAAACTGCTTAGTGTTTTTCGTATGAAATAACATAGTGAAATATATGGTGATTTAGAGGGCAGATGTTTTCTGCTGCCTATTTTAGATTATAATAATTTCCATAAAAATAATCGGATTTTTTTTTATTCGGTAAAATAATTTAACGTTTAAACTAGTTAAACTTTAATTAAGCTATTCATTATAGTTAAATTCAAAAATAACAATTTCGATGTTTAAACGATTAATAACAATATAGAAATTGTTATTATTACACAGTGCTATCTAATACTTCTGCAAACCCGGGTTTGCAGAAGTATTAGATAGCACTGTGTCATAATAACAATTTTTATATTGTTTTTTCTTATATGGCCGAAGATGTAGTACTGACCGATAATCCGTAACTTACCCTAATTTATAGGATAGAAATAAAGATATAAATGCGTTTTATATATTATATAAAAGCAATAATCTAATTTCATTTTACAATTGAACATATACTGGCATAACGAACTAACTTGAAACTGGGAAATAAAATTTCAATGGGAATAAAATATACCAAACTGATCATTAGCCAACGTCCAAAATATTTTTATTTAATCTACTCCCTTCAATTTGATATATAAAATATGTATAAAATGCTCGTCAACTAATTTAAAAACGAGGTAATGCTCGTTAATTATATCCAATTAACCTCAAAAAAGTGACCTAATTGCAACATCCAGTTAAAATTAATGCAGGGAGTTAGGGATCAAAAATTCGAATCCTGCAGAGACTGAAATTAAAATGTTGGAGTTGAATTTACACACTAAGTTATATCTTTTTAAATGCCTTGATTAACTAGTTATATAAATTCTTTTTAATTTTCTATTTTAAGTTTAATTAAAATATTAAAGAACTTAAAGATTTTACTTAAAGGTTAAGTTTCGAGTTATTGGATTCGATCACGTGAGAAAATAATAAATTATAATTATAATGTAATTCTTATTATAATAAGCTTTCTTTTTACATGATCGAAAACATCGAATCGTCCAATAACTCGAAATTTCCCTATAAATACTCGATCGTAACGTTGAATATATTTTTTGCATGCAATAAATGAATGAAATATCAACATATGGCTAATATTATCATATGCATTTTGGTGTAACATTCGATACGTACATATAACAATTCCAATTATTTATTTTAATACGAAAAAAAATATTATTTTTATCTTTAAAGTATAATGAGATAAGTCATTATCGTTATTTTTACAGCATAATTTAATATGACAAAGACTTCATTTTAAACTCTTTTATGAATGTTAATTATACGAATGAGTTACTAAAACCAATCCATTTATATCTAATTATTTTACGATAAAAAATTTATAAATGTACCATATTGAAAAAGAAAAATTATATAAATTCAAAGTAATTACAGTGAGTGAAAAAAAATGGAGTGTTTTACTTCAGTTCACTTTTTTCTATCTTATAAATTCGTTCAAAGCTGTAACGTATCTCCAACAGAGATCTGAAGGTGCGTGCTCATATCAGGAGATTCCTAGCGCTGAATCCTGCTATGTAGGAACAGTATCGAACATGAGATCAGTTTGCCCTTTCTTTTGATCAGATAGTTGCTGGAGCTGGTTACTAGAGTGTTGAAACAATATAGGTTCCCTTTCTTTAACCGTTCAACTTGCTCGTAAAGAACAGAAACTCTTCAACCTCGTAAATTCTTACCAAAGAATTGTAGGCAATCTTTAAAACAGACTCTTTCGTGAGTGTACCCTGTACAATATTTAGTGAATAAACCTAGTATAGGTTTAATTTAATTCATCAAAACAACCTTGAATTGCCAAAAATACTACCTAATTTGGAACGGAGCTATACAACTAAAGATTGAAAGAATACTTTTGACAGTCACTAATGAAGTAGTTTCATGTAGTTCATTATTTAAATATACATATTATATAATCAAGCTTCAGCAAAGTATATTCTGCTATTGAGAATGATATTTCCTCTGAACCTAATTCCAAATGTGACATTTCTACTTCCATCTCGCATATGAATCTTAAAGAAGCTTATGTTAGAAGATACTAAAACTCTGGTCGCACACAAAGACGTAATGAAGGCAAAGAATCTTCTTCATAGGAGACGAGTAATTACTGGGATGATAGATGGCGTAAATGTAGCTCTTCTTATTTACTCAAACCTGAGTGTGATGTCGAGACATTTTTGTTGTCTAATGTCTATCTCTCTTTTTCATGTATTATTCTATTTTGATTATTTGAACAAGGTGGAATATTCGAATGTGGTTATACATATGTATAACCCTCTGACGTCCTCGAAATCCCAAGTTTTAAGAATGAATAATTTCTAAGCTAGTATTGAATATTTTACCTTGTTTGAATATTTATATTGCCAAAAACGATTTACAGACAAAATTGTAATATCGAGATAAAGATATATTTCAATTAATAAATGATTCTTTTTATAAATAAATAGTAATAAACCATCCAATAACTAATTCAAATTATAATGATACATCGAGTTCTACCTCATAGAAAAGTTGACTGGTTCCTCTAATATAATTTCCTTTGAAGGGAACAGGTTTCTGAAGTATTCCCATCGTTTGTGAAAAGAACAAAAATTATTAGTTTTTGGCAGCATTTAAAAGTATGGACAGAATTGGAAGTCAGTCATTGCTTCACAAACTTCCATCACAAAAATATGTCTAACTTGTTTAATTTCTCATCTTTTTTACTTTCAAGACAGGAAAAAAATTAAATCTGATAAGGAACTTTAGGCAATAAAAACTCTAATTTTGTTGGACTTTGTTAAAATTAGAAAATTACAATATTACACTGCCGCTAAAATATTGTATATTCATTATTGAATTTTTAACAGTATACTTAAAAAAGATTTATAAAAGTTCATATGATATATCAGTACCTACTATATTTTGTTAATATTATTAAGTGATAAGAATAAATTTGTTTCAATGCAATAAAGTCTTCAATATTTCATGTAACTGTCACGTGAATACAATAAATTTGTAATTTATAATTAAATTGATAGCTTTACTAAATCAGTCTTTCATTCTTATTTTCTATAAATTATTATCCATATTTTCAAATTCTTTTTACCTCACGATTAAAGGTATCCCTCCATTTTTAAAGTATATGTATTTTCCCTTTTTTGTCGTTAACCACGTGATGTTTTATAACCTATTTAATTGTTTCTAAATGTAGTTAGATATTTCTATAATCAATTCACCATAATACCCATTTTTTGTTCTGATTTTCTAATTCTTAGTAAAAATACAAAACATTTACGCTGTTTGTTTTTAATGTCACTCAGGTATAGGTATAAATCTTCTAAGTATATGAGTAAGGATAGAAAATTAGAGCTCTTAATTATAGAACTTTATACCATGTCAGAAATTCCTTTCAGAAAACTATCATGCCAAACATGCAATAATATTTAATAAAATTACAATTACAACTCAAAAAACTAAAAGTGTACAATCTTTTTCTTCAGCGTCATATTCATAATGTCTTGTGATATCGGGCACACTGAGTATCGCAAACTTTAATATCATATTTGAAATATATCAAAATAAAAATCATTTCCTAAAAGAACAACAACATGTCATAAAATCGATTAAACTTTATTAATAGTCAAGAGATGTATACAAAACTTGTCATTTAATGGCAATCTACACAAACACTTTTCTTTAAAAAGAAATATTAGTCGAATACAAGGTACATCATTTCTGAGGACTCAACTAATCATAGTGTTTCACTATACAGGACTTCATTATAGAGGAGTTCATAGAGCTTCATAGAAAAAAGTGATAGCAATTTTATGTCAGACTACCCAGGACTATACTAATCAGGATGGTTCACTATACAGGAGTTCATTATAGAGGAGTTCTATATACTATATATAAAATTTGGATCTTTAATGCATATATAATTATATATCATAATTATATCTATGATATCGATTATATCACAATTATATCAACGGACATATTCACACAGTACAGGCTCCTCTCAGTAATAAAAAATCACTGATAGGAGGAAGTCCCGCATGGATCACTGTCATGTGTGAGGAAGCCTTTATGAAAACACCTATATTTGAAGACAAAAATTGTAATCTGAAGTTCATAAAATTTGGAAAACCCACAATCAGGTGCCCATACACAACAAATTAATAGCACATGGAACATTCTGAAACGGCAAAAAGAAAGATGAAATGTGGCCAGAGCCGAAGAACTGTAGATGGATATTTGTGTGAATTCATGTGGCGTCAACCGTACAGAGATGACAATTTGTTCGAGGGAACGATAAGATGTATTGCAAACTGTTCTAAATAGTTTAGTTAATTTCATAATGCGGAGACTATTCTTATCATTTTACTGTTCATATTTCATTTTCATATCATAAATTAATGATCCCTATACCTTAGTTTTATAATATTATATGATAGACTCTCTTTTTCTTGAAGCCTGGAGAGGACCTTCAATATAATTATTCAGAGTTCATCATTCGCTTTAATTCAAGGGAAGAACTACCGTTGTTTGATTATGCAGCAAGAAATCCACTTAACCAAATACACGCCGCTATATAGGAATCTCCATTACCATTCTCCTGACAAACGGTGGTTAGCCGCAATCAATTTAAACTCAGATAAATGCATTCCGGAATGAAGGAACTCTCCGTCCATATGATTATTAATGACTACCGAACGTGAATAGCATCAGCATGTATAAATAGTAATGGTGTACCGCTGTTGTATTATGCACATCGAATCAGTGCTCCGTAGCTACAATTTCCTGTCGATCATATACAGGATGGGGTGAAATATGGAAGCAAATCAAATTCGATATTGTAATCATGTAATGTAATAAAAACAATAATTCACAATTTCCATGTATGTATTATTACACTAACATCAATACAAAGAAAAATAATAATTTTATTCAATACCGACTACAGTGTCGTGCGAAAACTTTCGGCCGTGGCTTGCATCTTTTCTTGTAGAATTTCTTACCGCTATCGGTGTAAAGAGCATTGTGAAGGATTTTTTTTTGCACAAGATTTGGCTTAGAGGATAGACCACACCAAAAGGTCCATGGGATCTAAATCCTGGGAATATTTTCTCTGCCACAGTTCTGATTGACATTCGCTGTGTGTAACGTGGAACCATCTTGTTAGAATGTCCACAAAGTATCGTCATCGAAGTGACCCTCAGTCTATTCCAACAGAGGCTTCAAAATGATATATACATAACAATTGGCGCTACTTTTGACGACATGAAAGACTAAAATGAGAAGAGGACTCCAGATTATTAAAAAGGTGGCTCAAACAATTAAAGAAGGTGGTTAAATGGTCCGGAACATGGGTTTTTGTGCATAAAGAATATCTAAGATATTTGTTCCAATCCTTCTGTCATTCCAGCATTCAACTATGAAGATCTTCAGGTCTGACCAAATAATCTCGTCAGGCGTACCAGCTAGAATTCTTTCAGAAGAAGTTTGCTTCTCTTTAATACTTTTTGTTTCACAGTTGTTGACAGGTATGTCTCATTTGAAAGAGAACATTTTCCAGTCTTCGTGGATGAATCGTTTCGTAGTTCTGGACTCGTGTCAGCTGTCTTGATTAGCAAATTAATCGATATTTTCAAGTTTCTCCTAATCTTCTCTCGAATTCGTTTGATCATTGGTTTATACCGTTGAGAGTGTGGTCTAACACTCCTCGGACGATCAGACAAATTACTTCTTTCATTAAAACGCATTCAATGATTTCCAAACAGTCGATCTCGCAATTGAAAGTTTCTTTGAAATCGCGGAACCAGTTTTCCCCTGCGGTTTAATGCGACTGAAATGTGACTTGATACAAAATGTGACTTGATAATGAAGTGCCTAGGCTATTCTATTGACCCAAACACTTAATTTGGAACTACTATTTAGAAAAAAAATTCTTGAAAGAGAATTTCCATACCTTCTTGTACCAGATTATATATGTATACTATGTTATATTCTGAAATTGAATACCACCGACATCAGCTTAGAATTCTAATGGAATTTAATAGCCTCAATGGCAGAATTCGGTGATGATTTCAATATGAATTCAGCTGTCATGTTAGTTTAATTCTCCGGTTGAATATTGTGTCTGGGTGACTCCAATGTAAACTCACTAATTAATAAATAACATATATTCTGTTAACACTAAATTATAAATCTTTTCGTTGTTTCTGTTATTGCAGAGGATTGGATTGCAGCAATTAGCCTAAATGGGAGAGGAGGAATGGTGCAAAAAACTAGAGCAGATAAATGTCGAGAACAGAGCGTGCCTCCGACAGACGCAAAATCTTTTGTGTTTTCCGACAAATGCTTCACTCTATGGAAATTCCAAAATGAAGTAATGGTGCACGATGAGTAGAATAAAGCTTAATGCATTTAGATATGATATGCATAGTTGGTTTATTTTGAATAGTATTACATAACAAAAGAATAGAACAAACACCGCAATCTGCGAATTTAATAACACTCCTAGTATAATTAGTAGAATATTAGATAAAATTTATTGATTGAATCAAAAATTAAAAAAAAATGTAATAGATAATAATACAGTAGCTTTGAAATTTTAAGTTGAAGCTTCTTTAGAAATAGAGGTTAAATATTGCGTGTATTTTACTTGTGGCAATAATTTGTTCGTAACTTGCCTGGAAAGTTGACACCAGTCATCAATCTCTGCGTTATTAGTTTGGGAGAAAAAATTATGTAAACATGAATGGGATATGCAGTTAAAATGGGGAATAAAAAATATAATTCACTTAGCTAAGAATTTAAAATAACGTCAGGTTATGCTACATACATTGAGGGTAATTAGAAAAGAAAATTGTTTCCAAAAATGGAATATATTTTAAATTTTACTAACAACCTAAGTCTCAACAAAAATATTTTTAATGAAGTAACAATATTATTTTAATGAATTTTTTTTATCTACTGATATGTATATAAATATTCGGCTTTCACGAAGCAACACAAGTTAAGGGGGCCCATGTGGGCACTAATTTTACAAATCGTACTGGTACTGTGTGTTTTTTTGCAAAATGGGCCAACATGGTGACAGCATGGAAAGTTATGTTGAAACCATCTTGGCCCAAGATGTTGCCAATATGTTAATCAAGTTTCAGCCATATAATGTTGATACGCTATACAGTAATCAGGTTGGGCCAATATGGCAATTCAATGGGATGGATTCGCCACATTGAGCCAACCTTCTCCCAAGGTAATATTCCATGAGAATGGAAAACCACATTATCCCCATATAATTTCTAGGCTACTTTTCAGTTTGCCATCTCTTGCCCATCTAACCATCTAGTGCCCATGTTGGCACAATGTGTCATGGTTGCTTGGGATATATGATTAAAATTGAAGTTTAAACTTAAAACAAACAAAATATCATTACATTTTAAGCCCACGGATATCACTAAGAATATTTCATATACTTTTCCATTCAACTTATATTAAACGCAGTATTTGTTTCATTTCTTCAGTATCCGATATAATGAAATAGTTCAAAACAAGTTGAACAATTTTTTTTCAATCAACAATGTCTGTGATTATATCCCCTTCTTTTAATCAAAACACACTTTAATCACAAACAAAAACATCAAACGAATCAACATGAATATCATTTCGAAAGACAGTTAAAATGGAATGGTATCATTTGACAACAGTTTGAATAAGGAAAACGACTATCAGTGTTTCTTTTAATGATGCCAAATAATACTGAACGGAAGAAATGGAAATCAAATTATTAGTAAATAGCGGAACTATTACTGGAATCAATTATTAAATAGTTTACTGTGACACTATCTGAATAATTCTATATATCGTAAATAGATGTATTTCAGTTGATTAATTAAATTAACTTTGCAAACATATTTTAATCAAAGTCATTCTTATTCAACACTAAATGGACCGCATAAACGAACTTCCTTTGGACCGTGCGGGTTATTTTAACCCGCACTATTAAAAAATGTTATTAGACCTTCATTATACGATGAACCTAGAATTTATCTGTTGAATATACCGTTATCTTCAGAGTTTTTTCTTGGTTTTTATTGTTACTTTTAATAAAACATTGTTTATAGTAAGTTTACATGATATTATGGCAAGGGAAATATTGTATGTATGTACATCAGAGCTTCAAGATAAAGTATTTCAAACACTAATATTAAAGCCGAATATCATCGTTTTTACTTGTAAAAACAACCTCAGATAATCATACTGACTAACATTTATTTCCAATAATTATAGTTCTGTCCAAATGTACCCTAAAAAAATTAATATTTTACCTAAGCTGGTGAACTTGCTTCTTGAATTAGGATCTGGATGTGAAGTTTATCTCATTTAAATAACTAAATAGTTCTGTTCAGATTTTAACTAGCAGTGAATAGAGTCGTGTCTTAATTGTACTAATGTTTAGTTTAAAACCATAAAGGTTGTAGAAATTTGAGCTACATTTGTGTGCATTCTACATTTACTTTATTTTAGATACAAATTTTTGTAATTTCTACTCTCGATCTTGACTCGTCCGTTATATGATTTGGGAAATGTATTATTGCACTGTGGTTTAAAGTTTTACTTCCCTAGCAACCTACTATATACAGATATTCTATTTGAGTGATGTTTCATCATTAGGAAGTTATCGACGATAATAACCAAATGGTCTCCTAAAAGTTAAATTCTTCATTGCTTATATTGATGATGTACAAATTTCCTTATTTTTCTCATGTTTAAATTTATTACAGTTGAACAAAGTATTCCCGTACCTTTTGTGAATTGATGAAATAGTTTTTTGTGTATCTTTGTGATTTGGTGATCTAAGTGAAAAACTGTTAACTGCGTTATTTAATTTCTGCTTGTATGGATTAATGTGACTAATGATAGCTGATGTGTGATCTTCTTGACCGGAAAACTATACATTGTTGTAAGTTTACTGCGCTGACCAGTATTGACTAATGCATTTGACAGTAATTAGTGTTACTTCTTATTTGTATTAGTGTAATTAATTACGTCCTGTTAATATATTTACATGGGATTCCTTTTAATAAATTTTAGAATCGTCTGTGTCAAAATACAACACGCATATCACTTCCCTGGACTAAGGATAGCCTTCAAGATCGCACAATTATAATACGTGAAGTACATTTCCCACAGGCAGGAGGACATTTGCATCTCCTAGACCCTACATCATTTTTCTAGTTTTGTTCATGTAGGTCAGTGTCGTTCACAAGTCGTTGAGATGTAGAAGACACCATGTCAAAATCTGATTTTTCCTCTACAGATCGGAACAGGAAATTTCCAATATATTATAGTAGCTGTAGCCTCTCAGTATAGCAACATTTGTATATCTGGATTACAGTTATACCTTTACAATTGTACCTTAGTAAAATTTGCAGGAGCCAACGACTTGATGACTTATCATTTCTTACCATTTGATAAACAATATATACTCCAAACATAGTTGGTTATAGTATTTGTTCTACAGAGTATAAAAATATTTTAGTGTCAGTTGAGAATGACGAATCAGTGTGAGGCAGAGAGAACACCGTTTGGCTATATGTTCTTCTTATTCTTCAGTAGCATTGTTGTACACGGAGGCGCCATGGAAGATCTCATATCAGGGCAAATTACAATTCATAGTTCCTATGACTGTCACCTTCTTCTGAAATTTCTCAGCTAGTATTTTAGATGAAGGATTTAGGTAGTATGTAGTAACATTCTGTCCTGTATACTTGAAAAAAGGACAATAAATTCAAAAATGACTTACTCTGATTATGTTGTCTCTTTGTGCCAATAACTGTCTCTTCCAAATAAGGAAATCTATTTTCCATATATTCAGACGTCGCAATCAAAAGTAACCTGAATTGTTATCAGATTACCTGGTTCACCAATCACAAGCCATGTTTTGAGTGAACTGATATCGCAAATTTGTTGAAAAGATATGATCATCAATAATTACGAAACTCTTGCCTTATGATTTGTCCATAGGTTTCGCCAAGAAAAATGTATTTATTTTTTCATTTGTGAGCGTTCTTGGCAACATATTTACTGGTTTGGTTGTTACGACATCTAGTACTGAAATGAGTTTACAATGCTCAAAAATTATTTTACGAGTACTGTGCGACCCTAGTTAGACTTTTCAATTGATGATCTAAATCTGGCAGCACCGAAATTTACGTCGAAAGGAAATTTTATGAAAGTGGGTTGAAAAAACTCCTTGGGCCTTCTAGGAAAATGTTAAAATAACTCATTACAGTCAACCCATCGATTTTGGTGCAAATTATCCAATTTCTTTTTATTGCTGAAAAAGAGTCTTTTGGTAATAGGCTTTCATGTCCCACATTTTTGTGAGATTACGACCACTTGAACCCCTCCACTCCCAAGGAGGGACCAAAAGGGGGGGGGGCGGGTGAGTGTCAAAATTCATTATTTTTCAACCATTTTATTCTTGAACTGACAGTATATGTAACTTCGCAAAAGAAATACATTTTATTCGTGTAACTTTTTCGACTTTGGCTTTAGTTTTCGAAAAAATGTAGTTTTTCAATTTAAATTTTCTTAAGATTTCTTCCTCGTTTTCTTATCGTTGTTCAAAATCGAAAATTTAGGATTTTTTTGAAAATTTTAGTTAATTATCAAAAATGCTGATAAAAAAAACAGGAAGGAAAATTAAAAAAGCTCTCTATACATTTTTTTTCAAAATGTTCCAAGGATTCCAAAACTGTCTTTTTTTTATTCTAGCATATACATACACTAACACACTTCTCGTCTTTTGAAATTAGTAAACGAAAAATTTAAAACTACAATTTTTTCGAAAACAATAGCCAAAATCGAAAAAGTTACACGAATAAAATTTTTGTTTTTGCGAAGTTACATATAGCTTACAAATTTCATAACAATTGGTACAAAAATAAAAAAGTTTTCTCAAAATTTCCTTAAATAATTTGGGAACAAAAATTTAATTTTTCATGAATATTGACATCAAATATTCATGAAAAGTCAGTAAATTTTATACATATTGGTGAACTATCTTAGTAATGTTAACGAGTCAAAAATAATTTGCGGATTAAAATGACCCACCGGTCCACCGTGTGTTAAGCCTTAAAAATATATTATATATTAATTTTAGATTTATTAAGATGCTTATAAATTTTATTACTAAATAAATAATATTCTGACTTAAAAACAATTCTAAGACTCTAAGGAACAATAAAATACAGATCACCCGTAAAAATATTTAGGGTGATTATAATGTAAGTTATTATAATCAAACTGGTAACACTCACAGTTAGCTTAACTGGTAACACTCACAGTTAGCTTAACTGATAACACTCACAGTTAGCTTAACTGGTAACACTCACAGTTAGCTTAACTGATAACACTCACAGTTAGCTTAACTGGTAACACTCACAGTTAGCTTAACTGGTAACACTCTCAGTTATCTTAACTGGTAACACTCACAGTTAGCTTAACTGGTAACACTCACAGTTAGCTTAACTGGTAACACTCACAGTTATCTTAATTGGTAACACTCACAGTTATCTTAACTGGTAACACTCACAGATATCTTAACTGGTAACACTCACAGTTATCTTAACTGGTAACACTCACAGTTATCTTAACTGGTAACACTCACAGTTAGCTTAACTGGTAACACTCACAGTTAGCTTAACTGGTAACACTCACAGTTAGCTTAACTGGTAACACTCACAGTTATCTCAACTGGTAACACTCACAGTTAGCTTAACTGGTAACACTCACAGTTAGCTTAACTGGTAACACTTACAGTTAGCTTAACTGGTAACACTCTCAGTTATCTCAACTGGTAACACTTACTCGTTTTCTCCTCTGTCCGTCAAATGCTGAATATTCATAAGTTGAAATTGTTCGCTCATCAGCTCGATGTGAGTCCATTCTCAGTGTAGTCCCTGGGGCTGCTGGTAGGTAGGATTATCTGCTCGTAGGTAGGCCTAATTGCTTATAGGTAGGATTATCTGCTTGTAGGTAGGATTATCTGTCTGTTTATATGTATGCCTGTATCTTATAGGGAGGTATTTGTAGATACATATACAGGGTGTCCAAAAAGACGGAACTCAAATTTACATTAGTATATTTCAATAACTGTGAAAGGTATATGTTTCTTTCTGGTATCATTTTTTTCTTTGAACAATTCCCCTGTCAACAATGTTATAATGATTTTACTGATGGGTGGTGAAAAAGGCTTTGTGCAAGTAGTCAGAAGACGGACAATGAATCAAGTTCAAACATTAAAATTATCGTTATTAGACACCAACCCCATTAATAAAACAGATTAATTTTCTAGTTTCAAGAGCATTCATGAAATTATACCTCTTATGAAATATTGACCATGTCGAGAAATAAATGTTTGGGTACAAAAAGGAATGCACAGGTTTAAATTCTAAGTGGTCTTTCAGGTCGCAAGAGAACTGTACAATCTGAAGACAATATCAATCTTGTTCAGCAACTGCTTTAAGAAAATACAAATGTTTCTGTTAGGAGAAATGATGGATTAAATATATCAAAATCTTCAATCAATTGAATTACCAAACTAAAATTACAATGGCACCCCAACGAAATGAAAGTCAGAGTGATGGTTCTAATTCCCACTGTGATAAACTCAGTCAAAATTAAAATATGGATGGTTATTCCGAGGTTCATATAGCCAAATGTTATGATTATTTTCTTTTCCGTTCTTTTAAAATACAGCTTCATCATCAACGTTAATTATCTTCAACAAAACGAATAAGTCTTTGCAAGATCCAGTGAGCGAAAATTATACGGTGTGGAAAAACTGTTCCAAGAAGTTTGCTGTTTCAGATCGTACTGTCCTTTTGCGACATGAAGGACCCTTGTTAAAGTTTCAGTTTGTGATTTTCTTCTTGTAACCAATCACATTCCTCCAGATTGTCAATATTTTATAAGAGGAATAATTATTTGAATGCTTTTATAACCGTGAAATAAATTAATGTGGCTGTTGTCTAATAAAGATATTTCAATGTTTGAAATTACTTCATTGTCCCTCTTACTTCACCACCCATCAATAAAATCGTTATAACATTCACAAAAATAGATAGAACTTTTCGAAAGTATAAAATATATATACTACTTTGAACCTATCTGTTTGAAGGTTGGTAAATATGTTCGTAGGTGTATATTTCTGTTTGCCGGACAATATGCTTTCAGGCCTGTTTTCTTTTTATGTAAGTGGGATTATCCCCATATCCAGCATTGAGATAAACCTATTCATTCAAATGTTTTGTTAAAAAATGGTGAAATTTTTACTGCAAGATATATGATTACAGAGGATGTAATTAAGTACCAATATGTATTGTGAAAGAGTTGCCCCGACTCTTTTTACTTCATGTAAGGGACTTTTGTTTTAATAAATAAAAAATAAATAAATAAATAAAAAATATATATTGCACATACTATATACTGCAATTGAACAAGAATATAATATAATCCTGCTTTAGAAAAGTATTTTTCGTACTTCAGTAGAGAGAACATTACGATATTTAGATAATGCAATTGGACTGGTGTCTGGATATACGACCAGCAACTCATTATGTTAATTATAAAAGACATTATCTCTTGATCATACTGATGATATTATATTCGACTGTATTAGCTTAAATAAGTACACTTTATATGTCAAGGTAAATGTATCTAGGGTTTATACAGGGTGGCGGAAAAGTAACTTTACACTTTTAAATGTTTATTGAACGAAAATAAATTCTACTACAAAAATCGAATAGATATGAATTTATCAACAAAATCTCGATTTTTTTTTACATTATGTATGTTGCAGATAAAAAAAAACTCCCGCCAGAGAAACCAAGGCAATATTAAGAGAAGCATTTTCAAATCGCTTAATTCCACCTTGCAGTGAGATCTCATGCCCTGCTCGATCTCATGATTTTACCCCTCTTGACTTAAGAGGGTATCTTCAAAATAGAAAGCTTAAAAAATAGGCCTGAAAATCCCCAAAAGTTAAAACTCAACAAAATTGAAGAAATTGACTAGGTAACGATGGACACATCAGAAAACGTTTTGCAAAGTACTATGCGAAGAGTGCGCTCTTGCTTGAACAATAATTATCGGAGAACATATTATTAAGAACATCATTCAAAATTAATTAAATCTATTGTCTATAAATACATACTGCAAAAAAATCTTTGAGCTTTTGTCTATAAATACTAATATATTTGATATCGATAGTTGAGTCGGTTTTCGTTCAATAAACATTTAAAAGATAAAGTTACTTTTCCGCCCTGTATCTAATTTAGAATAATACAGAGATTTTGCCTCTTCTGTTTACTCTTCATCCATTCTTTATTAGAACGTTCAAACTTTCGAAATTGATTTATTGGTTATCGGACATGGAATTGTTAACACATTTTAGCTTTTAAAAATCTGTAGTAAATTTTCAATTACTCTTAGTTTCCGAAGAAAAATACTGAGAATTACTACCCTAAGAATTATAATCACTGATCATCGGTATTATGACGATGATTACATTTCTAATCATTCATCCATCAACGACGATAAATTAAAGTAAATATAATAGTATTTTAATTGAAGGTAATATACAGTATTTCTTCGTTTGTCGGATATTCAACACAAAAATACCGAAAAGTTAATTTAAAAATTGTACATTTTACGATTATTTTTTAGTGTACTTGCCCGTTAAGAATAACGTGTTCTCAATAGTATCAATATTTGTAACTAGTGTACTTGCCCGTTAAGAATAACGTGTTCTCAATAGTATAAATATTTGTAACTAGTGTACTTGCCCGTTAAGAATAACGTGTTCTCAATAGTATCAATATTTGTAACTAGTGTACTTGCCCGTTAAGAATAACGTGTTCTCAATAGTATCAATATTTGTAACTAGTGTACTTGCCCGTTAAGAATAACGTGTTCTCAATAGTATCAATATTTGTAACTAGTGTACTTGCCCGTTAAGAGTAACGTGTTCTCAATAGTATCAATATTTGTAACTAGTGTACTTGCCCGTTAAGAGTAACGTGTTCTCAATAGTATCAATATTTGTAACTAGTGTACTTGCCCGTTAAGAATAACGTGTTCTCAATAGTATCAATATTTGTAACTAGTGTACTTGCCCGTTAAGAGTAACGTGTTCTCAATAGTATCAATATTTGTAACTAGTGTACTTGCCCGTTAAGAATAACGTGTTCTCAATAGTATCAATATTTGTAACTAGTGTACTTGCCCGTTAAGAGTAACGTGTTCTCAATAGTATCAATATTTGTAACTAGTGTACTTGCCCGTTAAGAATAACGTGTTCTCAATAGTATCAATATTTGTAACTAGTGTACTTGCCCGTTAAGAATAACGTGTTCTCAATAGTATCAATATTTGTAACTAGTGTACTTGCCCGTTAAGAGTAACGTGTTCTCAATAGTATCAATATTTGTAACTAGTGTACTTGCCCGTTAAGAATAACGTGTTCTCAATAGTATCAATATTTGTAACTAGTGTACTTGCCCGTTAAGAATAACGTGTTCTCAATAGTATCAATATTTGTAACTAGTGTACTTGCCCGTTAAGAATAACGTGTTCTCAATAGTATCAATATTTGTAACTAGTGTACTTGCCCGTTAAGAATAACGTGTTCTCAATAGTATCAATATTTGTAACTAGTGTACTTGCCCGTTAAGAATAACGTGTTCTCAATAGTATCAATATTTGTAACTAGTGTACTTGCCCGTTAAGAATAACGTGTTCTCAATAGTATCAATATTTGTAACTAGTGTACTTGCCCGTTAAGAGTAACGTGTTCTCAATAGTATCAATATTTGTAACTAGTGTACTTGCCCGTTAAGAATAACGTGTTCTCAATAGTATCAATATCAGTAACTAGTGTACTTGCCCGTTAAGAGTAACGTGTTCTCAATAGTATCAATATTTGTAACTAGTGTACTTGCCCGTTAACAATAACGTGTTCTCAATAGTATCAATATTTGTAACTAGTGTACTTGCCCGTTAAGAGTAACTTGTTCTTAATAGTATCAATGTCAGTAACTAGTGTACTTGCCCGTTAAGAGTAACGTGTTCTCAATAGTATCAATATTTGTAACTAGTGTACTTGCCCGTTAAGAGTAACGTGTTCTCAATAGTATCAATATTTGTAACTAGTGTACTTGCCCGTTAAGAATAACGTGTTCTCAATAGTATCAATATTTGTAACTAGTGTACTTGCCCGTTAAGAGTAACGTGTTCTCAATAGTATCAATATTTATAACTAGTGTACTTGCCCGTTAAGAATAACGTGTTCTCAATAGTATCAATATTTGTAACTAGTGTACTTGCCCGTTAAGAATAACGTGTTCTCAATAGTATCAATATTTGTAACTAGTGTACTTGCCAGTTAAGAATAACGTGTTCTCAATAGTATCAATATTTGTAACTAGTGTACTTGCCCGTTAAGAATAACGTGTTCTCAATAGTATCAATATTTGTAACTAGTGTACTTGCCCGTTAAGAATAACGTGTTCTCAATATTATCAATATTTGTAACTAGTGTACTTGCCCGTTAAGAATAACGTGTTCTCAATATTATCAATATTTATGTAATTCAGCTATCAATAATTCTGGTCCGTATCCTCAGATTATATTAAAGTTATTAATTGATTTATAATGACTATTATAAGTATATAGTAATATTAATATGAATTTTTATTGACAAAATTTGGAGTTCATTTAAAACTAACACCACAGATTTTATTAAATCTTAATTTATTTAATTCTAATAATTTATAACTTATTCATTTATGAATTAATATCTTGTAAAATATTTAGCCCAATTTCTTAATATTACTTTTTTCCTGATTTTCATCAATCTTTTAGATTTTACAAAATCAACTGTATTTAAAATATTTCATTCATTCAGTATTAATGCCATTTAAATATTTTATGATTATATATAACAGACCTTCAATAAATATTATAAAAGTCGCAAAGCCAATCCTAGCGACAGAATTGCTGACTTTTCATAGACTGGTTTTTCTGTATTAGGCTGATATGAATGGTAGGTACCTTCACAGTGACGGCTTCAAAATATAATGGAATTCATGAAAGAACATCAGCCAAAATAGAGCACCAATAAAATCTAACTTTTGAAAGGTATTTTATTTGATCAAATTGGTTTTGAGAGCTTGGGTGTCACAGAATGATTAAAAATGTCCATCTCCATTGATATAACGATATAAAATGTCCGTCCCTTTGATCCATTGCTTAACTCAATTCTATAGAATTCGTATAGAATATGTATAATTTAAATTTAATGAATAGAAAACGATGAAATGCCGGAAGGAGGTTGAAAGGATTCAATATTGTTTTAATAATAGAAAAATACAGTTAATATTTAATATTTTTTACTAGTATACAATTTGAGTTTTTAGATATAAATCAGTGTGTGAACAATAAATAAAAATATATAAATATCGAAAAGATGATAAGTTCGTAACGATATAGATGACCAGACAAGGAGGATTTATTCATGGGAAATTCCAATCATCCTTCTTGCCTGGGATGTGTCTTATTTTGAAATGATTTTCTTCACCACATTAGAAAATAAACTTGTGATTTGAGTTGAGATTAAATTCATCGTTTCGAATATTAATTATCACTCTACTGGCAATTTCTATATTTTATTGAAATATTTTCGAGCAATTTTCTTGCTCTTTTTCATAGTCCTTGTTGTCAAAACTGTAAATTATTGGAACTGTAGTGTTATAGTGTGTCCCCGCAGTGACAACAGGAAATGAGTTATAATCTTCGTTAGAAAAACGATCAAGAAATAATTAATTATATAAATACTACGAATATAATGAACAATGTAATTAATCAAATAATTTATATATAATATATAATTTAAAAATACATTGTAATCCATTAAAAATTATTTTTAATGGAAATAATATTTATTTCATTGAAATCAATTTTATGATGAATGACACCTATTTAATAATGAAACAGTTTTATTATACTAATATCGATGTGATATAAATTGACATAAAGATTGATTCAATTACTCTAATGTAGTAAGTGTGAATATAGAATTAAAATCAAATGAAATGAATAAAGTACTCAAGGATATTAACCAAACAAAAAGCATTTACGTGATTGAGGAATTCACAGAGGTCTCCAAAATTGTTATTAATAATATTATTTTCAAATGGAGAATAATTTTTTTTTTAATGTTCATATGATAAGGTTAATTCATTAATGAAAAGGTGATATATACGAAACATATCGAAAAGTATGAGGTAAGATTAGTATTATATAGATATAAGGGTGAAGTACATAACGTGTATATTGAAGTTGCAGTTGAAAAATATGTAGGATGTAGAATGTTAGAAAATGATTACACAGGGTGGGCGCAGCAAAACTATGCATTTTATAATCAAAAGAAAATGAAGTAAAAATTGGATGCAGTATCTTGTACACACTAATAGTTAAATATCTTATCCTAATTAAATTTTTCATGGGTTTATTTTATAGTGAACCCTGCACAGTCCACATTTAGGACATGTCACAAGCGTGCTTTTGCACGGCATTTCATAGCGGTTTTGACGCCGAGAAAATTTCTGCTCAACGCATTCCATATGTATACATGGTGATAGTGAGGGAGTGTCACACGAGCGCTTTTTCTGCGGTTTCAACGCCTGTCCTCGGTTGCTAATGTGACGTCAGAAAAGCCGGGGTATGTCATACGATCGCTTTTCCGGTGTTTTCAACGCCAATGCGGCTACAGGATACAATTCATCATACTTGCTGAAGCTGATACTCCTGTACCAGATCAGGTACTTTAAGTCTCATTCATAAAATTATAAAACTTTTTTGAAAAAGAACTGTTAAAAAAATAATTTAAAAAATTTAATAATACATCTCAATAATTTTTCCAAATCAAGTCCATTTATAAAACCTTGTGAGCATCCCCAAGCAACCATGACACATTGTGCCAACATGGGCACTAGATGGTTAGATGGGCAAGAGATGGCAGACTGAAAATTAGCCTAGAAATTACATGGGGTTGTTGTGGTTTTCCATTCTCATGGAATGTTACCTTGGGAGAAGATTGGTTAAATGTTGCAAATCCATCCCATTGAATTGTCATATTGGCCCAACCTGATTACTGTATAGCCTATCAACATTATATGGCGGAAGCTTTATTAACATATTGAAAAGACCATTTCCTGAAATAGGAAGGACTCAATCAATCACAATTTATAAAATGTCTTCAAATTAATATTGAATTATTAATCGTTCAGCAAAACTATTTTTTTAATACTAAGTTTAAGTGACTAGACGAAGATGATATGCAGGAACGATAAAGAGTTAAAGTTTTAGTTTCAAGGGTCAAAATTTATTGTTTTTAAAGAACACAATTTTAATATAAAATATAGGTAAATAAGCTATATGAATGTGTAAAATGATGACGAAGGGTGAGTGGCACTGAGTGATTTTATAGCGTGGTTGCCAGTTGCTAGTTTCTATGAAGCTTGTCTATTTTTTTAATTAGCTACTGTTAGCTAATTGTAACCATCTTAATACATTTTCAAAATATTTATATGATAAATTACGAATAGAGGATAATGTGCAATCCTAAACTGAACAAGTGAACATTTTTGTTTCTGGTATGAGCCTGCTTTGTATTTTCGGTTATACCATACATAGTGAAATTTTAAAATTCAGGTAGTTTGTTAGTGCTTTTCGTTGGAGGAGGTATTAGTGTTTTTTTAATTCCCTGCATAAGGAAATTCTTCAAAACTGCACCCTGCGGCCTACTCTAAAGCTTAAAATGGTGAGTTAAAGTTTCTAAAATAAACTTATAGTTATTTTAAAGTAATTTTTATAGTGTATTCGATATAGTTATTGCCTGCTTCTATATGTGCAGTACCTAATTAGGTACCGAGCTGAATAATATTCTCTTTAGCCAACGGCTAAATATATGTACCTAGGGTAATTTTCGAGTTATCGACTTATCTTACGGTGTCACTTTTTCTCGATCTTTATAGAATTAAAGTACTATAGCAACTTGAAGATTAAATGATAATAATTTTTCAAACTTGATCGAAAACGTGATAACGTCCGATAACTCGGAACTTACCATGAAATATTAATTTAAATTTCTTTTTAAATATTATAATTTAAATTTGAAATGCGATTCGATTTCTGAAAGTATATAACCACAATCTAGGTATGTGGGCACCTATTATTTAATTTAAAAATAGTTACAGAGATAACCTGTTAGTTACAACAAATTTGGATACACGTACTTTTGTTCATTTCTGATAACTACAAAATTTGCTTGCAAATATAGTAAATATTTAAATATAGGTAATTAATGTAACTGAAATAAATAAAGCAACGGAACTCTGCAAGTGATATTGAGAATTGATTAAGTAATTAATATTTTCTTTTTCAGGGTAGAAGAAAAGCTTCAAATTTTGAGAGGTACAGACGAGGCAGTTACTGCAATAACGGAAGGAGAGATAGGAACAACAGAAAGTGGACGAACCCATAGCCAAGGATGTAAATTATTAGACCTCTCACTGAATGGTTGTATGGTTGTCTTTCTTAGCTATGCAATTCGATTGAGTCGATTTCCATAGATAATAAGTTTTGTTTTAATCTCAGAGTTATAGTCAGCTTTTTATTATAGTCATGAGAGTTGTAATATCATATTTAACTATTCTATACTATATTATAATAACTCTTTATACTTATGATATAAAGCTAGATTTATTGTTTAATGTTACTGTTGAATCACGTTTTTAATGGTTAAGTAAATGCGGATTTTGAGCCACTTCAATTTTAGGTCTTACAGACTTTGTACAAAGTTAACATTTTAATATATTATTTAGATTGCATTATAAATGAGATATAATTATAAAAAAATAATAAAATGATGGTATTTCAGAAAATAAGGAAGTGGCTCAAAATTGAATATTTGATTTTGAGCCACTTTTCAAAAATACCTACTAAATGACATTTTGTCAACAAGAAATATATGTATTATGATTATAAATAAATAGAGCACAAAAAAAAATAAAAAAAATTTCAGTTTAATGGATATTAAAAAACAGTGGCTCGTATCGAACATAGACCTCCATTGAAATAGCAAATTGAGCCACTTCAACAAATATTCTAATCAAGCTAAATTTTATGTTTTCCTTGTGAAAACACGCGTATTCATTGTAATTCAAGATGTGCTAATGAGAAAGAATTAATAAACATTGTGTAATATCATTGATAACGAGAAAATAATCATTAGTGGCTCAGAATTCCTCTACTAGCGATATATTTCTATTCTGAGTCACTAGAATGCAATGTTATATTTTCTTCCCTAAAAGTGCTAAACCATATCTTTAGATCCTTAAAGAGTATTATTTATGCGTGCAACTAGACCATATTAGCATATATTTATCCGTAATGAATCGGAAAACTTGAAAAATGTCTATCTATAAATGATTCACTACCTAGTAGCTCAAAATGCGTGGATAGGGACAACATTTCAATTTGGAGCCACTAGAATGATATCTTTTAATTTCTGCCCTAAAAGTGCTAAACCATATCTTTAGATCCTTAAAGATTATTATTTATGTGGCAAACTATACCTTATTAGTAAATATTTATCAGTAATGAATCGATCAACTATGTAACAGTCATTCTATAAACACTTCACTACCTTCTGGTTCAAAAATGCGTGGATAGGCACAACATTTCAATTCTGAGCCACTAGAATGATATCTTTTAATTTGTGTCCTGAAAATGCTAAACCATATCTTTAGATCCTTAAAGATTATTAATGTACCCAACTATACCTTATTAGTATATATTTATCAGTAATGAATCGATTAACTTTGTAACTGTCTTTCTATATATACTTCACTACCTTCTGGTTCAAAATACGTGGATAGGCACAACATTTAAATTCTGAGCCACTAGAATGGTATCTTTTAATTTCTGCCCTAAAAGTGCTAAACCATATCTATAGTTCCTTAAAGATTATTATTAATGTGCCCAATTATACATTATTAGTAGATATTCATCATTAATGAATCTATCAACTTTGTAACAGTCTTTCTATAAATACTTCACTACCTTCTGGTTCAAAATACGTGGATAGGCACAACATTTAAATTCTGAGCCACTAGAATGGTATCTTTTAAATTCTGCCCTAAAAGTGCTAAATCATATCTTTAGTTCCTTAAAGATTATTATTAATGTGACCAATTACGCATCATTAGTAGATATTTATCAGTAATGAATCAATCAACTTTGTAACAGTCTTTCTATAAATACTTCACTACCTTCTGGTTCAAAATACGTGGATAGGCACAACATTTAAATTCTGAGCCACTAGAATGATATCTTTTAATTTCTGCTCTAAAAGTGCTAAACCATATCTTTAGTTCCTTAAAGATTATTATTAATGTACCAAACTATACCTTATTAGTAGATATTTATCAGTAATGAATCTATCAACTTTGTAACAGTCTTTCTATAAATACTTCACTACCTTCTGGTTCAAAATACGTGGATAGGCACAACATTTAAATTCAGAGCCACTAGAATGGTATCTTTCTAATTTCTGCCCTAAAAGTGCTAAACCATATCTATAGTTCCTTAAAGATTATTATTAATGTGCCCAATTATACATTATTAGTAGATATTTATCAGTAATGAATCTATCAACTTTGTAACAGTCTTTCTATAAATACTTCACTACCTTCTGGTTCAATATACGTGGATAGGCACAACATTTGAATTCAGAGCCACTAGAATGGTATCTTTTAATTTCTGCCCTAAAAGTGCTAAACCATATCTATAGTTCCTTAAAGATTATTATTAATGTGCCCAATTATACATTATTAGTAGATATTTATCAGTAATGAATCTATCAACTTTGTAACAGTCTTTCTATAAATACTTCACTACCTTCTGGTTCAAAATACGTGGATAGGCACAACATTTAAATTCTGAGCCACTAGAATGGTATGTTTTAATTTCTGCCCTAAAAGTGCTAAACCATATCTTTAGTTCCTTAAAGATTATTATTAATGTGACCAATTATGCATTATTAGTATATATTTATCAGTAATGAATCGATAAACTTTGTAACAGTCTTTCTATAAAAACTTCACTACCATCTGGTTCAAAATACGTGAATAGGCACAACATTCAAATTCTGAGCCACTAGAATGATATCTTTTAATTTCTGCCCTAAAAGTGCTAAACCATATATTTAGTTCCTTGAAGATTATTATTAATGTACCAAACTATACCTTATCAGTAGATATGTATCAGTAATGAATCGATCAACTTTGTAACAGTCTTTCTATAAATACTTCACTACCTTCTGGTTCAAAATACGTGGATAGGCACAACATTTAAATTCTGAGCCACTAGAATGATAGCTTTTAATTTCTGCCCTAAAAGTGCTAAACCATATATTTAGTTCCTTAAAGATTATTATTAATGTGCCCAATTATACATTATTAGTAGATATTTATCAGTAATGAATCTATCAACTTTGTAACAGTCTTTCTATAAATACTTCACTACCTTCTGGTTCAAAATACGTGGATAGGCACAACATTTAAATTCTGAGCCACTAGAACGGTATCTTTTAATTTCTGCTCTAAAAGTGCTAAACCATATCTTTAGTTCCTTAAAGATTATTATTAATGTGACCAATTATGCATTATTAGTAGATATTTATCAGTAATGAATCGATAAACTTTGTAACAGTCTTTCTATAAAAACTTCACTACCTTCTGGTTAAAAATACGTGAATAGGCACAACATTCAAATTCTGAGCCACTAGAATGATATCTTTTAATTTCTGCCCTAAAAGTGCTAAACCATATATTTAGTTCCTTAAAGATTATTATTAATGTACCAAACTATACCTTATTAGTAGAAATGTATCAGTAATGAATCGATCAACTTTGTAACAGTCTTTCTATAAATACTTCACTACCTTCTGGTTCAAAATACGTGGATAGGCACAACATTTAAATTCTGAGCCACTAAAATGATATCTTTTAATTTCTGCCCTAAAACCGCTTAACCATATATTTAGTTCCTTAAAGATTATTATTAATGTACCAAACTATACCTTATTAGTAGATATGTATCACTAATGAATCGATCAACTTTGTAACAGTCTTTCTATAAATACTTCACTACCTTCTGGTTCAAAATACGTGTATAGGCACAACATTTAAATTCTGAGCCACTAGAATGATATCTTTTAATTTCTGCCCTAAAACCGCTTAACCATATATTTAGTTCCTTAAAGATTATTATTAATGTACCAAACTATACCTTATTAGTAGATATGTATCACTAATGAATCGATCAACTTTGTAACAGTCTTTCTATAAATACTTCACTACCTTCTGGTTCAAAATACGTGTATAGGCACAACATTTCAATTCTCAGCTACTGGCTTAAAATACCGCTGTTTATGAAATTTGAATATTTATAAATAAACATAATAATCCTTCGTCAATAAAGGACAGAGGAACCATCAATAAACTAAAATAAACCAAACTTAATCGAAACTGAAATACAAGTAAATTTAATATACTACTGGCTCAGAATCCTGCTGGTAGCGATACTTTTCAATTATGAACCACTAGAATAATATCTTCAATTTCTGCCCTATAAGTGCTAAATCATATCTAGATCCTTACATTTAATACATATTGATGCATGCAACTATATAGCAAACCCCTCCTATTAGGCCAAGAAATTTTTGATATTGTAGTGGAAAAAATCTCCTACTAGACAAAACACTATATTGTTCACCTGACAGTTATTCTAATGTAAATATTACAAGGAATAATAATTACAATGCTATTTTTAACATATATCTCTAATTCGAATAATGAATTAATTATTTTTTGATCTTTTACAAGAATTAACATAAAGCAGAGTCTGTGCTAGAAAATTGATGCGAAGAATTACAGAAAACTAGATACAGCGAATACTATTATAATTTCTAACATAATGATTTAATATAATCAATGAAGTGTGTTTTAATCCTTTCTAACCGAAGCTGTATTTGTATTCAAAAAAATGGTAAGAGATAATAGGTGTGACCAAAAATGTAATTATGTAATTTTTCAAACGCTAACAAATGGGGTTATCTTTGAAAGTACATGGAAGACATCGCCTATCGATTTGAATAACATTATATCACAATGAATAGATCATCTTTCATAATTTTCAAGAGCTTTCATAATATGATTCAAGATGTAAAAGAATAGATCAATTAGAGGTTTCAAATTGTTTGAATCAATACTTTTGAGTCAAAGAATAATACATACAGGCATATTAGAGTATTTCAAACTTTTGAGATGTTAATCCAATAATTCTTATTTCATCATTATGTTCGAATCGGAACAAATTCTTCA